>NQYS01000004.1:1905066-1937297 GCA_003055955.1 Escovopsis sp. AC
GGGGGGGGGCAGAGTCAAGGGAAGGTTGCACCGGCAGAGATCAAGAGCCAATGAAGGGAAAGAGGCAGATGAAGGATCAGGCGATTTCTTTCAAGCGAAAGGCAGGATCGAGGGTGTGAAGGTGTGAAGGTGCGTGAGGGTCTGATATATACCCTTCACGGTAAGAGCGAGTCGGAGGAAGCAGAAGGAGCAGAGGAAGCAGAGGAAGGGGCAACCATGCTAACGTCAGGTCCACCCGTCCCTTTCTGGCAGTGTCGCCTTCCTCGTCAAGGGGCGTCTCCCTAGTAGAGGTGAATACCTACTAGTACTGCTCGTACCTCGTACCTTCCCAGGATGTGCTCTGGCGGTAGAATGATTCGGGGAGGAAGAGGGAGGCTGATTCAGGGAAAGAGGCAGACAACAGCACTCGAAGGAAGAAGGCACAGGTCACAGATGCTAACGTGATATTTTTAGTTTTATTTTTATTTTATTTCCATTCATGTTTTATGTTTCACAAAAAGACCTACTCGTCGGAAAAAAAAGAAAACACAGAAATAATACCAACGGAGACATGGCGGGAACCCATTCTCTTCATCTTCCTCCACCACCACCACCACCTCCTCCTCCTCCTCCTCCTCCTCCTCCTCCTCCACCCCCCGTGCGCACACCAATATCGACCTCGCCTGCGTGCTTCATTGATTCACTACTATATTCATGGAGGTCGGAAAGCTCGGCATGGGATGGATGGACCGAACTAATTGTGCCTTGTCAATACTCCGCGCATCCCATTCAATGCATCGCGTTGCCTCCGTCTCACAGCAAGGCCCCCCTCCTTCTCCCCCGCCCCCCCCCTTTTACTCTCTACCGAGCCCGAAACCGAAACCACCTCGACAGTCTTGCTGACACTTACGAGTATAGTAGTAGTACCACAGGCGCGGCAACGCCCTGACATCCATCCGCTGTTGCTCATGTCGCCGCTTGCTGCTCAGGGTCCTATTGTCTGCACGCCTCCGCCGTCCAGGGCAATGGGGGAAAGGGGTGCCTGGGGGAGGTACTTGGGCCAGGCGAGCGCTTGTGCTCAACGCTTGTGTGCATTGTGGACGCAGCGGCAATCCACCTGACGCGCGCGATGCGCGATTGCACAACGCCCTCAATACCTCGTCAATGCCATGATCAGGTGAGTGGCCATGCTTCCCAGGAGGTGAATGGCATGTTGTGTGTTTGAGGATCTGCGCTCAGCCTTATTATCGTCACGCAGTTTCCCGACCTCCCAAGGCACAAATGCCGCACAAAATTCTCCATGCCCACTCGCGAACACCAGACACAGATGCAAGAGGAAGGATTTCGAGACATGGCGTCGCACGCGGCGCGGAATACATCGCCTGCACATCTCCACCCTCTCGCCGCCGTGGCTGGTCCTTGTACGAGTACTACCCTTCGGACAAGACGATCAAGGCCGGGCTCAGCTCAAAACAAAAGCAACCCCAGGAGCAGCAGGGCGCCCTTCGCAAGAGGGTATACCGGTACAAGGAGAGTTGTCGCGTGTAGCCAACAATCTCTTCGCCCTCATCACGGGGTCGCTTTCCCCTTCAGCTCACGCCCCTCTCTTTCCTGTTTAGCAAGTGCGTGGGTACCATATTCGGTGAGCGTTCATCTCAGACCCGTTGACCAAGCTGGCGGGTCATGTCGTGTATGGCCAGAGCAGACAAGCATCTGCATGTATTGCGGACTCCCTGAGAGTCGCGCTGCGGTTCATCAATGGAGCCGCGGTCTCCAAACAATGGTCTTATCACCCTCTCTCTATCCAAACACACAAGATTGCTGCCCGCGAAAATGGCATGAATCAAGCTCTTGAATAGAGATCAATACTCGTATGACTTGAAAGAGTCGTTCGAGCAGCAGGCCAGATTTTCTATCACATTCTCCCGCGGAGCACGCGCGGCATGACATCACCTAGATATCGATCATGGTAGTCTCGGGACGCAGGGAGGTCTTGGTCCCTCAGGTACGTAGGATGCTTGGCAAGCCCTCCCCATTGTTGACTCCCTTATCCTCCGTATATGTCCCCTCACAATGCGCAACAATAACCCCATTGGCCTGCAGCGCAAGGTCAAGAGCATCGTGTGGCTCCCGCAGTGGCCCCATTCAGCCGGCCCCGGACATGGCTGGCCGTGGCATTTGGCGCTGTTTGTGTTCCTATTGTCCTCGCGATCCTTTGCTATTGTCGTCGCCCATTGACGCTCTCAAGCGGTTTAGCGCCCGCCTTCCCGGAATGGCATGCCTAGTGGGGCACCTCGCCGACATTGATCCATTTCTTGTGCGAGCTTCCCTACAACGGGCTATTCAGATGCTCGTATCTCGTATAGCTACGACTCGGGTAGGTGGACTCTGTGGACTACAATCCTCTCTGCTCATTGCTGATGCCATTGACACTTTATACAGGCACAAGAGTGAATGGCGCCTTGACACCTTCGAGTTTCATCTCGGCCTCTTGCTTGGAGTTTGCGGGTTTCTGCAGCTCACCATCGAGCACCTTGGACATCCTCCTCGTACGAGTACAAGTCTCATCGCTTTGAAAATTTGATTCAAGCCGATAAAGGGGGCTGGATCAATACCCAGTACTCCGTGCCTACTACCGGTGCTCGAACAATGGACCCATCACATCAACCCAAGGTGAGCGGACCAGTCGCACAAGATGGTTGAATCAAGGTTCCGAAGCACAGGGCCGAATAAGAAATGGAATGCCGCGATCCCTGAATGATCGATATTCCGGCAGAGCAAGATGTACATACTGTATCCGTGCCAAGTACATTGCTTTGATGTCCCGGGCAGTTCTGGTGCTAACGCGGGCAAAGAGGTATGGAGTACCGTAACCCATCACAGCCCCTTGCATCATGTTTTGACCCCCCCCCCCCCCCTTCTCTCTCTCTGTGGCAGGCTGCCCGCAGTACGCCGCTTTGGACTGCGCGCAATACTCCGGACCTCCAACAGGATCACGGTAGAGTGGTACAGAAGTCACACTCGCCTCGGATCAAGCGCATGGGAACAAGAGGGGCGCAAGAGGCGCTGACCTGAGAACCAGACCACCGGGTCGCGTTACGATCAACGGAAAGTCAAAGACAGGTGCATTGACGGCTGACCTGGGTAAACACCACCCCCCCTTTACCAACCCAGCGGGTACCGCCTCCTCATCTTTCGCAAGGCTCCACTGGAGTGCATCAACAACAATGTCACACAATGTCGGCACTCCGAGCTCGAGAGCCAGGGTCTCACCAGACGAAGACTTGCTCACCCTCGGGTCACCTTTTTGATTGCCGCCGATCATGGTAATGCTCAAAGAAAGGGTGACGAAGGAGGCACAGATTTCGAAGAGAGCTGTGAGGTTGCAAGCAGAGCAGGCGAAACGCAGGGTGTCATTCATGCTGCCGCTCAGATGAAAAGACAATAGCTTTCGACGGCAAGAGGATGAAAAACTTGCCCTTTCAAGACATCAATGGAGCCGTGGTGGCCACTGCGAGCGAATCTCACCTGCAAAATCGGCAGATGAGGGCGGCGTCGCAGAGTCACGATGTCCACTGGTCGGGTATTTCGATCGAGGATACCTGGGCAAGGACCTCAGATCAAGGGCTCAGGTACTTTAGCTTTGTCCTTTCGGTGCGGAAGACAGTCATCCTGGCAAGGTACACGGAAAGTCAGGGGAGAAATCCACCACTTTGCATGATGGACTCTGTCCGAGCAAACAGACGATGGTTTGGAGGCATTTGTCAAGATGCGACAATTCCTCAGCACTGCCCCGAGAGAGGGTACCGATTCTCGTGGTGCATATGGATTCAATATTATGCAGCATACCTGGATGCAGCAGGCCTCAGTGGATGAGTCTCCCACACGCAGGTGAGTCCTGACTCCCGTCTCTCCCTGCCTCAACCCCCCTTGGCTCATTGTATCCTTCATTTATTTTCTATCGATTCCTATCGATTCCTGCCGGTATTGTCCTTGCCATCCTGATGGGGTCACGCAGCTTGGTCAAGGCGAACACACCCTCAAAAGGTGCCTGGCAGGCTGTTGTCGAATTCTCTCCGCGCCTAACAAGGAGGTCATGCAGAAATCACAGGTTCCAATACCTACAACAGTTCCCACGCTTCGTCCACAACTCGGCCGTATGCTTTGACTCTGTCGGCTGTACGGACTTGGATAACTGGATCCTTCTGCCATATGTATGTGCCCGCAGTGTCTATTGTGGAGGACCTTCTTCGAGGTCATTGCACAAAGACCGCGGCCAACGTCGCAGCCCACTTTTTCCATTTCGATACATGATCTTGTCTCGGATTGGCAAACATACCGACAAGCCTTGGATTCCAGGCGTCAAGGAGAGGCATACATTCCTGTACGTGTGAGTACCAGTCAGGCACATTACCAGAATGTGATCAGATCTTGGACGGCAAGCCGGCTCCAGAGCTTCTCACACTTGCTTTTCTCGAGCAAGGCCGGATGAACCTTCAATTTCGCCTCGACTTCCGGCAAAGACAGAGCAAAAAACGAACAGGGATCTACCTTTCCGTCGACAGTGGCCATTGCGGCACAGATGTCTTGTTCGGGTGTCTCTGGGCAAACGTACAATTTACCACGAGATGGGGGCATGCAGACACTCGTCGCACGACGTTCATCCGACTCGCGTAGGAAAGATCACGGACCTCTTCTCGGGTGTTCCAAGCACTCCGGCTTCCTGTCGACTGTTGATCCCTCACTCACCGAGTCTGAACATGTCGAGATGACTGCCTGAGACGCCCCAACACACTCCACAGGTCGGCCTACCAAGGCATCTTTGCGAGAAAAATCCACTTCTATCGACTAGGGGTTTTCTTTTGTCACTATGCTCAGTGTCTCGTGCAAAGCTCTGATCGCCCTATCACGGCAAAAAAAAAACCCGCCTCATTGCATCGTGATTTGCCTCAGCCAGTGTATTGATGGCCTGCACCTGAACGTTCCGGAGGCAGGCTCTGATGCAGGTTCTTATCAGATGAACCTCCAAAGACGAGATGGCACAATTACCTACGACTTGATGTAAGCCGGAACCTCTGGAGACGATTGGCATATGAGTTGTTGAGACCCTCGACGTCTAAAGCTGATATTCACCCCTAGTCCTCCACTCGGCACGCTAATCCATTGCATCGTCTTGCTCCCCGCCTTTCGGCATTCGAGTCCTCGTACCTGTAGATCCTCATGCTGGGGTCCCGCGTCTGCTCTCGACACCCTGAACACTGCACATCCATGCGCCTGCAACATGGCTTGCAAGCATTGGCCCTGGCTGGGAAGTCTCGGCATAACGATGGGAGGTCCTCTGTTCGTGCTGTTACAGGTACTCGAAATGCTTTCGATACTTCTCGAGGGGTGCGAATACGCCCTCCTGGCCAGATTCTCGCACGGATGCCACGCACCAAGAGCCGAAGAGCCGTGTGTGCTCGCCGAGACTCGAGCTTCGCATCGCCAGGGGAAGCATGTCTAACCTGAAATCGGGGGCGTCAGAGGTCCAAGCAGGCAGGCTCGCCCTTCATGCAGGACCTTCGTTCAGCTTTGGCTCTCTCAGGGAGGAGAGCAACTCCACTCGAGTGCAGCCTCTCTCCAGAATTTTCCATGTCGGGGACCACGGAACTCTGTAATGCAATCCCGGAATGGTGTCACGGATCATTCGGGATGCTACCCAACGATGAGACAGACCGTCCGAGATGCTCATCTCTGTGAACCTCACATGGAAGCCTTCGATGTGACAGAAGTCGAAGGCGGACAAATTATCAAAATCCAGAATTCCGTCGAGAGGTGGCGGAAATCTGCCGACTTCAGTCTGTCAATTTCCCTTGCTCCTGACCATGAATCCCCCCCCTTTTTTTTCCCTTTGCTGATCTTTTCGAAGCTTTCCCCCTTCTCGAGACATCTCAGATCGTCATCGATTACTATGGCTTACTTTGGCTTCTTGAGTTGCGTCGAAACTCCAGACTCATCATGCAGTATGATGAAATCTGGATCTGAGCGCGTTCCCTATTTCGATCGCGAGACCTCCAATGTGACACGAAGCTCTCCTGTCATATTCCTTCCACATTTTCGAATCTCTCTCACTTTTTTAATCGAGGCCGTCGAAGATTTCTGGTGGGTCGGAGGATCTCCGTTGGTGTCCAAGCACTGGCCGGTCGGCCACACAGACTGCGGGCTTGCCGCTCTATTCTTCTTCTTCTTCTTCTTCTTCTTCTTCTATCCCCTTTGCCCTCTGTCGTCGCTTTGCTCGTATCGGTAGCTTCTTCGTCTCACCTTTGCAACAGAACTGCTCAGCTCCATGCAAGTGACTCCAACAGTATACGAGTACCTGTACGGATCTCCGGCATCTCGCGGTTTTCCCCTCGCTGTTCGGGGAGTCAAAACAGTCGGCTCGGGGCCTCCATGCGCCGTCGACAACCGCGTCGGCATCCTCCCCCAAATCTGACGAACGAAGTTCAAGCATAGGAGTCCCGAAAAGCGACGAGCCAGCACGTGGTCCCTGTGCCCGGCGCTCGGTTCCTGTTGTGCGCTGCGGAGGTCTGTGCGACACGGCGCCGTGGTGAGAATCCGGTTAGACAGGAGCTGCTCGCCGGGTCTGTTCGTCAACTTGACTCCCCCCTCCGTTTTGAATCTGCTACAGCTCCCGCGCCTCGGTGCCGTTTCGGGCTCCTCCTCCTCCTCCTCTTCTTCTTCTTCTTCTTCTTCTCTCTCTTCCCCCCTTCTTTGAACGGTCATGCTGTTGCGCATCTTGTGCGAAGAGACGGTGAGGAGAAATCAGAATGTCATATTATGCGAGTACGAGAACCTGCGCCCGCTCAGCGCATTACAGTGCGCAGCGAGCCATACTATACTATACTATCTGAGAGGAGATGCTGTTGTGAAAAGCATTGATGAAGGCGGGAGCTGGTGTTAGTTGGCCGCTGCTTTGTTTTTGGCGGGCATCCGCGCTGGTAGGAGTAGTTGACAATGGGACAACAATAGGCTGACCCTGGTGGTTTCCTGCGTCTCGGCACGTCGAGGGGCTGCAGGCGGAAGCAAAGGCAGAGGCAGGGGCAGGGGCAGAGGCAAACATGTACGCGGGAGCAAACAGGAAAGCAGACGCAGACGCAGAAGCAGGGTCAAAAGGGGTCGTCCAGAGGTGATGAAGGGAGTCAGACACTCGTACGGAGTAGAAGAGGGGATCATCTAAAGGCGTCTTTAGAACTCGGGACAACAGATCAATTGGTTGGTCGAGCACTACCTGTACGTAATAGGCCGAAGAGTCGTACATAGTTGATCCGGTTATATTGAGAGGACTTGTAGATGTCGTCTCCCTATTGAAGTCGCCATGGCCCTGTGAAGTCGGCAACACACACTGTTCACTGAGTCTGTTTTCAACTGCACCAAGAGACCAAGTCACGAAGAAGGCATACAAATTGATACTACCACCAAGAGAAGAAAAACAAAGTATCGAGCAACACGGAGCTGGCATGGCTTTGCTGCTCGCCTCTTTGCATCGTCATGTCGGTATCCATCTTCTCACCTACGACTCATACGAGCGCCTCTTCTCCACATCGCACATCCCACACCTCACTCGTGCTCGTACGCCTCCCACGCCATGCCCATGCCCATGCCCATGCTCACGCCCCATCAGGAGACATCACGCGCGCCATGCCGGTTCGCTGTTGTCTGCAGCATATATATCAATTCTTATATATGTGTTGTACCAGAACCTCTATCGCCCCTCCCACTTTCCCATCCCAGCCCGGCAGACTGTCCCGCCCCCACCAGTCCCCTGTAACGATTCTCCCCAAGTCGAGAGAATGAGAAAAGGGGGGATTGGGGAGCAGGCCCAGAGAAACGGCAAGAATAGAAAAAGAGGTTGAAATTCTTTTTCTATCCTCCGATAACGCCCGTGTGCAAAACGCAGCAGATGTATCGCTATCATGCTCCTTGTATACTGAGTCGCCGCTTCGTCCTCCTCCTCCTCATCCCGCCGCGGCCCCAGCCGAAGCCGCGCGCCTGTTGTAGTGTCATAATGCAGATGCTGATTCCGTTATTCCATTGCCGTCTTTGTTGAAAGACGCCCCGTCTCCCAGAAGGGGGGGGATTCCCGAGCCCCTTAAGCCGACTTTATAATACGCCAAAAAAGAAGAAGACATGAAAGAAAAAAAAAGAAAAACAAGAAAGAGGAAGGAAATTCATCCCGCGCGGGGAGAATCAAGGTATCGTTGAGAACCGTACGCCGCCAGAAATGTGCCCGATGAGATTTGCCGTATCACACATCATTTTTTTCTTCATGAAGTTTGCTTTGCAGAGCTTGTTGAATCCTCTGCGCCAAAAAAAAAAAAAAAAAAAAAAAAAAAAAAAAAAGAGAGATAGTGGTGGAAGAAAAAGATGGAGAAGCGAAGAGGATGTTTTTCGATTGAGAAAAGGAGAAAGTTAGGGCCGCTTGGAGCGAGCTTCCTAGAACTTGAGCTCCTTGGGCTTCTCCCAGGTGAACTCCTGGTTGGTACCGAAGTGGCCGTTCTTGGCGGTCTGGAGGTAGATGGGGCGGTCGAGGGCGAGCTCCCTGACGATGACACCGGGGCGCATGTCAAAGTTGGCACGGATGATGGCGACGAGCTCGTCGGAGGTCTTGGCGGAGGTGCCGTAGGTGTCGACGTAGATGGAGAGGGGCTCAGCGACACCAATGGCGTAGGAGAGCTGGACGAGGGCGCGGCGGGCGAGGCCGGCGGCGACGAGGGACTTGGCGATCCAGCGGCCGAGGTAGGCGGCGGAGCGGTCGACCTTGGAGAAGTCCTTGCCGGAGAAGGCACCGCCGCCGTGGGCGCCCCAACCGCCGTAGGTGTCGACGATGATCTTGCGGCCGGTCAGACCGGCGTCGCCCTGGGGACCACCGATGATGAAGAGGCCAGAGGGCTGGATGTGGTAGATGGTGCGGTCATCGAGGTACTTGGCGGGGATGGTGGTCTTGATGATCTTCTCGAGGATCTCCTTGCGGAGCTGCTCGGTGGTGATGTCGGCGGAGTGCTGGGCAGAGACAACGACGGTGTCCACGCGGAGGGGGACGACGGCGCCGTTGTCGTGCTTGTACTCGACGGTGACCTGGGTCTTTGTGTCCGGGCGCAGCCAGGGGAGGGAGCCGTCGCGGCGGGCGGCGGACATGGCGGCGTTGAGCTTGTGGGCGAGCTGGAGGGTGAGGGGGAAGAGCTCGGGGGTCTCGTCGGTGGCGTAGCCGAACATGATACCCTGGTCACCGGCGCCGAGGCGCTCGAGGGCCTCTTCGTAGTGGAGGCCCTGAGCGATGTCGGGGGACTGCTGCTCGATGGCGACGAGCAGGTTCAGGGTCTTGTAGTCGAAGCCCTTGGCGGAGTCATCGTAGCCGATGTCGCGGATGGTGTTGCGGACAACGCTCTGGTAGTCGAGCTTGGCCTTGGTCGTGATCTCGCCAAAGACCATGACCATGCCGGTCTTCGTGGCCGTCTCGCAAGCTACCTTGGAGAGGGGGTCCTCGGCCAAGCAGGCATCGAGGATGGCATCGGAGACCTGGTCGGCGATCTTGTCGGGGTGACCCTCACCGACAGACTCGGACTAGCAAAAAGAAGAAAACGAGTCAGCGGCTGGTACGGGACGATGACGGGCGAGAACGATAGTGGACTTGTTGCTGACAACCACACGGCGGAATGCAAGGATTGTGCGCGCGTGTCGAGGGAGGGGCGGGGAGGAAGAATCCTTCGACCTACAGTGAAGAGGAAAGTCCCGGGCTCCTTGGCGAAGCCGTTGGTGCCGTTCACAGCGGGAGACATGATGGGCAGAGATTGTGAGACTTGAGGAGAGTCGGTGGGTGCGAAGCGCAAAGAAGCGAGGAATATCTTTCGACGAGGTCGAGAGCGGCGGCTTCGGAGGGGCAGAAGTAGGGAGGGAGAGAGAGAAGAAAAAAAGGCTCCGATAAGAAAACTGTAGGACGAGGGGCTCGGTTAGCGAGGATGCTTGGAGACAAAGGCGCGGAGGAGAGAGAGAGAGAGAGAGAGAGAGAGAGAGATAATGACAAGTGGAAGCCAACAACCGAGTCAATTGTAGCGGCAGGAGGGGCAGGCGAGGGATTATATAGACATACCAGGACAGCAGGACGGGCTGAAGAAGCAATTGGAATTCCGGGGACAACTCAAGGGAGACTGAGAGAGAATATATGTAAGAGAGGGAAGAGGGAAGAGGGAAGAGGGAAGAGGGAAGAGGGAAGAGGGAAGAGGGAAGAGAGGGGGGAAGAAATGGACGGATCAATTGATGGGATGAAGCGGGAAAAAAAGATGGTGGGAGAATCTGGTGAGCGTGAATTTTATTCCCCGGGCACGGAGGTTGTTTAGGGAGTAGCGCGCGAGTAGCTGGTACTGTACCGCGCCGTATTCGGACCCGCACGCGGGGCAGGGCCTGAGTGTCGGACAGCGGCGCGGCGGGGGTACCGAGTACGGAGAGTGTACATAAGGCACGGAGTAGTACGGAATACCTGGCAACAACTTCTTGAAGGCTCGCTGGGGGCGGCCATGAGCGTGGGGAAGGAAGGAACAGAGAAGAAAAAAAAAAGGCACCGGGCGGCACCTGTTGCAGCAAGCACGCACTTTGGGGAAATCGGGACCTGGCAGCTTGTGCGGGTCGGAGATAGCGGGAGACCTGCGTGTGCCATATCACTGCTGCTGCAGCACCAAGTAGACAGCTAGCTCGGCACCTGGTACCGATATGCTTACCCGTGCAGGATTCATCAATTGCAGCCCCGGCCTGATCCGCACGGGCTAGGAATTGCGCCATCACGCCAAACTCGAAGCGGCCAATCAGATTAAACCATAAAATATTGGAACAATTACGGAGTTCTCTGTACTCCGTAGTACCTACATATTGAGTGAGCTGCTCACCATCGGCTACCCTGTAAGGGAGGTCCATTGAATGGATGGATTCAGACATATGCTGACATCGGGGATCGAATGAATGTCTCGCGGCCATCGAGGACCCCACATGACGTGCGACGCATGATGATCCCATTGTTGAAGGATCTGAAGCTGAGGTCTGGTGGACAGGAGACTCGCAAAGTCTCATCTTCAAGGCCGTGGCCGGCATGGTGATCATGACACGTAGTGTCCTTCACTGAATTGGGTGGTACTCCGTATATCAGGTAGGTACTCCTGGAAATCGCAGCATGTACGGAGTACTCGAGACTTGGAAGATATGGAGGACATACTCCGTATTATACTCAAGTTCTCACCCAAGACTCCTGAATGCCTCGAGTCAGCGTCCCCATCCTATTGCACCATCGCCCGGCACAACGTGCTCCTTCAAGTTGACGAGAACCCCCAGCGGGCGTCTTAACTTGAGAATGCGCCGTCCACCGCCGGACTCAATCCCACTGAGCCAATCAGAGCCCGCCATCGTGTCCCGCGCGTATGTGCCCCCAATGCATCTGACACCTACCCTGCAACCCGGACCGGGCTGCATCCAACCCGAATGGCTACCCTGTAGAAACACCAACTCGAGCCGTGAGCCACGACGGCTACCCTGGACTCGATATCGCTATCCGTATCGGCATCGAGATCGACGGCCAAAAATTTCAAGACGCTGCACGCCCTTTGCCCGTTGACGCAACAGTCAACAGTCAACAATCGACACTCGCATCGCATCCATCGCATCCATCGCATCGTCACACACCACAGCAGCCATGAGCAAGTTCGGCGCCATGGTCATGGGCCCCGCCGGGGCGGGCAAGGTACGTTCCTCGGCAGCACCATCTCCTCGTCGCACATTACCATCACGGCCGGTGATGGGAAAGCACGCAGCATCATCTCCGAGGCGCCCCGAATCCTCCGCATCCCCAACCCGCCACCTCTCGGGCCGGAAGGGCCTCGGGTGAGGGCGCAGGTGAACCAAGTAGTACTAGGGATTGGCTGACAGTGATATTCCTTTCCAGTCCACGTTCTGCGCCGC
Source organism: Escovopsis sp. AC (assembly GCA_003055955.1). Lineage (NCBI taxonomy): Eukaryota > Fungi > Ascomycota > Sordariomycetes > Hypocreales > Hypocreaceae > Escovopsis > Escovopsis sp. AC. The sequence continues at coordinate 1,917,025 of NQYS01000004.1, forward strand.
CCTCATCACGCACCTCCAGCTCAACCGCCGCTCGGCCTTCTACATCAACCTCGACCCCGCGGCCGAGAGCTTCGAGCACCAGCCGGACCTGGACATCAAGGACCTAATCTCGCTGCACGACGCCATGGAGGAGGTCGGCCTCGGCCCCAACGGCGGGCTGCTCTACTGCTTCGAGTTCCTCATGGAGAACCTCGACTGGCTCACCGAGGCCCTCGAGTCCCTCACCGAGGAGTACCTCATCATCTTCGACATGCCCGGCCAGATCGAGCTCTACACCCACGTCCCCATCCTCCCCACCCTCGCCCGCTTCCTCTCCCAGTCCGGCACCCTCGACATCCGCCTCGCCGCCGTCTACCTGCTCGAGGCCACCTTCGTCGTCGACCGCGCAAAGTTCTTCGCAGGCACCCTCAGCGCCATGAGCGCCATGCTCATGCTCGAGATCCCACACATCAACGTCCTCTCCAAGATGGACCTCGTCAAGGACCAGGTCCGCAAGAAGGACCTCAAGAAGTTCCTCACCCCGGACGCCGCCCTGCTCGACGACGACCCGGCCGAGCGCGCGCGCCTCGACGACGACAACGCTGGCGACCACGCCGCCCTGCCCCCCGACGACGTCGCCCTGCGCATGAACGGCGCCAGCTTCAGGCGCCTCAACAGGGCCGTCGCCGGGCTCATCGAGAGCTTCAGCATGGTCAACTACCTCAAGCTCGACGTCACCGACGAGGACAGCGTCGCCGCGATCCTCAGCTACATCGACGACTGCATCCAGTACCACGAGGCCCAGGACCCCAAGGAGCCCCACGACGAGGACGAGCAAGAAGTCGACGAGGATCACGAGGACTGAGAAGAAGATTGAAAATGGGGAAAAGAGAAAACAAGGGAGAGAAGAAAAGAACGGAGATTTTACGGAAAAGGGGATGGTATCTAGAGCATGATTGCATTTTGCATAGCGAGGGCGTTTTGGGTGCCTTGATGATATGCTGCCAGGATCAGTTATACCTCACTGCGCGTATTCTCTCGTGATTCCGTCCGGTGCCGTTTCCAATTCGCTGTCTACATATCTAGTAGTGCCGAGCCCGTCCCCCGCCCACTCGTCTCCCTCTGTCCCACCTCGCTCACCCATTCCGCTTTTCCCCTCCCCTTGCTATAATGCGCATATGCCCGAATTCCAAATACCAAAAGCCCAAATCCCGAAATCCAGAGTGCCCAAGTCATAAGTCGTAGTCGTCGTCGTCGTATCCCTCAATGCGTTTTGGACACCAACGTCCCCGTCCCCCCCCAACAAAAGAAGCCATCAATTTTCCTCCCCAGCCCTGCCACCAGCCGTCATGTGTCCCCCCCCCACCCCCACCTCCACCTCACGTCCTCAGTACCGCGTGCTGCCCGCGGCCCCGGCATGGCTGAACTCGTCCCACCGTCCCGTCGCCTGCGCGCCCTCGTACCGCCTGTACTCGTCGACCCACACGTCCCTCAGCACGGCGACGTACCCGGCGACCTTGCCCCCCACGACGGCCGCGTCGCGCGCGCTCTCGAGCACCCCGCGGCGGTACACCCACGCGCCGAGCGCGACGACGCACGCCCACAGCGTCGCGCGCAGCACGAGCCGCGCGCACCACACCGCCAGCCGGCGCATCCAGTTCATCACCATGACGACCGCGACGAGCAGCAGCAGCGGCACCGCCGCGTCCACGTACGACTGGTGCGCGGCCAGCACGAGCAGCGCGCGGTCCAGCACCGGCCGCAGCAGCGGCACCGCCGCGTCGCACCCGCGCCGCAGCACCAGCGCCGAGTGCCGGTAGAGCACCTGCCCGGGCGAGTTGGGGCGCAGCATGTTCTTCTCGACGAGCGCGACGAGGTCCGGCGGCAGGAACGAGGACAGGAGCTGGGTGATGAGTGCCTCGTCCATGGCTATAAGGCTATTCCCCTTTCCGCTGCTGTATTTTTCTTTTTCTTTTTCTTCTTCCTTTTTCTTCTTCCTCCTTCTCTTCTTTTTTTTCGGATCTTTCGTTTTGAGTCGTGGGCTCTTCTGTGTCGGCGGGTTGGCCGTGCCCCTATATGCTGTCGGTTGGGCTTGGGTGAGGGGAGGGGGGCTCTGCCGGGCGCCGGCGATGCTGGGGACAAGTATACCACGCTCGCTGACACGGAGAAAAAATAAAAAAAAGGGGGGGATTGAATTGAGAGCTTTGGATATGGAAGCTCGACGCCGCGAAATCGGTGACGGGAGGACGCTGCGATTCGGCGGTGGACGAGAGAGTTTAGGATGGATTGGATTGGATTGGATTGGATTTGGCTTCAGGATGCGAGGTCGTGCCTCAAGAGGGTGGGCGGCCGATAAGATAAAGGAGCTGCCCCGGATAGAGGCGATGGCCGGATGAACCGCGGATAAACTCTTAGGGTGTGGATGGAGCTGGGATCTCAAAAGGTGTGCATCTTTTAACTTAGTCATCAACGAGGAGCGCTCTTTACTACGGAGTACTCTCCTGACTCTCGCCCGTGAAGCCATCACCAGATGCGACAACGGCACACTCCAGGAGCAACAGATCATCCACGCCTCTTTCTTCGAATTCTATTGACTTTCAAAATCTATTGATTACCAAAAGACTCGAGAACATCCACCCGGTCAGGTCCCCCTTCCGATTCATCAATGGACAAATAGAAACATCTCCATCTCCACCCCTAATCATATCACATGTGCGCAGCACCAGGCCACTCACCAGCCTCAGCTCAGCTCAATCCTACAGAATCTCGTAAATCTCAGCAAAGGCTTGGCCTTGATACGGAGAGTACTCACTCCCGCCTTCTGTCACACAGTCCCGAGACCTCAACCTGCCCCCAAAGCACGGAACAACCAAAGACTCGATCACCGGTAGATTACCACCACCATCTTCCGCAGCCCCTCGCTACCCGAGGCTGCCATCCCAATTCTCTTGCACTGTCTGGATCACATTCCACTTCCACTGCTGCACCCTCTTCTCCTATTCACTCAGCCATCTTCACGCATTCACTCTGAGCGAGCTACCCAATCACCGCGCAGACCAAAAGGCTCAACATCCAGTTCTCTCCATTCTCAATTCAAGTCTCAAGACTCAAAGCGGTAGTTGGGGAAAAGAAAAAAGAGAGAAAGAAAAGAGAAAAACAACCAGCATCACTTGAGTCTCGCTCAAAAGGGACCATTATCAAATGCAGTCAACCAAAAGGGCAAACATCCAACATACACGGAGTAAAGGAGAGCAATCCAGTGAGAAGAAAGGAAAAAAAGGGAAGAAGAGAAAGGATAAGGAAGAAAGAGAGTTAGAGAAACAGAGAAAAAATAAGGAAAAAAATAAAAGGGGTATCGAAAATCTCTGCGCCGTCCATCTTCAGTCACCTGCATCGTTCCCATGGACCCATTCACATTCTCCGTCCCGCGCCGCGTTGTTCCAGCTGCCCGCATCCCCTCTTTCCAACCAACACCACCATGCACGCCATCCATCCGAGCGTTGCACAAAAGAAAAAGTGAAGAAAAAATAACGTTGTTTTTCTCCCAGAATCACGGCAGCTCCAAAGTTCCCTCCAAGATCTGCCGCGCCATCTCGAGTCTTCGCCTGTAGACGTCGTGCGCGCCGTTCACCCCGCCGCTCGGCTCCCCGAGCACGAGGATGCATTTCCCCATCCCCGCCACGAGGGCCTCCACGGTCCTCTGATCCGCCGGCGCCAGCATCTGAACGGCCGGCGAGGCGCCCCGCATGCCCCTGTCGTCCGTCTTCTCCTGGACGTGGATGGTCGGGGCCTCCTTCAGTCCTGGCTTGGGCGTGGTCCTCGCGCCGTGGTCCGGCGAGCTGCCAGGGGGGGTCAGGACCCCGTTGTGGGAGCTGATGCTGCTGCTGGTCCTCCTCGCCTTGTTGACCAGGGGGAAGCTGCGAGTCGTCCCGGTCGACTCGATGGAGGAGTACGACGGCTTCGCCGAGACGGAGACGCTGGCCGGCCGGAGCTGCATCGAGCTGGGCCGCCGCCTCCCGTCCTGGCTCGGGACCGCGGTGCTATCGCTGCCGCTGGACGATCCCTGGAAAGACAAGATGCTCACGGGGCGTCCGTTCTTGTGGATGTTTGTCGGCATGTAGACTCGGTATCCCTGGGCGGAGGAGCTGCGGCTGCTGCCGCCCATTCCCTCCGTCGCCGTCTCGAACGAGTCGGCAGACGCCATGGTGTCCACGCTAGGCCTGCGTCGGGGCCCTGGTTCTGTCGGGCCGCGAGCAGTTTCCACGGAGTCGGTCGACTCGACCGAGTCCACGCTTCCGGACCGGGCTCGCATGTTACTCATCGCCGAGTGGAGGAAGAAGTGTTCGTAGTCGAATGCGTCCGCTCGGTCCTCGTGGGATATCTGATGCTGGATGGCTTCATGATAGAGAGACTCTCCGCTTTCGCTCTCGTATCCCTGGTTGTCCATCGCTTCGTCGCTCCCGTGATTAATGGCAGGTTTGCCGTTACGCAAGGCTCCGCTATTATTCACTGCCTCCGGCTTTCTTTGCTGCTCTTTACGCTGACCGTCCGCAGCCTTCTTCTGGCTCTCCTGCGTCGCTCTTTCAGCCGCTGGCACCACCTGCACTGCTGCGTCCGGTCCAGGCCCGTTCAGGATGTTGCGTCGAGGTGGGGGAATTCGCTGAAGGGACTGGCGATGACTGGCCCGAACTTTCTGCACGGGGGTCACCGCCTCATCCATTTCCTCCTCGGGCACCGCGTCGAAGCCCGAGAACCGCTCTTGTCTCGGTGTCACGTTACCGTCGCCATCGTCGCCCAGCCCGTTCTTCAGCTCTGCCACGACCGGGTCGTTGTCCGACGAATGCTGCTTGCGCGCGTCCGTGAGCACCGAGCTCCAATCCGCGTAGATCAGGGGACTGGGCGTGCGCAGGCTCTGCAGGCTGCGGCGCTTCAAGCTATCCACCCGCGCCTGCTCTCGGAGGCTCGAGATTTTGCCCTTGAGCCCGTTCATTTGGTCCTGCAGGTCGCGCACCGTGCTCGAGGATCGCGGCGAATCGCTTTCGAAGATGGCGGATGCAGGGCTTCCCACGCCGCCCAGGCGCCCAGAGATCGTGTCGGTGTAGTCGTCCTCGCCCAGTGGTTCCAGGGGCATGTCGGGGTGGCGGTGCGTCAAGGCGTAGGCTCCGCGATTCGGCTCGGGGCTCAGGGGTTCCGCGCTTTTCGAGGCAGGCAGCGCTCGCCGATACCCGCCCGCCGAGCCGAGAGCGCTAGCGGAACGCTGAACGCCGGCGCTTCCGACCTTGGGATTCGTCAGGGCGTCTTCGCTCATGTTCTTCCTATGAATGGAGGCCCCCGGGGGCACCGAGGACCCGCGGTAGGTTGTCGAGGCGGACCGTCCAACGGGGCCAGGCGTCGATCCGTCTCGTTTGAGCGAGTAACTGAGGGTCCGCGCGCGCGACAGGTTGTCCTCCATATCCTAAGAGCGCATTAATAAAGATGACAGGGGCGGTCTGCTTTCTTCTTCTTCGTCTTCGTCTTCTTCTTCTTCTTCCTCCTCCTCTTCTTCCGGCCCCCTTCCGCGCTGCCTCATCACAGGAATTCCCAGAGATCGAAGTTCGAGCTGATTACGGGTCTAGACTTACAGTCAGTCGCTGTTTGGCATTGGCCAGTATTTCTTCGGCTCGCTTGCTCATCGAGTTGGCGGACGCCTCATCGTTGATCCTCCGGAGCGACATCCTTCTCGCGACCTGGATGGACTGTGCGCCCACCAGGTCCTCGGCATACGAAGAGGCCAAGCTCTCTTCGTCGTCGCCCTGGCAGATGCTGTCCCCGCCGTTGCTAATGGTGTCGTCGAAATCGAAGAAGGCGGCGCGCTCGCCGGCGCCTATCGTGCTCGTCGAGTCGGTGGAGAAGCGGCGGCCGGCAGTGAAGAATTTGGGCTTGGTGCTGCGCGGGTGGGCCTGGGGCAGACGAGCGACATCCTCTGTCGAGCCTAAGGTGGTGCGTCTGGAGGGTCCGCGGGTGTTGGGACCGCCAGCATTGCTTTCGACCTCGGTGACCTCGCCAATGTCGGAGAGCATGGTCCCATTGCCGTAGAGGATCGGGGTGGTGAGGGGGTTGGGGTTGGCGTAGAAGTTATTGTCGACGAACTGGAAGCCGTCCTGTATGGAATGCGAGCTGTTCCAGAGCGGACGCTGGGGCACGGGAAGGTCATTGTAGCCCATGAGCTCGTTGTAGTCGGGAAGGATCATGTCCGGGTTCGTCAGGGTCGGCGAGCCCGGTTGGGGGCCAATGGGCATCGTGGACTCGGAGGCATCGTGTCGACTGTCGTGTCGTTTAGTGGAGATGAGCTGCGTGGTCATCATCGCTGTGGAATGGAGGTGGACGGCTGTCGGGAGGTCGTATGTAGATTAGGTATTTGTGTGGATGGCTTGACGGGATGTGGAGAGAAAGCCAAGGTGTGGGGGGATCCACGTCTATTGGTTCGCCGAGGAATTTTGGCGAGAGCAAAGCAAGGATCTTTTGTTTCAAGAACGTGTGATACCCGAGGAAAAAGCAGATGAATGACGCTCGCGCAAAGAAAAGGAGATTGTTGCTGCTTGTGCTTGTGCTGCTGCCGCTGTTGTGGTTGTTGTTGTATCCGTCGACACGGATTGAGATGGATATGGGGGTGGCTGCTGCTCGGGTGGTCCAGTGGTCGGCTATGGTCCAGGGGGTTCGGCGGCAAGGCGAAGGCGAGAGGAAATGGCAAGTCTTTAATCTGAGTCCGCCGAGGCTCTCAAATCCAAGACACCGACCATGTGGGGAGAGGGCGATGAAGGATTGCCTGCATGTATACTACCCCAGGTAGATTGTACCATGCATGAGAGGCTGGTTGTTGTTGTTGTTGTTGTTGTTGTTGTTATTTTGTTCTCCTTCTTGTTGTTATTATTGTTGATTTATTTTTCTTCCCTCGTTTGTTTTCTTTCCTCTTCCCTCGTCGTCCGTTTCCTCCCTGCCCTCTCTCGCAGGTGTGACGAAGGTGTTGATACCAGCAAGTCCCCTGCAAGAGGATGTACGCCCGATGCTCGGAATACGGGCTTCTGAGGAGTCGGGTCTCAGGCTGCGCCGTGTGGTCCCGGACAAGCGCGCCAGGGGAGCGAGCAACAGACGAGCACACAGAGAGGAGAGTTTCCTATTCGGGGCGATGGAAAAGAGATGGAAAAGGAAGGAAAAAATCAAGAGAAAGGAAAAAAAATACAACAGCAACGACAACAACAAATGGAGAGGGGAAAGGAAAAGGAAAAGGAAAAGGAAAAGGGAAAGGAAAAAAAACACCAAAAAGGCCACCAATCTCGTCGTGGTCAAGCAGACGACAGCGCGCCACGAGACAGGCAAATCGAGGAAAGGAAAGGGAAGAAAGAGAGTAAAAAAAAAATGAGCGGCTCGTGGAACACCGGATCGCGGCAGCAACCTGCAATTTGGGGAGATGCGTCGCCAACAGCAATTTCGTCGAGATGTCCAGCCAGACCACCTATCCTCCGTACCGGGCTCTACCTTGTTGGAGGCCGTTGGGGCGTGCCCAGCGCCAGGCTGCCTCTGTCTCCTTCAGCCGAGGATGTGGCTCGCTAGCGAAGAGACTGCCGAGGAGAAAGGAAGACCAAAGAGGACAAAAGAAAGAAGAAGAAGAAGAAGAAGAAGCGGAGAAACAAAAGAAAGAGTCCGAAGAAGGGGAGGCGGGCAAGCAATCAGAGAGCAGAGAGCAAGAGGTCGAAAGGAACGGCGATGATTCGGTTTGGATGGAAGGAAGGGAAGAATGTCGCAGGCGAGCTGACGGACGGGAAACGGATTGATGGATGGTCAGACGTGAGAGAGGAGGAAACAGAGCGAGCCCGAAGGAGATTGCCCGATGTAAGATTAAGTGTCGTCAGCCTGGTTCCTGGTGGAGGTTCGGCCCGCGGATCGCCAGGTCGAGATATCCCAGACAGGCTGTACTGGGGATGAGGATGAGGATGTCGTCGCTGCTGCTGCTGCTGCTGCTGCTGCTATTGTGGTACGCACACGACGAGGGAAAAGAAAAACCAGTTCGATGTTGCAGATCGGTCTGCCAGTATGGAGTATCTCGGTGGCGGTGCAAAAGGGATCAAGATGGGATCGATCGGGCGAGCGAGCGAGCGACTCGAGCGAGCTACATACAGACAGCCCTGGCCGGGAAGAGGTCGCAGCTGGATCCGAGTCAGCAGCGGGAAAAAAAAAACATTGATGGCAAAGGGCTCGGCGCAAAAAAGAGGGGGAGCTCGAGCTCATCCATGCAACCATGCAACCTTCTTACCAGGGGGGGATGATCCGTAGGGGAAGGCCAGCTTGAGCGGCAGCGAGATGCGTGCGCCCTCCGCTGCGAGCGCTGGATCGGGGATGGGCGGCTGCAGGCTGGCCTTTGCTCTTTGTTGTGTGGGTTTCCGGTGGAGGTGGAGGAGGTGGAGGTGGAGGTCTAGGTGGAGGCGCAGTGGGAGCAATGAATGAATTGATGAATTGACGATTCCGACGATGCATGGACTTGGAGAAACTTGAATGTGGGAGAGAATAATTACTAACTATGAGGAGCAGGAAATGAAGCGATCACGGGGTTGATGCGGTGGTACCTCGCATCGTGGAGGCCCTTAGTGATGGGGACCCGCGGGGTACTTCTCTGTCGCCCTGCTGCGTGGGTAAGTCGGCCCGCGAGGATGGGGTCCTCGGGGTATTTCGGACGTATCGCCTGCTAAGGGGATGCATCAATCCATCCAGGGTCCCTTCAAGTTTCCCACTGCCAGCTGCTCCCCTCAAGCTGCCACGAGAGGTCGTCAGCTTCATCTTCTTTGGATTTCTCTCTTTTTATTGGGGTTTTTTCATCTCTTTTCAGGGGAATTGATAGGTACTTCCTATCTCATCACTTCAATCTCCCTCAAGCCACGCAGTCCTCACCTCTCGATCCAACTTACAGTACCGAGTCGTACTACTGGTAAGGTATACCGGTACAGAGCACCGCTGCGGCATGAGTCGTTGACGTGATATTGCCCAATTTGCCGCATGGCCGTCGTCAGCCTCGTATCGTCAACTGTCTCCCCCGTCCGAGTTTCCAGCCGCCCGGGGAGGGGGGAATCCTTGATCGCGACCTGCCTCCTTGAGACGGGCCAGGTCCGTCTGTCGTCTGTCTGCCTGTGGCATCCCTGACGATCCTGCGCATGGGATGGATGTGACGTCGTTAGGAACCAGAGGGCCGCAGACTGCAGACTGCGTCAGAGTGTCGTGGATGCCAAAAACGGGATCAAAATGAAAGGGTGCTTTCTCTATGCTTTTCTATGTTTCTTGACCCAAAGAAAAAAAAAATCCAATGGCCCGCCTGAACATGATCGAATCCCCGTAGATTTGCGCGCGTGCGTGTCTGTGCTCAATGCAGAAGACGCGGGCGGCTCTACTCCGTAAACCAAATTCCAATTTTCTCGCTTTCGTTTTCTTGCTCTGGATTTCTTGCTCTCATTTTCCATGTGTCTCGTGTGTGCGCCTCTGAATTTTATCGGATTTCATCTGATTTGATCTGCTGTTTCGTCATCTTTTTTTTTCCCCTTGTTTCTTTCGCTCGATTCCGATTCCCTCTCAATCATCGGCAAAGGCCTCGGTCCGGGCGGCCTGTATCGTGTCCTGGCCCGCGGCCTCCTTGGCCGGCTTGTTGGCCACGAGTCGCTGCGCTTTATGAGCTTTGGAACAACAGAAGGTAGATATATTTCTTTTCTTCTGGGGGGGAACTCACCACGAGGTTCCTCAGCAGGACGGCAATGGTGACCTTGCCGACCGAAGGCACGTAGATGGACGCCTTCTCCTTGATGGCGGGCCCGTCAAAGTTCTTGTGCGACGAGAAGTTGATGCAGACGGCGCCGTCGCGGATCAGCTCGGTCGGCACCTTGAAGGCCTCGACGGGCACGCCGCCGATGATGACGTCGCTCAGGGGCAGGCACTGCTCGAGCCCCCAGCCGTCCTTGTCCTCGACCTGGTGGCGGGGCTTCTTGATGCCCTGCCCGCGCGTGAAGAGCTGGACGCCCGTGACGTCGACCGAGTACACGGCGGCGCCGTCGTTGGCGAGCAGCGCGGCGAGCGGCCGCCCGTTGACCTCGGAGCGGTTGATGACGGTGATGGTCTTGCCGAAGAGGCGGTTGCCCGGCGCCAGGATCGGGTTGTAGATCTGCACGTGCTCGAGGATCTTGACGACGGCGAGCGGCGTGCACGGCAGGATGGACTTCTTGCGGTTCTCGGGCGGGTCGAGGAAGCGGATGTTGTGGTACATGTTGTAGAGGTACTGGTGGCGCAGGCCCTCGACGTCCTTGGCCAGCGCGACCGTCTCCTGCACGTACTTGTCGTGGATCGGGTTCTGCGGGAAGATGGGGTAGTAGACGATGACGCCGTCGACGCCGTCATCCTCGTTGGTCAGGTTGATCTCCTCCTCGAGGAGCTCCTTTTCGACGACGCGCAGCTCGAACAGGAAGCCACTGCCGGGGTCATCAGCATGTGAAAGGAGAAGAAGAAAAAGGAAAAGAAAAAAAAAGAAGAATGAAAGGGGGCGTCTCCAGATGATGCCTTACTTGTCCTCGCACGTCTTCTTGGACCACTCGGCGTACTTGACGGCCGCGGGGTCGTCGTTGGCCAGGAAGGCCACGAGCTTGGGCTGCCCGCTGCCGGCCTCCTGGATCTTTGCCAGAGTGTCCTTGACCTCGGTGAGGAGGCTCTTGGCGATGGTCTCGGCCGTGATGACCTTGCAGGTCTTTGGTGCCTCGGGTGCAGCCATTTGGGCCCGTTGCCTTGGGGGATCGAGAGGAGCGAGAAGCTGATGGAAGAATTGATTGATGGACGCAAGCAAGCTGGCCAGATGTGTTGCCCACAATGGCAGGACGAGAGGGGAGCAATGGGGAGAGAAAGCTCAGCAGGCAATTGAGGGGCAGATGGAGAAAAAGAAAGTCGACGTCGAGATAAGTCACAGCTCGGCGCGATAGATGAATGGATCAATCAATCAATCAATCAATCAATCAATGGAATGGAATGGAATGGATTGATCAATGGATCAATCAACTTGATGACTCGAAAAAAAACCCCGCCGCTACGGTCAATCGGCTTGTGACGCAGCCTCTCTAGCGCAGTATCTCGATCTACTCTTCCGTATCGGCGAGAGAAAAAAAAAAGAACATCCATTGATTGATTGATGCAGGGTCGCGGCGCGAATCGCCCGGTGGAGCAGCCCATCATGCACGATGACGGCCTTGCTCGTGACAGTCTTGCTCGTGAATCACTCAATTGAGGCATCGAATTGATCAATTTTTCCTCTCTCTCGCTTCTCGTCTCCTCCAACTCGAGATGCCCTCAATCGGCCACGACATGCCAATCCGCTCTCGGAATAGCGTCATGCCGTACAGGTGCTCGTACGACCAGAGTTGATCCCACCACATCCTCACGCACATTGACCTCAATTGATATTGATGTTTCCTCTCGCCCTGTATCCACTAGAGCTCCATCCTGCGCTGACTCTTACCCGAGGATCAAGATCGGCCAGACGGCAAAACAACCAGCCCATCTACGTACGAGTACCTGTACCAATCCATCCTCGCCCTCGAGTCTGCCGAGATGCGCCTGTTCGCCGGGCGAGCCAGAGGCAGAGACACAATCCATGCATTGATTCGATGTCTCGTACGGAGTACAGCATCCTGCGTGATCGGTTCCACGTACTCGTACGCTTCATGCCCGCAAAAGCAATTCTCCTTGGGCTCGCCAGGCTTCGTTCCCTCCATCCGAACTCTCTCCTCCGAGATGGCGCGCCCTGCGCTTCATCCGCCATCACAGCATCCGCTGCTAGTGTTCCGATGCAAGGTTGAGATTCAGGTTCATCTGATCAATCAACGGATCCATTCCCATGCATTCTCCCACGAAAGTGCATCCATGAGGATTGAGGCTCCTCAAGTCCCAACGCGTAATGGCATGCAAGCTCCTCACTCGCCTCTCCTCTTTTTCTTTTCTTCTGCCTCTTTCCCCATTTTTTTCCCTTTTTTTTCCCCCCCTTCTTTCCTTTTTCTTTTCTTTTTTCTCCCCGTCCTCCGAGGGTCATGCTGGAGACTGCGTAATCACTCGAGATTTCCAAATCTCGGTGCATTCCAAGGGGGGCAAGGTGCAGAAACGGGGGCGGCTCTACGTATTACTTCTGCGAGCGCTCCGCGCGGAGAATGTCCACAGGGAGATGGTGGGCTTCGTGGGGCAATCGATGGCTGCAATGTCTCACTCCCTCACGGGCTGGTGAGACTCGGGATCTGGGCGCAGGGCGGATGCGCGGTGGATCCTCGATGGTTCTTTTGCCATTCCATGCGTGAATCGGGCTTACAGGTACAGGTGCGAGTAAATACTCGTATACTGGTGGAAGGATGGTGGATTACACAATTCGATGCAAGCTATTCTGATGTGGACGGGGATGATGGTGTTCGTGATCGAGACATACTAGTACTAATATTGGAGCAATCTGAGAGTGAAAGGCACGCGACCAAGAAGTCAACACTATGAGAGATGAGGCAGTAGAAGTGGCAGTAAAAGTTGTCGACAGATACAGATGTAGTCACGAGCTTGGCACAAGAGGATCAGGAAGCAGGTGGACATAAGTATCATTGAGGAATGAGACAAAAGGAAGAGAAAAAATTTACATACGAAGAGTGAATATGTACCGAAATCCCAGATTCTCTATTAATCAAGCCAGCGGGTTTGTTTGAGGTATCCTACACCAAGGGGAAAAAAAAAGAAAGGAGAAAACACAATCATGACTCCAAATGCAAAAGGTCATCAGGCATTCTTTTTTGAAACCATCCACTTCAAGAAGACCAGTGCAGTGAGCAAGCCAGCCCTGTCCTCCGCAGAAATTCATCATAAGAGGGGGATATAATCAGAAGAAGAAGAAGGAATGACAAGAAAGGAAAAGGTTTGAAATTGAGCAGGAGAAGAGCTCAGAGTGAGAAAGGGAAAAAGTAAGAGGGTGCCCCATCTTCAGGTAAATTACAGGGCGAAGAAGGCGACGATCAGACCACCGATGGCGGCGAGGGAGCTGCCGGCGCGGGCGGCACCGCTGGTGGGGATGGTGGAGGGTAGACCGGTGGGCACGGGCGGGTTGGAGGGGGCAGTCCAGGCGGTGCTGGTCATGGTCTTGATGGGGGCGGCGCCGGAGCCGTTGGCCTCAGGAGCGGAGGGGGCGGGAGCGGGGGCGGGAGCTCCGGAGGCCTCGCCGACGGGGCGGCGCGGGTGCTGGTGGTCATGGTGGTGGAAGACTCGCAGGGCACCGTGGTGGTGTAGTCGCGGGTGACGGTGATGTCGACAACGTCGGACTCGGAGGCGGCCGGGGCGGCGGGGGCGGAGCTCTGGGCGGCCGGGGCAGAGGTGGGCGGGGGCTGGACGGCGGAGAGGCTCACGGTCTTGGTGTTACCCGCGGGGACGGTCGGGGCGACGGTCGGGGTGTTGGTAGGGACGGCGGAGACCTTGCCGTTGACGTCGATGACGAAGGGCTGAGAGTACTGGAAGACGTCCGGGTTGGTCTCGTAACGGAAGATCAGGCCGTAGAAGGGAAGGCCGCCAAGGGAAGAGTCAACAGTCCAGTCGAAGTGGCCGGCAGAGTTGGCAACACCAGCTAAAGGAGGCTCAATATCAGCAAAGGGGGGCTTTCAATGTTGATTGAGTTGCGTTGGGTGTGAGGCCACCACAAGAGAGGGAGTGTGAGTCTATGACTAACTGGCAATAGTAGCGAGCTCGACCTGGGTGTTCTGGGTCTGACCACCGATGAGGGTGATGGAGACGGTGCCGGCAGCCCACTGGGGGGCGACGCCCCAGGTGACGGTGATGGTGGAGCCGGCGGCGACGTGCTGGCCGGTGGAGGGGGTGTAGATGGCATCGAAGTCGGCCGTCTGGGCGATGGCAGAGCCGACCATGGCCAGGACGGCGGAGACGTTGGAGACTGTGAAGCGCATCTTGACTGATTTGTTGGGGGTTTTTGTTGTTGTTGTTGTTGTTGTTGTTGTTGTTGTCTTTGTTATTGTTATTGTTTGACGAAGCTGGTCCGAGGGAGAGAGGCGAGGATATCGAACGAGTCGAAGTGGGCGAGGTTTGTTGTAGAAGAGTGGGTAGAACGAACGAACTTGTCGTCACGAGGAGAAGGGAAAACGAAGGTGAGATATTGGAAGAGCGAAAGGCAAGAAAAGATTGTGGGGGCTAGCAAGAGCCTATAAAAGATGTGCAGAAAGAATGAGAAGAGCCGAAGACCAGCTGGATAGATGTGAAGTGATGAAGAGAGGGAAGAAGGGTGAGAGAGACAGTAGAACAAACGGTTGGTCCAAGGCGGAGGAGGTCTGGTACTTGTAACAAAGGTAAGACAGCGGGTTGGCTGCCAGTGCGGCCGGGCAAGTCCAGAGTCCAGACAGTGCGCGCGCGCGCATGGGCGAGGATGCCTGGGCACTGCAGTACTAGTGGCCAGGGGGGGATGTGTGAATGTCTTCCCAGACCACTCCGAATGTACTCCGTACTAATGGAGTAGAAGCCTGCCCGGCCGACAGGGGCCCGGCCGGAGGAGCGCGAGCGGCTGCACTGCGAGGTGCGAGAATGCACATCTCGTGCAAGCGTGAGGAGGCGGACGAGGGTTGTGCGCGTGTGTGTGAGTGGGTCCCCAAATACTGTGCGCGAGGGACATATCTTTTTTACCGACCGGGGTTCCAAGCCCTGGTCCGGTGGGTCGTGCCGGATGGCGAGTGGGGCCTGCAGGAACAGGAGCGCCACGCCTGCTTAGTCATTCCAGCTCGATGCGGCAGCCAGTCAAACGGCGGCGCGCCGGCGAGTCGAGCTCCAGATACGGAGTAGTACCTGTACGGAGAACTCGTAGAGGCAACAGGCACTTAACGAGTACCGGTACGGAGAACCTGTACTCCGTAGGTTCCAGCAGGCTGTGAGGCACGGAGACGGTATCCGCTCTTCTATCAAGAGATCCATGCGTCGGCCAGGTCTGGAGTCTTTTTTTTTCCCCTCTCTTGGGCGGCCCGTGATGGCATCTTGAGACTTGAGCTGTCCTCAATCAACGACGAGCGCCGCTAGGCCGTCGATGCCTAAAAAAACCCTCCCATATCGCCTCCCCCCCCTGGCCGAGGGCGGAGGAACCGACAAGGTGTGGTCGCATGGCCCCGCGCGCTATTTTTTTTTCTCTCCTCCCCCTCCCAAAGTCCATGGAATCTGCATTCCGCGCCTGCAGCAGCCCCAAAACCCCCCCTGTCGAGGAGGAGTCACGCCCGCCCTCTCGCTGTCGTCAGGACGCATCAATCAATTGATCAATGCATCCCCGAATTGCTGCTCTCAGTCCTACTACTCGTACTCCCATGCTGGAACTCGTATGTACTCGTACATTCGGGCAAGGAGCTCGGGGAAGAGGGAGGTTGCTCAGTGTGGGTCCAACGGCTAAGGGGCTACCGGAGATTGCAAGCAAATCTCGAGCAACGAGGCTATGCCATTGGCCATACAGAGGCGCGCACTGTGACGACTGCGTCTGCCTCGCCGCGGTGACCTGGCAGTGGAGAGGACGGGCGATCACCTTCTGATACCCGTATTGGTAGCACCCGTACTCGCAGCCTCACACAATACCTAGAGGTAGAGACGGAGCACCGGTAATTCATCCAGTCTAGAATGGACGAATAGCCGGAGAAGCTGGCCGCGGATCTTCGCCCACGAGCAAGCAACGCACCTGCAAAGCCGTGACGGTGTCGATGGGCCAGCTGATCATGGGAAGCCCTTGAGAGCAATCGGCTTGGATGCCAGTCTCGGCCTGCGGCTGATGGGCTGCTGATTGGGGGGATATTTCAGGCGGGACATGCGGGCCAATCATGTCTGCAGCGCTTGATCTCGCTCAATTCCATCAACACCCAGATTCTTCCACTCCGCATCGTGATCCCATTAGCCGGCAAGTCGAGCAGCCGTGATGGATGGCGCACCGTCGAGAGCTGGAATACGAAGGAATAATTGATCCATCCGTGACGACCTGCTTGAAGTCATCATTGTTGAAGTGTCCATCGTGCAATCTACATACGGAGTACATCATACAGGTACCTCTCATACAGGGTAGGCCGTCTTCACCCGTGATCAATGGCAGAGTGGTTGAATGGAACGGAAGGCACGAGCATCCATCCTACCTTCTGTAAATCGTACGGTGCTACTGCAATCGATTCACACTGTCCTAGAGAGGGGAAATCCAACCTTACGATATGTGACTCATTCGATCAATATACGGAGTATTGACCCTCGAATTGCGCGGGATGCAGACGGCGGAATGAGGGGAAGCCTCGCCAGTCGCAAACGACAAGTCGGCCCGCGGACTGACGCGAGCTTCGCCGTGTCTGCCTCGCAGCCGCGTGCGAGCACTGGTACGAGCACGATTACAACAACAACAACAAGAAGAAGTTCGCAACGGCAGTGCCATCGCGAAGGCCATGCATACTCCGTACTGGATGGATGGATGGATCAATCCGAGTCAGGACCACCAGACCCCGTGAAAGGAGAAGGTGGTATTGTGCCTGTATGTAGGCCTCAATCGCGATGAGCGGCCGCTGTCTCAGCTCCGGGGCCAACGGCAGATCACACCCATCCCGTCCTCGCCTTTCTCGCCTTCCAACAAACGAGAAGGCGCGCGCAGATCCCCTTTACCGGTGCGAGTCCCTGCCCTGCTCCGCGCGCTCCGCGGCTCCGTGGGTCCATACATAGTCTTTCTCGCTCGAGCAATCAGAGCTTACATGTGTTCTTCGCAGATGAATCGCGATCCACCAGCCCGACGAGTGGGTAAGGAGGTGTGCCTGTCAATCTTTTGACGGCTCCCCAGACTTTCTTCCACGGCGCATCATCTCGCGCTCACCACTCCGTACCACCCCCTCCCTCATCGCGAGGTTTCGAGGCCGGCGCGCTGATTCGGCAGCATTACGGAATACTGTACTCCGTACCGGTACTCCGTACGCCGTACGGAGTACGGAGCGCACATGCGCCGGGCTGCCATCCCGTCGAGTGACGAGACTCTTTTCGCCGTGGTTGTCGGGCATCTCTGGTTTAGGCAATGGCCGATCTGTCGAGAGATTGCACGGACGCCTTCGCAACCTTGCGCAAGGTGCTGACTGCGTCCGTATGGATCTCTTCCAGACCTCTCTAGCTCCCTCTCCCCTTCCCCCCCCTCTTTGGTCATCGTTCACCCCGTCACCCCGTCCAGGTCCCCATGGCTGACCCGTTCCAGGAGGTCCCATGTTTGCCATCTCGTGGCTCCTACCTAAAAAAGGCTAAATGGATGGATCGAGTGCTCCCTCCGCTAGCGTGGAGCTCCTGCAATCTCAAGTTCTTGAATCTGGCGGGCTTACTGCCCGCACTCCGTACGGAGTACGAAAACAGGTAGCACAAGAAGAAGGGGGTTGGGGAGGGGACAGAAGGCTGGCGCGCATACGGAGTACCTCCGATCCAGCACTCGTACGAGTACGACTCTATAGTCGTGGTGACAGGAGACAGACGGACCAGAAAAAGGAGTGCCTGCCTTCCCGACTGTTGGCCACGGAGATAATTTAGTAGCGAATTGCTGCTTGTGCGCTTCAAATTTCGTCCGGTCCAACAAGCCAATTTCACAGCACAAGTGGTGGCGGTCTGACTTCCATTGCGCCACCTTCAATTCTCACCTTCGAGTCGACGGGGCTCACCTTCGAGTCGACGGGGCTCACCTTCGAGTCGACGGGGCTCACCGTCGAAACTGCGACCTTTCGACACCGACGCAGGTACGAGCATGGAGTACGGAGTAGCACCGAGTGCTGCAAGACTGCCAGCGGGTGGGCTCTCTGATCACAGCGTCGTGCAGCAGGGTCGGTGGGGGCGCGCTCGCTCGCGAGGCCAAAGCTCCGGCGACAGCGGTTCTTTGTCTCGCCAAGATGGATGTTTTCCGCAACGAGCTTCCTGAGACATGAGACAAGAGAGTCATCGTACTAGTACCTCTCCGTATGTGCGGAGTACGGAGTACCCCCAGGCTTCAATTCGCCCCCGTGAAGCTTCGTTCAGATTTAGGGAGCGCTTGCTGCTGACTGTACTTGCCCGCAAGGAACACCGCATACCTGCAATTCCTTCCACGGCGCGGCCAAACCTCCTTCCATAACAGCACCGTGCATCAATCCATCATCAACAAGGGGCCCCGTGGACAAGTGAGCGAGGCGTGCCTGGCAGGAAAAGCCTGCATCTCCCACCATGGAAGGATGAATGACGCGCCGACGGGGCCCGGAGTACTCCGTGCCTTGCAGGCCTGGCCCGGCCCCGCGCACAGTCCACCATGGGCTTGAAGCTGAAGGCAGCAAATGCCTGCGGCTCGATCTCGGAATATGGCCGAAGGATTTTCCACATCCTCTGCTCTGAGAAGAGTCCGCCAAGCAGAGAGGCACGCCGGGCTGCTTCGGGGAAACAGTGGACCACGACGGCAACGGGGCAGGCTCCGAAACTCAAATTGGGAAATCGCCGATGAGACCTGGCGTCCGAGCCTCCAGCAGTCCAGGACAATTTGTACGGAGTGCTTCGAGATAGTAAGACATCAACATCAACATCGACATCGACACAGGACGGGAGGAGTCCGGGCTGCCAGCATTGATTGATCCGCCTGGCATGTTCGAGTGCGATCTATACGTGTATCGAAATTCGCCCTCGCAATGGTTCGCCCTGCCCTGTTGACGTGATGTCTCAACTGGAAGGAGATTGCAATCGCAATGGTCGCTCCTGCTGAAGAACGCGCTACAGGGCGACTATTAATAGCACATTTCTTTTTTCCCCTTCCTTTTCCCCCTTCTATTTCCTCCAGGGTAGCAGCTTACATAATGTCCAGATTCATGCACGTGCACGTGCGCGAAACACCCGCTAAATGAGAGACACCCGGGCAACTTTCCGCTTCGGGACTAGTCTGAGCCCCTGCCGGCGCGTGCAAGGCACCTCGGAAGGTCCAGCCAGAAGACTCGCGCGCCTGCCTCCTAAGAGGGATGGATTGATTTGAGTGTGTGAGCCTTGCGCCCATCTTAGTCATCCAGTGTCCAGTCCAGTCGTCGGCTCTTGTTGCCCGCGCCCCCCCCACCCCTCGGATTCCCCATAGAAAGAGTAGCTTCAGCCTCATCCCGCGCGCGCGCACCATCATCATGAGCTCCCCCGACGAGCTGGCCAGGGACACGCCTCCGCCGTTCAAGAGGCGCAAGACGCGTGAGTCCCTGCCGCCGCGCTCGAGCTCCCCGGATGCCTTGGCCGGCGACCCCGAGGAGCAGCAGCAGCAGCAGACGCAGACGCAGACGCACCACCACCACCACCACGACAACCAGCGCCATCATGTCCGGACGAGACGGCTGTCGCACACGCACGATGGGACGCTGAGCCCGAGCCCGAGCCCGAGCGTCGAGGGTTCCGCGTCGCGGTCCGAGTCGCCCGTGCGGCCGCGGCGCAGATCGCCATCGAGATCGAGATCCAGGTCGACATCGAGGTCCAACAAGTCCTCCCCCACACGATCGCCGACCGGATCCCCACAGTCGCGCCGCCTGTCCGGCTCCTCGAGCTCGCCGAGCGGCTCGCGCCTGGGCTCCGCGGTCTCGCCGAGCCCCGGGCAGCAGCGCCAGCGGCAGTCACAAAAGCAGCAGCAACAACAACAACAACAACAACAGCCGTCACCTCCGACGCCGCCGCCGCCCGCGCGCGAGCCCCTCCGGCCGGCCTACCGCGCGCGGCTCGTCCTTCACGGGCACGCCAAGGCGGTGTCGCAGGTGCGCATCTCCCCGGACGGGCGGTTCATCGCGTCCGCGTCGGCGGACGCGACGGTCAAGGTGTGGGACGCGGCGACGGGGGTGCACATGGACACGCTCGTCGGGCACATGGCCGGCGTCAGCTGCCTCGCCTGGACACCCGACAGCAACACGCTGGCCAGCGGCTCCGACGACAAGGCGATCCGGCTGTGGGACCGCGTGACGGGGCGGCCCAAGACGACGGCGCGCAAGGCGGCCGGCGCGCACGAGTCGGCGCTGCTGCGCGGCCACCACAACTACATCCACTGCCTGGCCTTCTCGCCCAAGGGCAACATCCTCGCGAGCGGGTCCTACGACGAGGCCATCTTCCTGTGGGACGTCCGCGCAGGCCGCCTGATGCGCAGCCTGCCCGCCCACAGCGACCCGGTGAGCGGGATCGACTTCTGCCGCGACGGCACCCTGGTCGTGAGCTGCTCGACCGACGGTCTGATGAGAGTCCCCCACCCCCTCCCTGCCTCTTCCTGCCTC
>NQYS01000004.1:1946025-1958557 GCA_003055955.1 Escovopsis sp. AC
CCCCCCCCCCCCCCCCCAATCCCCAAATCCCTGAGCACTCACCTCCCCGAGTTTCATGACCACGTAGTCCCCGTTCTTGTCGAACATGATGATGGGCATCTCCAGGCCGCAGAACTCGCGAATGCTACAACACGCCGCCGTCAGCACTGCTCTCGAAAGACCCACCCCCCTCACCCCCCGACACACCGAGGCCAAAGGGGGACCAAGAGACCAAGGACAAGAACTCACAACTGCCTGCACATCCCGCACGGGCTCGCCGGCGGCGTGATGTCCGTCGCGACAGCCACCGCCCGGAACACCCTGTGGCCCCGCACCACCGCCGTCCCGAACGCCACGCGCTCCGCGCACGTCCCGACCGGGTAGCTCGCGTTCTCGACGTTGGCACCCTCGACGTAGCAGGCCTGTCCTGCGGATGACGAGTCTGCTGCTGCTGCCGTGGCTGCCTGCCCGGATGACGAGCCTGCCGACGGGGAGTCCCCGCACAGCAGCGTCGCGCCCACGCGGAACTTGCTGTACGGGCAGTACGCCGTGGCCTTGGCCGCCGCCGCGCGGCGCTGCAGCTGCGCGAACTCGGCCGCGGTGATGCCGAGCCCCGCGCACGTCTGCGCGATCGACGCGGCGTCCTTGCCGGAGCGGATCGGGGGGGCGGCCATGATGCTTCTTCTGCTTGAATACTGGTGCGCTTGCTAGATGAGACGCTGTGCTGTGCTGTGCGCTGCTGAAATCTATTGATGATGGTGAGGTTGGGTGAGTGAGTGGCACGGGTATATGAGGCGGGGAGCTCGACTCCTCAAAAGGGGTAAAGAGGGGGCGTAAAAAGGGGGGGGGGAGGAGAGACGGAAGACGTGCAGCTGCGATGATCATGGCGCCTTCCCCGCGCTGATGTGGGGGATACTCAGAGGTACGCTCGGTATCTGCATTTGCACGGTGAAAACGGCCCTTGAGTGCGGCTGAAGATGTACATAAAGGTACGGAGTATTGGAGAGCCTCTTCGGGATGCAGCGGCTCGTGGAGGGCGGGGAGTGGGCACGTGACCACTTGGATCTCGGACCCAACGTCATTAGTCTAGGGTGGGTCGCGATGCTTCAAGAACACAAATATCAATATTGATGTATGTGCGCATATACATTATTAACATTTAATATGTGGTAATTGACTCTACGTAGTTGACCATTGTTGATTGGAGACGACTTCGTCTTTGGATATAGTCGACCGTGCTCATCTGATACATTATCCCGTAACGTCTGATCATGCTTCCAGCTATATAGCAATGGACCTTGCAAGCAAAGGAGGCAAAACAAAAGGCCGGGCACGACGGAGCCGCAGGCCGAAGCAAACAGGAATCAAAAGCCCCGCTGCACACCATACATGATGAACTCCATCATTCCTGAAAACAAAAAAAGAAAAAAAAAGAAAGAAAGAAAGAAAGAAGCCAGACGCCCTACGGCAGCCCGTCGGGCATCTGGATGCTGATGCTGCCCTTGTCCGCGGCCGCCGCCGCCGTCACAAACGGCAGCTGCGCCGCCACCGACCCGCTCATGTCGCTCGGCGTCGCCGGCGGCTCCACCACCTGGCTCCGGATCGTCATGATCCACTCGTGCTGCAGCAGCTCGACGGCCGACGCGCGCGTCTTGGGGTCGAACGCGAAGCAGCGCATCAGGAAATCGATGCCCTGCGGGCTGAGCTGCTCCTGCGTCGGCAGCGGCGGCGGGTTGCCCTGCGCGATGTTGTACATGATGGCCCACTCGTTGTCCAGGTTGGCCCACGGCCGCCGGCCCGTAGCCATCTCCAGGATCACGCACCCGAGCGACCAGATGTCGACGGCTCCGGCCTTGCCCGGGTTGTCGCCCTTGATCACCTCGGGCGACATGTACATGGGCGTTCCCGTCATCGACTTGTTCGCCTTGGTCGCCTGGATGTCCGCCGCCATCGTGCGGCCTTGCCGGGCGATGACCTTGGCCGCCCCGAAGTCGACGTACTTGATGATGCCGTTGTGGTCGAGCAGGATGTCTGAAGAAGATTTGTGTCAGCGTGTGACCTCGAAACAGGAATTGAGGAATGACATCTTTGACTTACTTTCAGGCTTGATGTCCCGGTGCGTGATGCCGCTCTCGTGCAGGTACACCAGCCCCTCGAGCAGCTGCAGCGCGTAGACCATGATGACCTGCTCGTCCTCGATGCGCCCGTGCTCCAGCAGGTTGGCGAGCGACCCGCCCGAGCAGAACTCCATGAAAATGTAGACGCGGTCCCGGTGCACCTCGATGCCGTGGTACGAGACCACGTTCGGGTGGTCCAGCACCTCCAACACGCCCATCTCTTCCTTAATTTGCTCGGCGATTGTCGGGATCAGCTTGGGGTCCTGCAGCCGGATCTCCTTGACGGCCATGAGCTGGCCCGAGTCGAGGTCCATGGCCACGTACACGTTGCCAAACGTGCCGCCGCCGACGTACTGGCCCTGCTGCCACCGCACCGTCACATTGGTCGCGTTGGACGACAGGTACGCCAGCGACCGGTCCGCCTCGTTGTTCGTTTCCAGCACCCGGCCCAGCGCCCGCCGCTCCGCCTCCTTCTCCTGCCGGAACAAGTCCACGTGCTCGAGGTTGAGCTTCCGCTGCTCCGAGATGCACCGCGACGCTTCCTCGTCGTCCATCGTCTTGTTCTTGTCCTTGCGGAACGCGCCCACCTGCGCCTCCACCCGCTCCCGCTCCGCCTGCGCCGCCAGGTTCGACTTGGCGCCCATGATGTCGAAGTGCGAGATGAGGATCGACATGCACCCGCCCACCTTGACCCGCATCCGCTCGTACTCGTCCTCACCCAGCCCCAGGATGTGCCGCCCGCGCGTCATGCCCATGGCGAACTCGAGCGCCAGCACCGCCCACCGGAACGTCCGCCGGTCCGACGCCACGCAGTCGTCGCAGATGAAGCTCACCCAGTCCAGCGCCAGCTTCGTCAGCTTCAGGTTGTTCATCTGCCGCCGGTTGCTGTCCATGTAGAGCAGCGAGCGCTGCCCGAACTCGGTCGCGAACACGAAGCACGTCTGGATCAGCTCCTGGCAGCCCTTGCCCAGCGTCTGCTGCCGGATCACCTCGACCGAGTCCATGAAGGTGTTGGACAGCTTGTACGCCACCTTGCGGATCTCCATCAGCCGCAAGTTGACCTTGTGGATGTTGGACCTCGACTCCTGCAGCAGGTCGATGTGCATGTCCATGCTGTCGATGAAGACCTTGCGCGCGTTGGGCAGCGCCTCGGACCCCGTGGCGCACAGCCGCAGCTGGCCCCGCTTCAGGTCCGTGTTCTGGTCCCCGAGCGGCACCGTGATGACGTCGCCGAACCACGTCGGCGGGTCCTCGGGCCGCAGGAGCAGCAGGTACATGTCGCGGTTGTCCTCGGCGAACCGCTCGGCCGACGTGACGGCCATCATGGCCTGGATGTCGTCAAGCCTGTCGCGGAGGTCAGGCGACGCGATGATGAAGATGCCCAGCTTCTCGAAGACGCCCGACTGCACCTGAAAGTGGCCCGAGACGACGAGCTGGTCGTAGAACTTCTGCATCCGCTCCGGCGAGAGCGAGATGCTGAGGTCCGAGGCGTGCTCGTAGTTGTTGCTCAGCATCCGCGAGAAGCGCTGCAGCATCCGCTGGCGGACCCGGACCGAGTCCAGCGACGCCTTGTACCGCTTGCTCATCTCGACGATGCTCTCCTTGGGCTTGACCTGGAGCTCCTTCTCGAACATCTGGCTCAGGCGGTTCAGGGCCTTGAAGGTCAGGGAGCTGAATTGCTCGGCCACCTCGACGTGGCCGTGCTGCAGGTGCCTCCCGATGTCGTTGGCGAAGTCCCACTCCTGGAAGAGCAGCTCGGCCTCCTTGAACGTGTTCTTGTTGCCGCTGAGCTTCCAATTGAGCATCTTGAAGTAGTACTTGAGCGCGTCGAGGACGACCTGGTCGAAGGACTCGTCGATGCAAGGGGGCAGGTCCCAGCCGGGCTCCGGGCGCTCGATGCTGAGGTACTCGCGCTTGATGCGGATGGCGAACTTGAGCAGGAGCTGAAACTGGGAGATCATCTGGTTCTGCATAAGCAGGTTCTGCTGGGCCGTCTCCTTGACCCTCCTGGCGTACTCGAGCCGCGTCTTGGTGATCTCCTCGATGAGGCGGGAGGGGAAGCTGATGAGGGTGAGGAGCTCGTCGAGGTAAGGGGGCAGGTGGCGCTTCTGGAAGGGGACCGAGTTGTAGATGAGCGTCTCCTTGGCCTTGCTGATGACGGCCGAGATGGGGCGCAGCATGCCGCGCTGGACGAGCTTGCCCTTGAGCACCGTCTTCGCCTTATCGTTGTACAGGGACTGCAGGCCGTCCTCCTTCATGAGGCGGTCGAGGAAAGAGGTCTCGTCGGTGGTGATGCCGTCGACGGTGGGGGACCTCTGCCTGGCGCGGGAGAACTCGAGGTCGTCGTTGCCGACCCACTTCTTGAGGATGGAGAGCTCCGTGTTGATCATCTCGTTTGTGTTGTACCAGCACATGATGGCCTGGTAGGCCTCGTGGAAGGCGGCCGAGTCGGCGCCCTTGTGGACGGCGACGAGGGCCTGCCAGGACGGGTAGAGGCTCTCGAGCTTCTCGATCTTCTTGACGACGTCCTTGACCTGCTCGTTGTGGGGCATGCCGGCCTCCTTCTCGCCCTTGACCTCGAAGTTGATGACGTCGTCGATGAGGCGGTCGACGGTGGCGCGGGCCTCCTCGATCATGCGGCGCTGGAGCGGGGCGCGCCTCCCGCAGGCGGCGGCGCGCAGCTCGAGCCAGAGCTCGGACTTGTAGGCGACCTTGTTGAGGTGGGGGTCGGTGGAACTGATGAGGCGCTTCTTCTCCTGGCGGACGACGTCGCCGGTGAGGACGGCCTCGAGCATGCCGTACCACTCGAGCCGCTCCCGGTTCTCCGGATCCTGGACGTCCTCCTCGGTCGGCAGCAGGTCGTCGTTTCCGTAGAACATGATGGTCTCCTGGTCGAGGCGGTCGTCGAAGGGGCCCTCGGATGAGGGGGTCTCGCCCTCAGAGTCGGAGTCGTTGCCATTGCCCTGGTAACTGAAGTACTCTCTGTGGTCTTGCCGCAGCTTCTGGACGTAGGCGCGCTCCTGGGCCCGGAAGTGGACGTCGCTGGACCGGAGCCGCGTCTTGGAGGAGGACCTGTTTTGCTCGTAGGATTGCGACGGCTGGGAGTTTGCGGGTTTCCTGGATGTCGAGGGGTTGTAGGTGTTGGATGGCGTCCGTATGGGGCCGATGGGACGCTGTAGGTAGGGTGCCTCGACCTCTCCCCCGGACATGCCGCCGCCGCCGCCGCCGCCGCCGCCGCCGACGCTGCCTATGCTTCCGCCGCTCATTCCGCGTTGCGTCTTGGAGGACCCGCCGTTGACGTGGCCGCCTGTGAGGAGCGAGGTGGCGGAGCCTGTATGGGACGAGCTGTCGACATACCTGCCGAGCGAGCCCATGTCCTCTTGGTGATCGTTTGAAGGGTGGTCGCCGTTGTGGGAGTCAGGGGAGGAGTCTTCGTCCTCGGCGGTGGCCATTGTGGTAAGGGTGTCGTCGACCTCGTCGAGGTCTGCTTGCTCCTCGCTTCTGCCGAAAAACCTCACAGCCCTGGGAGAGGGGCCAGACATGCTCCGGGCCTCGAGGGCGCCTGGTAGATGCAGATTAGGCTGAGCGGGGCTTGCCGTGAGGTCGTAGTATGTATGTAAGGTAGTTTGGGTTGATGTCGCGTACTCGCAAGGCCTCGGTCCTGTGTCGTCCTCTTGTCGAGGTCGTCGATGGTCGTCGGAGTCACGGGGTCGCGAACGTTTGTCGAGCCGACTCTTGGCGAGGTCAGGATGGCAGATACGGGGCTATCGAGATGCAGGAGAGACAGGGGGGCCCCATCCCCCGAAAAAGGAAATAGAGGAGAAGGACGAGTGCGGGTACAAGTACGGAGTACTAGCAGCGAAGGTGCGGTAGCGAAGGTGCGGTAGCGAAGGTGCGCAGACGGTCGAGTCCGAGGTGGCTTTGTCTCTTAGACGGAACACGCGCAGGAGGTGGGAGTGCCCGTCGGTGGGGTCTCAGGTGCGGAGGAGGTGGTGGCCGGTTCGAGGTCTGACGGGAGGCGAGAGAGTCTGTGCATCTGTCTGTCTCTGTCTGAAGGCACGAGAAGGGAGGAGATGTCTGGGTCGGGTGGATGGTGGATGGTGGATGGTGGATCGCGGATTGTGGATCGCGGATCGCGGATCGCGGATCGTGGATCGTCGAAGTCGTTTGTGGTCGAATGGGTGTGCAGCTCAGACCTTGGTATTCTAATATGAGAGAGTGAGTGAGAGGGAGCAGGTAGTAAAGGTCTGAGTACGGAGTAGAGGGAGTAGAGTCGATGATGGCAGATCCTCCCCCTTCGCGCGAGGCTGATCATGGAGAGTCGAGCTGGAGGAGTCGAGCTGCTGGGGAAAAAAAGCGGGGCCGGCGGATCCAGGACGAGTCAAAAGGCGACGCGAAGCGCTCTGGCCAATCAGCGTGGCGGACGGACCAGGCTAGAGCTCTGTGACAGCTCGTGATGTGATTGGTCGATCATGTCTTGTGGCGGATGTGGCGCGCTCTTGAGGTGGGAGGTGGGTTGCGCCACACTTACAGCTGGGAGCTGTGGCTGTCTGTGGCTGTCTGTGGCTGTCTGTGGCTTATGAGATCCCGCCAATCACGCTCCCAAAACTCGTCGAGTGTGGATGGACTCTGAATTGATCAATGAAATTCGATGAAGCTCGAAGCTCGGCTTGAGGGTTGCCAGGCTCTTCCGATGAGGATTCATGGGGACTCTTGAGTCTCGAGTCTTTGCGGAGGAACCTGAGCCTGATTGTGGATGCGGGCTTCCGCCGCTCTTGGCGCAGCCACAAACGTGCTTCAAGGCCGTCGAGACTCGAGACATCCATCGATCCATCTCCATCGGCCCCTTGCGCCTCTTTTCTCGAAAGAGATCAGGCCATTTCTGAGTGAAGAAAAGGGCATCTGAGCTTCAACTAACGTGTTCACCTTCAATTGCCTCGGCGCCCCTGGACGTACCTGAGGTGGTGCCTGAGGCGATGACGTATTGGTCAACTCGGCGACAACATCAATCAAAAGCCCACGATACTACTACCTCCTAGTAGTAGGTAACCTCCTGGTATTCATCAATCAATACATCAACAACTTACTACCTACGTATACTACCTCCTCCTCCTCCTCCTCCTCCTCCTACTACTACTACTACTACTACTACTACTACTACTACTACTACTCTCCTACTACTTCTGATCCTTTGCAACCGGAGGCACTTCGTACTAACGGAGTACGATGGCGCAGGATTAGTACCACTCAACCCGTCATAAGTTCGTAGGAGAAGAACGAGGGAAACAACGCCTGGACCAAAAAATTGCTGGTTGCCGGGCATTCCGTTGGCACCGAGAGCTCATGAAAGAGACAGTCTTTTCCTTCCCTGTACCTTAAACACCTCTACGGAGTACTCCGTACTCCGTACTACTACTTACCTGCTAAAGGTACATGTTACTAGATCGATTGGTGTTGTTGATCGAACAATGATGAGGGACCGCCCTCTTCCACAATCCATCAATGAACCATCCATTCCTCAATCCATATAGTATACAAACCGCCCAAGATCCTCCCGAGGCCGAAAGATCATCGACTATTACAATAACACACAAAGATACAACGATGGACTGTGGCATCCCTCTAAGCAATTATTTGTTGCTTTTTTACCCGGCCTTTGATGACCTTTGCGCCCGTCGTGGCTTTGTCCCCAATGCGGATGCACTTGCAGCCCTGGGGAGGGATGGTAAATCCCCTCTACGGAGTACAGTATCTGTCTGCAGCATTCAACCAAGCGCTGACCTTTCTATAGACCTCAGTATATGTTGTCCAAGCACGCTATCAACCTCATCATAGGCGGGGCGATGTGCTCGCGACCTGGCTTGCGTGCGGGTCTGATATCGATACAACGGGATTTGGAGTGCTCAAACAGGATTAGAGAGGACAGTCTCATTCCTCTCCTCGTCGCAATCGTCAGAAGGCTGAGAGATGACGAGATCTGGGACACGGTTGCAACCATCGTTGCCTCAAAAGAAGTCGGCCCCGAAGAAGTCGTCCCAGAAGATGTCGTCGTCCTCCCCACTCCGGAGGAAGAAGCTTCAGCTGCCGTCGCTGCTATTCCCGGCTTGAAAAGTGAGCAACACGAAAGCCGGGCTTCTGATACCCCACCCATCTACACAACTACCTCGTTGTTTAGGTCCTCTATGAGTCGGAGTACCGCGGATCCTCTCTTGCGGTCCGAACTTGGAACTATTCGCTATGATCTGCCCATTTTTCACTCTTTCTTCAGCTCGATACCTGGGCTTCAGGAAGCAGCAAAAATTTTGTGGAATCCTTGTCGCAACCGCGAGTCACTACCTCCTCATGGGTACGTTGATCTCCAAGGGTATGGAAGCCAATTTCTTGATGTTCATATGGACGGATATCCCCAACGCCTTCATCTAGAAGAACTGATCACGGAGCCCCGCGGAATTGTTGCTCGGGATACCACTTGCTGGCTTGCCTCGTTCCAAGGTCAACCCGAGAAAAAGTTCATCGTCAAGCAGGCTTGGCAACCGCCTGAACGCAAAGAAGGCGACCTGCTTCAACTCGCGACCTTGCGAGGCCTTGAAAACGTGGCCGTCTGCCTTGACGCGTGGGATGTTTGTGATATCAATCACGATGTCCGCAAGGATATCGACGTATCCGAATCAAGTCTCTACAAGCCTCGCTGCCGGAGTCGATGTTCACAAGGCACAACAGATTCTCTGCGCTCTTCGGCTGGATCCAGTCGACGTTCGAGCCAGGCGGACGTCGAAGTGCCTCCTAATCGAGTGCTGAAGCGGATTCTCCTGGCAGATGTTGGCGTGCCTATCTGGAAGGCAGACTCGCCAGCGACTTTGCTGACCTGCTTGATGCAATGCGTCCGAGGCCACCAGAATCTCTTCAACATAGGCATCCTCCATCGAGATATCTCCTGTCGGAACCTCCTCATCAATGTGTATGGGAGTGATCCCTCAAACCAGGCTTTCATCATTGACCTGGACCATGCTGTGGAGATATCGCGGTGCCGCTCTTCAGGGCAAAGATCTCGGACAGGGACTATTGCTTTCATGTCGTGCATGATACTTGCAGATCCATCAAAACCCCATCAACTTGAGGATGATTTGGAGTCATTCTTTTGGGTACTTTTTTGGGTTTGCATGCATTGGGACGGTCCTACTCGCCCTGTTGCTGTCCCGTCTCTCGACGCTTGGCATACGATCCCGCTGCCAGAATTGGGTATAATCAAAGAGGCGATCCTTGCCAGACCCCGTATTTTCGAATCGCTATCAAGATTCTGTACGCCATTTTACGAGCCTCTTCTGCCTTGTCTCCGGAAATTTGCGAGACTAATGGCCAACACAATCGATGGGAGGAGCAGCAACGTGGAGGTGTACGAATCTGTCAAGGAAGTCTTGCGCGAGTCACTCGACGAGCTCCTTGCAAACGGTCGGGGTTCCTGATCTGGCATAGTGAATCTCAGGGATGAGGTGATCCACGACCGGGGACGACGAAGTGGAGGTTTTGATCAAGCATTGATGAAATACGGGGGAATTTCTTGGCGGACGATGGGCATGTACGGAGTACTCCGTACCGGTATCAACATCGAATGGCGGGTTTCTCTGGCAGGGGCGGGAGGTAACACGTTGCAGGGCAAGCTTGTCTTTTTTTTCCTGTTCTCCTCTTTTATGTTTTTCTTGTGAGATCAATAACACAGGATCCCAAATTTATGAGGTCCGTTGATCAATCCCAAGCCAGATTCGTGGGTGGCAGAGATGAGGTATGAGGTATCGTAGTAACGGGAGGATTGAGTTGAAGCTGATGAAACCCTCGTTCCCATGGGAGTCGCCCATAAGGAGATCTATGTATCTATCGAGGAGCCTCAGCTCGCACCTTCCACTGGCAGGACTGGTGCCTACCTAGTAGAGGTACCCGGGGGGTCGTTCCCGACACCTGTCGGTGAGGGGCCGGTCAGAAGGAGCGAATGGTGGCTCTTTCCTGGGCTTTCCCTTTGGCGAGGGAAAGAGCCAGTGACTCGAAGGCGATGAATTTTCTTCTCCCTCCTTTATTTTGTTCTTTTTATCTGTTGTCTTTCTTCCCCTCTTTCTTCCAGGGACTCCCGCCTGTACCTGTGAGGGGAACCTCGAGATTACCTCGCCTCAAATGCTTTGATTAAGCTGGCACTGCCAGAAGACATTGATCAATTGATCAACTGCTCAAGAACCAACCTCACATCCCTACCTCGGAGTACTTATAGCAACGCGGCCCCGCCTAGGCTCTGCTTCTCGACACATCGCATCCGCGACCTGCTCGCCTCGACCCTTCTTGCCAAGTCGCAGCACGCTCAGATGTTCCCCCTCCTCCCACCATGCCCGATCTAGTGCTCCGCGGGAGTACCTGGTATGATGGAGGGTCTGGGACGCGGATCGGGTGGCATCAACTTTTGCCACGAGGCGCGCATCTTGCTGATCGCTCGTCGTTCTTCTACTACAGGTACTACAGGTAGCGGCAGAACTAGGACTACCTACATCACTACCTCTCTAGGCGAGGCACGACGAAAATGTCCTCGGACTATGGTGCCACGTCGGTCCTGCTTCCTCTTGGGCATCACTACGACATCAATGCCATGCAGTCCCTTACTCAGACCCTATCGCCATCACCCTTGCATGGGGAATATGCGGCCCGTACAGATGGGGGTGGGACCGGCATTGATCAATTCTTCCCGAGCAAGCTGCGCCGGTGCAGGTGCTCCGTACTGTATGTAGTACGGAGTACTGCCTCTGCTCTCGACCGCAGATGATACCCATCCCTCCAGACTCATACATACATCAATACATGGATCAATGTATGTATGAAGCAACCCGTGGACCAAGCTTTCCGGGGCTCTTCGCCATCGGATCAAACCAACGATCGCATCCATGGACCCCCACCCCCTTCCCTGCCCTCCTCCTCCTCCTCCTCCTCCTCTCTCTCTCCCTGTCTTTCTCCCCTCGCCGCCGCCTGTCTCGTCATAGGCCCAAATCCTGTCTCGCGGGGAGCTAACTTTTGTCCCGTCTGCCACGGCGGCATGGGCAGCAGCTGGTGTGGTGTTGGGCATGCCTCCCCATTGGGACGAGTTGCCTATGAGCATATGACACGAGAAGAACCAGCCGCCTCGAAGATTGTCGACTGCACCGACTGAGGTTATCGTGATCAACTTCTCGACACAGTACATACACCAATTGGGGAGGGGAAGGGGGGGAAGGGTGCGATATGCAAAGAAGGTTGGCGTCATCTGTTTCCCGGCCGAATATCTGACAGCGTCTCATGTTTCGTCCACATTGTCGATATCCACTCGCCAGCGCCACCATCGATGCACCCATTCGACACCCATCGGACGCTCATCGACCACGTCTCCGCCCTTCCCGAGAGTTGCGAGATGTGGGCCATGACGCATCACCATCTGCATCGGTGCTGTGGTGTCTATGTATCTGTCTGTCTATCTGTCTGTCTGTCTGTCCATCATCATCGGGATCCTCATTGCTCAATTCCTTCATCCAGCTCCCTCGAATGGTCGCTCATGCACCGGTCAGCCTGCCTCTATTTCACCTACATATTTAATCTATTCAAGATGCCCAAGCATTTAGTTTCAAGCCTTCCTCGGATCTCCTTGCCCTTCCACCCCCGTCTCTTCTCAAAGCGACTGGGCAGTCACTCCACATCGAGGTCCTGGCCCGTACGAACACAGCCAAGTTAATTTGATACGAACGATCGGGCCGTGTGTACGACCTTGGGAGGACTGTTGAAGTCAGCAATCGATCAAGTGCGGTAGCCTGCCTTGCCGAGCTCGTCATATACGATACGCCGGCTGTGCTCTCCTCCTCGCCGAAACCGACCAAATACTCCTGTCCTGATCCAGTTAAATCCTCTTTCAGCAGAGCTTCATCGAGCGACCACTTCATCCTGTGAGACTCTGCTCCACGATGTTGCTGGTCCACGCCATTGAGCATGGCCACAATGTCAAATCTCCCTGATATTTGATCTTCCCAAAACAAGCATGCTGAGACGACTAGGCAGTACCTCACCTTGCCCGCAGTCAGGGACGACGCTCCCTTTTCATCATGTGCGACTACACCAAGAACTACTACATCTACACGTCCTGCAGAGACCCCGGTGCCCATTTCTGCCGCACGTCGATTGATGGGACACGGCAGCAATGCTGTCCCACCAGCCCCCACGAGCGGTTCATTGTCATCCTTGAGAACTGCCCGCTGTGTTGCACATAGCAACCGAGAAGAAACTGGTTGGGTTCCCGACGATGAAGAGACTCAACAATCAATCCGAGCAAATGATTACAGGATACCCACTTGTGTTGCTTGGCGAGAAGATACCCCAAGTCCTAAGGCATTGAAGGCAAGAGACTGGCACGAGACATCCCGAGCGGAGGGTCACTTTTG
>NQYS01000004.1:1970382-1984107 GCA_003055955.1 Escovopsis sp. AC
AACCCGTCCCCGTCCTCGAACCCCGCCGGCGCCGCGGGCATCTCCGACGTCGGCACGTACGGCGGGTTGAAGATGACCACGTCCACCTGCCCCGCGCGCCAACACGACCCCAGGTCCGCCAGGCTCGCGCCCAGGAACACCCCCGCGCCGCCGCCGGCGCCGCCGTGCTCCGCGCCCGCCCGCGCCGCCGTCGCCGCCGTCGCGCGGCACGCGTGCGCGTTCACGTCCACCCCCGCCGCGAGCACCCCGTCCCCCCGCCCAAACAGCCGCGCCGCGTGCGCATGCACAAAGGCCAGCACCACGCCGGACCCCGTGCCGAGCTCGACGACCAGCGGCGCCGGCGACCGCGGCGGGAAGCGCGCCTGCAGGAAGCGCGTCTCCGATGGCTGCGAGAGCGTGTCGAGCAGCAGGAACGAGTCCTCGGAGGGCTCGTAGACCCGGTTGTAGTTGACGTGCGAGGTGTCTGGCGTCGGCAGCATGGCTGCGTGCCTCCGGGCCTCTGGTGCTCGTGGGAGGGTCTGGTGTTGGCGATGCCGAGCTTGGCGATGAGTGAGAATTTTGTGAGATGCCGATTTCGTCGTGGAAGATTTTTCGTTTTTCGGCTCCTTGACAATGATACGCGACGTGATGCAGCAATCTCTCAATTCAAATTTAAAGAAGAAAAAGACTGATCTTCTCTTCAACGATGATCAATGGTATTGAAATGGTACGACACAGAGCATTGAACATGAAGCCATTCGCAACCGTCAAAGTCGACGTCCGCAAAAACGCTGCGCAGCCCCTCATTGGACAACCAAGCAATCCTAACCCCGACCCAACCATGACCCTAACCCTACTTACCCTGCCCCCTTTCTCCCCATCCTCCCATCACCACACCAAACCACCGAGCCATCAAACCACCAAACCACCAAACCACCAAGACGAAATTCGAGCAGACCCTGAATCCAAGCCATCCATCACAGAATAACACACCCCCTCACCCTCCCACACCTCACCTCGACCGCCCAGTCCCCCCCATCCGGGTCCGTCCCCCAATGCACCCCCCACCCCATCCTCCTCACCACCCGCACCGTCTGCACATCATACCTCCCCCCAAGGTCGCACCTCGGACACGCCCGCGTCCCCGTCCTGTAGAACCGCGGCGTGCTCTTGATCTGGCCCCCCGCGGCCCCTCCTCCTCCTCCCCCGCCGTGATGCTCACCATCCCTCCCGCCGTGGGCAGACGCGATGCCGGCGTCCAGGCTGAACCCCCCGCCAAACGACGGGCAGTTGGTGAACCCCATAAACGGCGCGCACGGCTGCGTGATGACGGCCCACGTGTGCCCGCACTTGTTGTGCTGGAAGTACGTGACGACGCACATGCTGGCTTGGCTTTTTGTTCTGGATACTATATCTCCTTGGCTCCTGAGATCTTTCCCCTTTTTCCCCTTTCTCCGTCTCTTAAACTTTGGAGCCGCGCGGGCTCTCGCTTCTTAAATCTCCGGTGAGTGCTGGTCTCTTGCTTCCGCGGCGGCCCGGATGCCTGAGCTGAAGCTGATGTTTACGCAGCGAGCCTGGAAAAAAGTGGTGGGGTGCAGATCCCGAAATGGCGATGCGAGCTTCAGGTATCTTCAGTTTGAAACGCGAAAGACGAATGCCGATCATGAGTATGAAATCGAATGAAGTGTGAACGAAAAGCAGGCAGTGAAAAAATTGATGCTCTGAGCTCTATGATTCTTCTCACAATTAGTAGGCAAGCACCCCTGACAGTGAATCAAGACTGACCCTGCCCAAAACCAATGCTTCATGTTCGATCAGGTATTGGACCCTCTTCCCTCAGCTCAGAATTTTAAGATTTCAAGATCATTTCATTCATCATTCATCATTCATCACACTTTCTAAAGAAACAAATGCAGCCGTGAGCTTTATACGCATGCTCCTTCCCGCTGTGAAATCAAAGCCAAAAAAACGTCTTACTCGCTCTACCCCAGCTGTATCTCAAGATGAGATTTTGAAAGCCTCGGGGAAAATAAATGCAATGAGGCTCCAAATAATCAGTCGATGCGTCAAAAGGATTCAGAGGTTAGCAAGGCGCTGCGTCATGCCTCTCACCCACGGCTTCATTATCCACCAGCAAGAGGCTGTCCGCGCCTCTGGATTCGCGCCTCTGACTCATAATCGATGGCGACTCGAGCTGCCCCCCAGCCATCTGGTGCTGCAGCATCTTTTCCATCCGCTCCATCGTCTTCTCCAAAGAGGCCAGCCGGCTGGCCATCTCGTCGAACCCGTCGCCCGTCTCGGAGAAGGAGCCGCGCAGCCTGACGGGGAGCCCCGGGAACATCGAATCCCTCCGAGATGATGTCCTCTTGGGGGTCTCTGGCGCACCGCGCACGGTAGACTGTCGCCTGCTGTCCTGGAGCGTCTCGTCCGTGTCCTCGCCCCTGAGCCGCGGCGGGCCTCGGCCCCCGAGCGCGTCGGTAGAAGGCTGCCTAGTGTACTGCCGACGGATCAGGTGGTGCGTCAGGTCATCGTCCACGGCAATGTCATCGTGCACATCCTCCGGGGGGTCGAGATAAAAGACGGCCTGTAGGTGCTGGTATGCGGAGAGCTGCCATCTCTTCCAGAACCACGGCCGGGTGGGCTTGACGTTGCCTCCGACGATGCGATCGCGATCCGCCCACAGCAAGCGGCGCTCCGCAACGGCGATGACGAGGAGTAGAGGAAGGTTGACCAGTCGGACGAGGGCGACGTGGATCTTGTGAAACCATCGGGGGCTGAGAACGAATTTCAGGGGGAGCAGGAGAAAGACGGCGACGAGGTTGAAGGGCGGTTGGTAAGCGAAGATGGCGTCGGCCTTGACGCCCTCGAGGGTCACGACGGCCTTGCGGAAGTGGATCTCGGCCGCGGCATTCGTGGAGATGTTGCTAAAGGTGTTGGAGAGCATCGAGACCAGGATGGTCAGGAAGAGAGTGTTGCCCAGGAATGCGAAGGTCACCATGACGATGGGGCCCAGCAGCCAATGGAATTCAACCTATGAATGATTTGTCAGAGGTATGATCAAAGGGAGGAGGGGGGGGGGGGAAGAGAAAAAGAAGAAGAAGAAAACTAATAAGGCTCCGGAGGCAATCTTACCGAGCGCTGAATGCCAGTTCCATCCAGCCCGAACCAGATGTAGATCATCCACTTGGAGATTCCCCTTTACAATGGTCAGCAAAGACAGCCTCCATGAGCAGTTGACAGGGAGGTGTGACGCATACACGAGCGGATGCGCTCCTCCGCCGAGCCACAAGAGGGTCAGCAGGAAGCCGAAGAAGCACCAGGCAGCCAGGGCTGTGAGGCGCAAGAAATCGGCCATCATGGACCTCAGCGCCAAGAATACGAGGTTGTCGGAAAGCCAGCTGAACGCCAGCCGGGGCACGAGGAACGGGGCGCCCATGGCCAAGACGTCGAAAGCCTGGGCCGAGAGCTCCGGGGAGTCTGTGTTGATGCCTGTGATGCGGAGGATGCTGTACATGACGAAGATGCCAATGAAGCCGACGTCCAGGAAGGACCAGAGGTTTTGCGTATAGACGTCCCTGTTTGTCAATGGTCAGAGGTGTTGAAAAAAAAAATGGATATCCATTTGTCTTTTTTGAGACCACTCACCATCCGTGGGCTAGGATGGTCGCAAATTGATCCAAGCACCAGCCGAAAGCAAAAATGGCAAAGGCAGCCTCGAGCTTCGGGAGGCGAAGCTCCCTCCACATGACGGCCAGGTAGAGGGCGAGCAGGATGCAGAATTGGATGGCCTCGAGGATGCTGCGGGTGCGGGGCACGATGAGCCGATACTGGTCGAGCAGCGGAGAGTCCCTCGGGTTGTATATCGAGATGGGCTTGAGCTTGTAGTGGTCCGGGATGATGTCCCAGACGGTGGACGGGGTGTAGACGATGCGGCCCTCATAGATGGCTGTGACGATGCGCTGGCAGGCGGTGGAGCTGAGGAAGTGCTTGCTCTCCGTGAGGATGGCGACCTCGAGGGAGGGCAGGGTGCGGTGGGCGGCCCACCAGACCTTGTTCTCGGCCTCGAGGCGAATCTCGGGCGGGGCGTTCTGGAATGGCTCGAAGCCGGCGACGAGGATGTGGGCCATGACGAGCGTGCCGTCCGGATGGTCGCAGTGGTCCTCGCCGAACCTGCGCAGGATGCGAGTGGCTATGAGCTCGCATAGGGTGGCGCGGGTCCAGTTGACATTCTGGCGGTTGCTCGACTGGGCCTGCTCCTCGAGGAACTGGGCGCGATTGACGAGCAAGCAATAGACTTGGGGGTTGCGCGAGGTCAGCACAGTCCACTGGCCTTGAAAGATGGGCACGACTAAAACGGGGAAGGGGGGGGAAGCGGCCTGCCCCTCTGCGTGTTCCCACAACATGCAGCAGCAGGGAATAGCGAGACGTAGATTGCTCATTCAGGGCCACTCACTGATGGAGATGTCGGCAAGCTCGTAGAACTTATCGACGAGGGGCCGGATGACGGTCAGGTTGATCTTGACATCCCTCAGCTGCTCGAGCGAGAGGTAGTCCTCGACGACGCTGAGGATGTCGCGGCGGATGCGGTGGATGTTGGTGTAGACGGGCAGGTGGCTGTGCGGGTTGGCCCTGCAGCTGTAGACCTGGGCGGCCTGGTCGGGCCCGTCGCTCTGGGGCCTCCGCAGCAGCGGGCGCCGCTCCTCATCGTCGGCGAGCGCCTCGGAGGGGGCCAGGGCCTGCGGCGGGAGGGTGATGTGCCTCCTCGGTTGCGTCATGGTTGGGGCGCTGCGTGGCTGCAGCAGCCATCAATTGCGACGCGGAGGCGGGGAGGAGATGGACGGGCTGCTGCCGAGGCGTGGCGTGCCGGAATGGGGAGGAGGAGGAGGAGGAGGATACCTCCGGGCGACTTGTGATGGACGCTGCAACGGCGGTTGCGGATGGGTGGTCTGTCATCGGCGGGCGGGATTCTGGGTGGAGAAGGGAGGGAGAGATTCGGCGAGGGATGGAGTGGGGAGGCGTGTCGTCGTTGGCCGTGGGAGCGTTGGAGCAAGTTGATGGCCTCTAAATACGAGAGAAGAGGTCAATACAGTAAGAAAGAGGTGAAGAGGAATGTCGTCGTTGCTCGTCGTTGCTCGTCGTTGCCCGGAATGGAGGTCGCAACTGCCAAAAACGATGCAGATCCCTTGATTCGATGCGCCATCCCCGAAGAGGACTAGTTCCGACGGGACATGGGCACCTTGCCAGGCTCGTGCCTTCCTTTGTGCGCCTGTAGCGGTTACAGGTACTCCGTAGGTGCGCACCACTGGCACCATTCGCGCCTTCTTCTTCGGAGTGAGATCATCAGCCATGGATGGATGCTCCTTCCCCCCCACGGGGAGCTCGCTGCCATCATCATCGCGCAGGGAAGGCGCAGCCCCGAGCGCCGAGCTGGGGATGCAAGCGCTGCCATGATTGGCCCGCCAGCCGCAGCCCCCAGAGCCTCTCACAGGCTGCAAGATCACATGAGCCCGACCTCGACGCGGCGAGACGTCCAATCAGCGCGCTGTTCCTGCAAGCCTGGACGGCTCATTGGACGAAAAGCGACCCAACTGGGACCTTTTCTCCCCACGTCGAACTCCAAGACATGCATTTCCCGAGACCTCGAGCTCGATGGATCGTCAAGTCGAGGCCGGGGGGTCGCAATGGATCTGTCAGAAACAAAGACGTCATCAAAGGAATGGGTCATGGCCTGATGTCAATCTGCGTAGTCCGAAGAGGAGCCTCTTGTCCAAATCACGAACGGCTGCAAAGATACGGAGTACCCAGTTGCAGAATGCTTATCCCCCCCTTTCCAATGAAAGCCTCGTCGCTCGCAGTCTCGGGGCCAGATCAACCCAATGCTATTCGCTTGCATGAGACCAGTAGGTCCCTCGACACAATCTATACGCCCGCTCGCACCATCGCAGATGCCATCATGTCAGCCCTACACATCGATCAATACGAGTACTAATTTGATCCACCCTCACAGCCGCGCCTTGTCCCCCCGCGCGGCCATGGCGTCCTGCGCCAGCGCCCACGCCAGCTTCCCGAGCGAGTTGCGCTTCGCCGACCACTCCTTGGCATTCGCGCTGCTCGCCTGCCGCGCCGCGTACCGCGCCGCGATGCCCTGCACGACCACGGCGAGCCGGAAGACGGTAAATGCGGCGCCCCACGGCATGTCCGGGCGCGGGTCGTACCCGGCGACCTCAGCGTACCAGCCGAGCATCTGGTCGGCCGTCGGCAGGCCCGGGGTGCGGCCGGGCTGGAATCCCGAGGTGTCCTGGGGCCCGGCGTCGGGCCGCGCGCTCATGCTGAACTGGGCGAGCAGGTTGGCGACGTCGGACAGGGGGTGGCCGATTGTGGACATTTCCCAGCTGGGGGGGAGTCAGCGTAATGTCACGACCGAAGAAGGAGGGGGAAGAAGACGAGGAAAGATTGAAAGAGATGATGGCTCGCTCACTCCAAAATTCCAATGACGCGCGGCTCCGTCTTGTGGAAGACCAGGTTGTCGATCTTGTAGTCCCCGTGCACCAGCGTCACCCTGTCCCGCGGCTGCCCCGCCTCGTCGGCAAAGAAGCGCACAATCTCGTCCACGCAGGGCAGCGGGCCGACGGCCTCGCCGCTCTGGACGTCGACGGCGCGCGCCTGGTCGCCCTGGATGCGGGCCCACGTGCGGACCTGGCGCGGGTAGAAGCCGCCGTGCTTGCCGAAGTCGCGGAGCCCCCGGGCGGCACCCGCATCAGCACCAGCATCAGCACGGGAACCCGCACCATCACCGGCCACGTCGACGGCGTGCAGGCGGGCGAGGGTGCGGGCGGCCTCGCGCCAGAGGGCGGTGCGCTCGGCGGGCGCCAGGCCCGGCATGAGGAAGTCGGTGAAGATGCGGCCGTCGAGGAACTCCATGACGTAGAAGGGCGTGCCGACGACGCGCGGGTCCTCGCACAGGCACAGCACGCGCGGGACGGGCACGGGCGTGTCGCGCAGGGCGGCGAGGACGCGGTGCTCGCGCTCGACCTGGTGCGCGGTCGGGGAGAGGAGCTTGCCGGGGGGCTTCTTGCGCATGACGAAGCGGTTCTGCGCGGCGTCGGTGATCTGGTACGTCGGGTTGGACTGGCCGTAGCCAAACTGCATGGCACGCGCCGCTCGTCAGCCGGGCTGCCTCTTCAATGCCGAGAAGGTCTTCCGTATTCAGGGATCAATTGGAGCTCACCTGCTTCAGCTCGATGGGCGTCTGGATGGCGGGCACATTGTCGCGGATGTACTTTTCGAGCGCCTGCTCGTCGATCGGCTGCCGCACCTGGCCGGCCATTGCCGCGTGATGTCCCCGGTCTGAAGATCGAAAGGCCCTCGGTGATGACTCTTATCTCAGAATCGTGTCGTGAGCAAGTCTACAAGAAGATGGATGGATGGTGGTGATACTTCCATTGCATCGATCAATGCATCTCCATCTCACGAGCCGAGGTCCGACTTTGGCGCTAGCCTCTTTCAGTCGAGCCTCCAAATCCGCACCCCCTCCTCTCATCCACGCACAGGGTGTCGAGTCATCGAGTCATTGATTGATCCTCATCTTCATTGTCTTCAGCATTCTCAATTCCTGTTCAAAGCAATCAATGGATCTTGAAAGACCTCTCCGATTCTCATTCCAGCCTCCCGCATCAATATCAAGCCCGCCATCTTCAAAGCATGGACCCAAGTGGCAACCCGCCCCAGATAGCCCACCCCCAGCCAACAAACCAACAAGATCCAGCCTGCACCAAGCCATCAACAAACCCATCAACAATTATGGGTAGATCCATCCATCCATCTATCCATCCAATGGCTAGTCTCCGTGATCCCTTCAATGCAACACACAATACATACGGAGTACATGGCTACAACATACTATCGATGCTCAAGGCCCGTCCCGCTTCGTCCCGCCTCCATACCTGTCTTTCTTCAATCCCCTCCTCCTCCATCCATCCCAGCATCACCAACCAACCAATCGTCTTATACGGAGTATCCATTCATGGCCATCCCTTAGCAGGCCCTCGCCAGGCTCTTCATCATCATTCACATCAACAAGCACACGCCCGCATCAAAGGCATCAAGGAAAACGTGCCTTTCTTCTCTCTCTACCATCTCAAGTTTCACTTCATTCCCTTTCCTCGACTTCCATCCGGCGACGGATCACACCCCCACGATTCTAACCCCAGTAGGTACTCCAGAGTCCATGATACCACACATGCACCACCGCAGGTCGCAGGTCGTCGGTCGTCGCGCTGGCACCGCACCGCATTCTCCGACCATCGAGTGAACCCCTGTCTCGGTAAATCCATAGATCATCAAGACGGGGAAAAAAAAAGACAGGGCCTGACAGGGCAAATGGTCGAGTCTATGCCTGTTTTGCTTGCTTTTCTTCTTTTCCCTCCTCTTTTTTCTTTTTACTCTTTCTTGTTCTTTTTTTTGTGCGGTTCACGTCTTAAATCCGAACCGTGAATGCGAGTATGACCAGCCTCTTGAACTTCTTTAGGAGCAGGTAATCGATCGCAATCCCGGTTTCTGGATTGCTGGAATCCAAGAGGATAAGAGGAGAGGAACAAGACAACAAGGAATCAAAGGGCCGAGGAGAGAACCAATTTGCATTGAGATAAAAAGACACAGATAGCCGCCCACCGCGCTCTTCTTTGGTAACCAGACCAGAACCTTTCCCTGCCAACACCGTCGCAACACCGGACAATGAGTAGAGCACAACGAGGAGAAAGGGAACAAGTCACCAAAGAAAGACAGGAAGAGATTCACAAAGAAAAGAAAAAGGGTTGCACAAGAAGAGAAGAAAAAGAAAAAGAAAAAAAGAGGGGTATTCGTCGTTTCCGGTCGTCCATACATTCTGCCCATCCGGTCAGCTCCCCCACAAATGCCGTCAATCCACTCCGGCCAAAGGAACGGAGTCGAGAAGCGGCCGGAGAAGGTGACCAAAGAGAACCAAAAGAGAAAACCATACACAAGAGAAAAGAAAAAAAAAGAATTGTGCCTGTTGCCAGTCCAAGTGTGTAACTACTAAAACAGTGTCGGCCCGAAGCTCCCGACAATTGTCAGAGAAGTCACGAGTATAGAGATCGAGGGATTTTTCAAAAAGGAAAAGTCGTCAAGAGTTCGCCCAAAATCTCACACCTTGGCTTCGCCAGCCGGAAATGAAGAAAACAAGGGGGAGGTGGGGGTTCAAGATGAAGATGGAAGGAGTCGAAAGGAGCGGGGAAGACGGGATAGGAAGGGGGAGGATAAAGAAGAAGATGAAAAGTATGAAGAAAAAAAAGAACAAAGGAGGATGAAGAAAGTCAAGCACCCCCACGCCCATGTCATCAGTTTCAGCCGGGCAAAGGCCAGCCTGAGAGCGTACCAATCATCCCAAAATCATGGCTTCATCAAGGAGAAGAGAAAAGAAAAGAGGGGAATCCAGAAGAAACAATTCAACAACAATCAGGTAGCGGCTGTGTAGGGGCACACCTGACCCGATGAAGTTCGGAAAGATAGCCGATCTCATGTCTTATATAACTCTCTCTTCTTTTGCTTGTTTTTTTGTTTTGCTTTGCGTGTGTGCGTGCGTGAGTGGTTGTTGCCTTCTTCCCCTTCTCGTTTTCAACTATCCTCCTCTTCGTCACCATTCCCGTCAGCGCTTGCGTCTCGTGTCTTGGACTTCTTGCCGGTGCTCGAGGGTGCAGATTCTGACTTGCGTTTTGTGCCGGCCGACTCGACTGTCTTGGCCGGCGACACTTCTCCGACGCTCTCTCCATCCTTGTCGCCGGCCTTGCTCTCCATCGCGGCAACCTCGTCGGCCGTCAGGAATCGTCCGCCGGGCCCGCGAGGTCTTCGCATCGCGTGATTGTGCCGGGATTCGTGCAGGTAGGGCTTGCGGCCCTTGAACGTAAGACGCAACTGCTCTTCTAATCTCTGGCGGGCGACTCGCCGCTTGAGGATCCGGTGGAACTGCTTTGCGTTCACGTACAACGGCGATTCCTCGACGGCGCCGGTCGGCATCTCGGGCGACTGCGGGTGCTGCATCGCCTGCGCCGGCGGCATCTGGGGAGGGGCCACCCCGGGCCGCGGCCCGGGGTGGCCCATCATGCCCGCAGCGCTCGGCACTCCGGGGCTCGTGACCTGGCTTAGGCGTCGGCCCGGGATCTGGGGCATGTTGTTCATCCTCGGAGAAGGGCGGCCCTCCTTCTTAGCGTTGGCCGCCATCCTTGGCGAGGTGTGCGGCATGCTAGGGTCGGAGTGCATGTACGGATAGGTTGATCCGGAGGCGGCAGCCGTCGCGGCCATCGCGGCAGCTTGGATGCCAGGCATTCCGTACGGCGGAACATTCGGAATGCTCTGCTGGGGCACGCCGTACTGTGGTTGATACATGGCGTGACCTTGGGACTGTGCTGATGGGTGTTGTTGTGTCGTGAGGATGGGCGAGGACTGCACCGTGTGATGACTGAGGCTGTGGTTGGTAGGAGATGTTATCGTCGCACCAGCACCGGAATTGGCGTAACCCGAATGAGCGTTCTGTTGCTGCTGTGGATATGGCGCGTACTCCATCATCCTACAGGACGAGGCTCGAAAGGGTAGTCGCGAAGATGTCGCGAGGCCAGCCAAAGTGGGGGGAGGGGAAAGGAGGGCCTTTCCTTTGTCGCTATTCGTCCGTTACGGATAAAAGCCCGATTTGCTCGAGACGCTTGCGGTGCCGGGGTAGGGGCCTGGGCGAATGATAGTCCAAGAGAAGCAGATGGTCGAACAACGGCTCCCTTGCTCGCAAAGAGAAATAAGAAAGGACAAGGGAAAAGAAAAGAAAATATGTCAAGGGAAAAAAAAGTAGTGGGCTACCGCAAGGTCGGGTGACGAATAATCGCGGGCGCAGAAGCCGTCCAAGGAACTCCAAGAGGAGGTTAAAAATGCGTCGACCCAAACGCTTGGGTATAATTGGAGACGTGTGTTGGGAGGAGGCGCTGCTGCTCGTGATATCGCGACGGAGCTGGAGCGGCGCAACTTTGCCTTCAGGCAGCTAGAGCAGGTACGAGTAGTATATTGGACATGCGATGGTGAGTTGGCAGTGAGAAGGATGCTGCCAAGTACGTGGCTCAGAGCGCCGGGCGAGGCGGCTGCAGGCGGCGGGGGAGGGTGGGCGAGAGGGACAAGAGGGACGAGAGGGGGACGAGATGGTCGAGAGAGAGGGTCGTAGTCCGGGGTAGGATGGAGGGTGGCTCAGCAGCGAGGGACGCCTTCAGCCACGTGAGGGGACGCCGAGGCCGTGAGGCTAAAAAGTTCTGGCAGGGTTGCGCAAGGCGGGAGGAAGCGCACGAAACAGGACGAGCGATTCACTTCCCCGGAAGTTTCAGTGGGCGACTGGCGAGATCTATCCAACCACGGGCGTCAGTTCATCTGCAGACCATGGCAAAACTGGGAATGGTGGGACCGCGAGCTCTGCCAAGGGAAGAACGAGATGGAGCCACTGGCGTATTGGAGCCACAAAAATGATGCGCTGGCATAGTAGCTCATGCATGACGGAATATGCAGCAGGCCAATCCAGGTCAGGCAAGGGCCCCATTACGCCAGCAAGCTCACACCGGGCCACGGAGCTGCTGCCGA
This sequence comes from Escovopsis sp. AC, assembly GCA_003055955.1. NCBI lineage: Eukaryota > Fungi > Ascomycota > Sordariomycetes > Hypocreales > Hypocreaceae > Escovopsis > Escovopsis sp. AC. The sequence goes on from NQYS01000004.1 coordinate 1,981,987, forward strand.
CGTGTCGGCACGAAAGGGAGAGGCAAACGGGAGGCAGATCTGGATTGTGGATGGAAACTGGTGGGAGTGTCGTGGTGAGGGTGTGTGCCTTGCGATGAAGCAGTTCCCTCATCCCGATAAGCGCTGCGAGATGACCATTCTGGTGAACCAACTTCCGGGGCATACTCGTACTCGTACAGTGCAAGGGGCCCAGCGGCGGACGCAGAGGACTCCATTGCGCTCTCGCTTGCAGGGCTGCCCTGCCGCGGCTCCCTCAAAGCAAGCAAGGAGGGGTCACGGCAGTTGGGCATTCGAGCAAATCGCGAGTGGGAAGGGAACAAGGATGCCTCGCCCCCCCCCGGGGGGGGGAGGTGTTGATCGGAGCTACCGATCAGCCAGAAGAGGCATTCCTATCTTCTTTGCTTCCCGCATGCCCGTGTGTGCATGCGTGTTGTCTTCTTCGTCGGCAGCAACAGTGGCAGCGGCGACGGCAGCATCTGTGGTAGAAGATGGTGTGTCTCGCGAGGTATGTGTGGACAGGGGATGGAGAAAGGCATTTATAAAAAAAACCAGGGAAACGTCAAAGATGGAGGGGGGGAAGAATGGTGAAAGGGTGTGACGGCGTGAACCTGAGGAAGATGGGGACGGGACCACCATGCTTTTGGCCGGGGCCAACGAGGAGCTTGATGTAGTGGCGAATGGGGAATCGGAAGAAAATGGTCTTAGTCCCAACACGTACTTGAACCAGCAAGAGCCGCAGGAAGCAACGTCTGCCGCGTCTGGTGTTGAGGATGTTCAGGCGACGTTTGGGATGCAAATTTCAGCCCGTCCACTTGCTTGCGAGCAAGGTCACGATGGCCTAATGGTGTGAAGCAGATGTGTGTGTGTGTGTGAGAGAGAAAGAGGGTGAGTATTTGTACATAAGTGGATGCGTGTGTGTGTGTTGAATGGGATGATGGGACGATAGCCAAAGAGGCAAGGGGCAAGCAAGAGCTGAGCAGCAGAAGAGAGACGCTTCGAAGACGCGTACCCGTACAGCAAGGTAGAAGTCTGACCTTGTAGCGGCTCCGAAACCGCGAGAGCAAGGGAAGAGGGGAGACAATGGACATTATAACAGCACTGGCTGTCCCGAGCACGCCCAGAATTTGCTGCCTTAGAGCTCGCAGCCTGTACTTATGGAGAAGTACAGGACGATACCTCGCATGGGAGTTGATGGCAACCAAGTTTCTCATGTACGAGTACATACCCTCCATGCAACCAAGCTGCCAGGGCAGGAGATGCAGTGGATGCGGACGACGGGTGGTGGGTAAACTCGAAGCAGCAGGCTGTGATGACGAAGGCCAGTCGAACAAGGGGCTGAGGACCAAAGGAAGGGTCTGCGTACCTTGTTCTGCGCGACCACAAACGGCGAATGGCGATGGGATCCCAACGGCGGCTGCTTTCCAGGGTCTGGTGGTCGGCTCTTGTCGAGCCCTGACGGGGTGGGGGGAACCTCTCAGAGGGGAGCAGGGCTCGGACTGGGAAATTGTTAGTCAGGCGAGACGGCGACGAGATGGATGGCATAGGAGGCCACATGAAGGAGGCCAACTGCTGGTTCCCGAGCGAATGAAGGCCCAAGCTCTGGCTATGACGACCGCAGACGACACCTGTCACCTGACAGTGCGCAATGCCGATAGAGGAAGCCTGGCCAAGTGCAGAAGAGGAGCAAGAGAGGAGCAGCGGGCGGAGGGACAAGACCAAAGACCAAAGAACAAGACTAAGACTCAGGTCAAGGGGACAAGACGGAGAAGGAGGAGACGAGGTGAATAGCTGTGATGCCAGTGGAACCCTTGTTTCCGTCGAACCTTTTGGGGAAGAGGGGGGAAGATGAGAGAGAGGGGGAGAAGAGAGGGGGGGCGTCGAATGGGCGATGCTCCGTGTCTCTCTGTCTCTCTTGTCTCTCTCTGGGCCAGGCCCGTCTGGTCGTGTGTGGTCTCGTCTGGACGCAAGCGGATCCAGGACGAGGGACAAGGTCCCGGACTGATATGACAGGCGGCGCGGCGCGGAGAGCTGATTTGCCCGAAATTTGACGGCGGGAGGACGAGCGGGTTCGGGAATTTTGGGGAGATTTCGTCGAGGGTGTGGATGCAGTTCAGACGAGGG
>NQYS01000004.1:1988058-2000473 GCA_003055955.1 Escovopsis sp. AC
CCCCCGTGTCCCCCACCCCCCCAACCGCGTCCGTTCACCGCTCCCACCCCCCCCCCCCCCCCCTTTTCTTCCCCGCGAGACACGTGACGCGATTCCCAGCCTCATCCGCAACCAAGACAAACACCATCCCCTCATCGTCATCCATCGTGCCTCCTCCCCTTCGCCTCATCCCGTCCCTCGCCCGGCCCCCGGGGATCGCTCCACGCAAAAGTCGGTGTGGCGCTCAGCATCCCCCAGGCCTCCAGGTACAAATCCCGTAAAGCACGCCGGCCGAGCGAGATTGGCAAACCCGCACAGCCTGGTCTTAAGATATTTGATCTCTGCCTGCCTTGTAAAATGCTCGCATGAGAGCACGCAGAATGCATCACAGGTAGAGACGCCGCCCAGCACGGTCTGAAAGCCTCCGCGCTCGTCGCCTTGGCCTCGCGCGATGGTCGTCGGGGCTGCTTAGTCATCACGTCGCACCACTCCGTATCTCCATCTCCATCTCCATCTCCATCTCAACTCCAACTTCAACTTCAACGAATACCCACCTCGGACGAGACATACAAGTCCACACTCGCCTCGGTCCATAGCAGACCTCCTCCCCAGCATCAGCAATTAAATCCAACTCCAACTCCAACTCCCCGCGCCCATCCCCCGCGGAAGGATCATGCAGCGAATCACGAGGACCAGCCTCCCCAAGCCCGCCTCGAGTGGCAGTGGCTGCCAGGCAAACCAAGACCCTCCGTATATACATACATACATATGTACAATGCGAATCTTCAGTCCACAGTCCACAGTCCACGGCGCTTGACTCAAACATGCATCAACCTCCCCCCCCCCAAAATGGCTCAGCCCGCCAGCGACCGTGATGTCGCCTGCAGCTTCGCTCCGCTGCGACATCAGCATCCTCAACATCCCAACATCACGCACCACGAGGACTCCCTACATCCAAACAATGTGCAGGCGCTCGTATGGATACCCGCCCTCGGCCTCGCGGCGTTGATCTGTGGCGCCCGCCCGTCACACTCACTGCGTGATCGGCAACGTCTCAGCCCGGAAACACGCGCTCCAGGCTTGGGTTTCTCTTCCTATGTACACCAATCCGTCCTGTTGATAAGATACCTTAGCCATGCTACACGTTCGTACCTCGCTGATTCCCGGGAAGACCTGCCAGTCCGTCGACGTCGAAACCACAGGGCACATGTCGACCCAGAGAGCCAGCTCGCGACTCGGCCGCCACCACCGGACAAGACAAAAGATCCATGAGACCAGAGCCACTCTTGATCCTTCTCTGCCCCATCACCCGTCAGCGCGGCACATATTCAGCTCCGCGGCGCGGGACGGGCCTTGTTCCCGCGACCAGCCTTGGCACCCTTCACTCCTGCGCTCCCCTTTCGCCTTCGCCTTGGAACAACCCATCCACTCATCACAAACGAATGGCACCGACATGCACATGGCACGAAAGGCTCTTCAGGCCTGCAGACACCAATCCATCGCTGCAGCACATTCCTGTGAACCCCCCCCCCCCTTTTTTTTTTTCAGAACACCCTGTTTCATTGTTCGTCTCGTCGACGTCGACCTGCTCCGCCTCTGCCTTGGGGCCTGAGACTCTGCAAGCCACCCGTCCTCGTCATGGCGCAGATGCGCGATATCACTCACGGCAAGTCATTTCGCTACAGGCGTGTCCGGCTGCAATCTCCCCCCTCTCCTCACCATCACAGTCCTCGACGTATGTATCCCGCCACCGGGCCCTCATCAAAAAGAGCTCGAGAACAATCGATGGAATCAAGAGCATGCGAAGATTCTCCATGGGAAGACGAAGCCACTTCTGGGCGCTCTCAAGGCTTGACACTTGACACCCTGGCATGTGTGCGTGACATGAGCCAGGGGAAATTGCGTGCCAGGTCCCAAGGCACTCATGGCAGTGCCCTTACCCAAGAGGTGTCAAGATCGCGAGGGCGCGAGTGGCCAGAAACGTACGTTTGGGTTGTCAGTACGACTGTCAGGGCCGACCCGTCACATCCTTTGCCTCCTTGCAGAAGGCTTTGGGGAGCTTTCATCCTTCATCATGCCACCACGGTCAAGGGATCGACATCGAGGGATCGCGCATCGACCCATTCTCGACAGACGATTTGGAGGGGAAGACTGGACGTGGGCTCATGTCGAGTTCGAGGCACCCGGAGAGAACGAGCGACCGAAACCCCGCCGGTCGTGCCACCAACGACATCTTCCAAGACCCATGTGGTCCTCCAGACTTGATCAAGGCCTCATGTACTCGCCGTCTAGTCGAGGCCGCCATGGCGACCATCTCAACGGCAGCAAGGTCTCGTGAAGTTTGCCCCTGAGATGCATGGGCGCAACGCCTGATCTCAGGACTGTGATTTGCTAATCTTTCGACCAAGGGGCAAATGCTGAGGCTGGCAATCAACAAAAGTTGACAACACCTGATCCGGGAAATCTCAACAATAAGGGGGGAGAAGAGTTGGGGGGACGAATGACCTGTCATTGCTGGCTTCTTTCGCCACCTTGTCACAATGCAAAGGTCTGGTGACCCGGCCTTGTGGGTCGAGGGTGAGCTGCTGGTCGATCTTCCTCTCGCCTCATGATCGATCTTGATAGAAGCCGAGTCTTCAAATCATTTGTAAACACGGTGCGCGATGATGATGCCGATGGCGTTCCCATCTGGCAAGATTCCCCTATGGGAAAGTTGTCCGAACCGGGAAACCTCTCCGTGACGCAGGTCTCGCGGGACTCATCCACTCCGATGCCCTGGCGAGGCGGCCCTTGTTGGGGACTGTGGTCCGCTTCGAAGGGTCGAGACTAGCCCTCAGTGAGAGGCTCAATGCGCCCCATCAGTGGCTCAGTTTTCCTCAAGAGAGGGGGAGAGAACGTCAGATACGACTTCGATCCTGGATTGGATGCGATCTAGGCTCATCGTAAGCAAGATAGGAGATCCATCGAGCGCCCGACCAGAATGGACCGATTCCTGACACATCATCTTTGTGCTTCGGGAAGAGAGAAGTCGGGATCCGTTGAATTTACCGTCATTTCGTCTGCCACGACCAGCCTCTAGCTCCCTCTACCACTGCCGGCAATATAAAGACATCAATGCTTCGACCATCAGCTATGGCTTGGGCACCGAGGCTTTTCCTATCGTTGAATCATGCGTCTTTGCATCCTCAAGCAGCAGTTTCTCGCTTCAGAGGCGCGGACGCATATTCCACGAGGCCTTGCGCGCTATCGTCGTGCCAGAGGTCATCCCAGAGGATGGGCCGCCAGATGGCAGCTCATCACCGTCATGGAGAATGGTCTCGAGATAAGGACGGCTCACCATCTCCTCAATGGTCGAAGTTCCGAGACCCAATCGATGAGGGCCAGTTTATTGCTGGTCGTGCAGGCAAGGACGCAAACCCACCGGAACCCCCTTCTCCCTTCTCCTTTTTTTCCTCCTCATTTTCCTCTGACTGGGTGCGACGACATGGCCTCCGACTTTCCCTTGCACGGACAGCCACTTTCCGGATGCTTGTCAGAGCTCTTGTTCACCAGCGTTCAAAAAATAATCAGAACAAAAGGGGCAAGGTGAGTGCAAGGGGCGCCCACCCCGAACACCTCGAGTGAAGGGCCCTGGATTCGTGGCATGAGGAGCTTCAATGCAAAGAAGAGGGCTTTGTGACGCGTACACGTCAGTGTTCGCGATTTGAATACGTGACATGCTCCAGTTTGTTGGATCCTGCCCTCGGTGATGGGAGGGAGTGTCATTGCACGCTGCGCTGCTGCAAGAGTCGTGGCCAAGAACACAAGTCATTCATTGATGCTTTTGGATCTATGCAGATCCTGCCTCCTTGTGTCCTCTTCTCCCCCCTTCCTGGCTGTCCTCGATGGAGCGTTCAGGCTCGGGAATTTGATCATCCAAGAGAGCAGTTCTGGGGCAGGTCCGGAGCGGCCCAAACATTTGCAGCGGCCCATCAAGGGGCAAGAGGTTCTGACACATCGAGGGCCTTTTCCGCGTAAACTCCTCCGCCGAGGAATTGCTTGATGGGGAGGGCAACTTTCCCAGACGTGGTTCTGTTCCTCGGCTGCTGGAAGCGGTCGAAGCCCAATGAGGGTGAGTCGTCGGGCTGCGCGGCATATATGCGTCCTGTGCATACAGGAGGACATTTTGACAGTGCCGTTGATAACGACGCACAGAGACGACATGTAGAGAATTCGAACTTCTGCTTGTGTCACGAGTCACAAAAGGCAGGATGAGATAGAGGGTAGTTTGCCCAGCTGGGGACCACCCCTTGGAATAGGCTCACCGGCACAACAGACCCGCGGGCTTTCATCAGGTACTAATGGGAGGAGACAGGAAATCGAGCTCAGAGTCTTGGAACTAACTTGATACCCAAGACAGAAGAAAGGAATGAACGAGAATGAGAAGGACAGAGATGATTTCCTTGAAATGTGGAAAGGATCCAGCGAAGACGAAAATAGAAGCATAGATCCAAGGGAATGGCCATGATGGTCGGTCCGGAGCGTCCCGTTCTGTCTTTCGGCGCTTAATTGCTGCATCTCCCGGTGACTTGGTAAACGCAGTGATTGCACCTGGGTGTGGTCAAGCTTGACGAGCGAGTATTTTCACCATGGCTGTCATCGTCATCGTCACCCCTTTGCCTCCATGCCGGGACTGGGGAGAGCGAATCATGAAGGGGACAGCCTGTTCTTCGTGCATATTCGGATGAGATTGGGCGTCGTCTCCCATTCGCCCCCACCAACAGAGGCATGGCGCGCGGAAACTTGAGTCGAATCGAAGAAGCTTGGGGCTGACGTGAGGGAACCCGGCAGGCTCTGGATCCAGGCTATCGATCAGGACTCAATCAACCGACCATGAGCAGGCCCGGACGATGTTTCTGGGTCGCAAAGCAAGGCGATGCTCCCATCACAGAGACAAGGTAGCAGGCAGCCTCGATCCCTGGATGCAAAGAGGATTCCGGAAGGAATGAAACACAGCCCGCGGAGCGTGCCGTCATGGTTTCAAGGCACGTTTTCGGTGCAAACCAGCACGTTGCTGCCGCTCCAAGTCGGTCAAAGTCTGCCTGAGCCAAGGTGGAAAGCCGCCCGCTCAAGGACTGGTACTACTAGGTAGTAGTATTTCTTGACACATCATCTTGAGTCTTCGGGCAATTCCGCGCCTGCCATGGCTGACACTACCGAGTCGTTGGAGGCGAGAACAACTATTGCCCGGAGGTCAGACGGATCCTTGTTCGGCAGGCCTTGCAGCGGGTGGGTTAACATTTTTGGGACCTCATCTCAAACAACTTCGTCCAACCCCGGAGATAGGTAGTACACACGAGGATGGATGACTCGTCTCAATCGAGTGGCGAGATGATGCACTCGTACTCGTACCCGCACCCGTACCGGAATCTATAGATGGTTCTGGAGAATCGTGCCAGGATCCGCCAGGCCCAGGAAGGGGCCCTGAGAACCTGGAAGGCCTTACTCCGTACCTGTGCCCATGATCCAGACCGGATGATCCAGATGCTCGTACCGCCATGGATTGGCATCTGAGGACGTTCCATCAGCACTTGGACGATGTCTCCATTGACCCGGGATATCCATGCCGATGGTCCATGGACGGTGATGGGGCCTCTGGGGGATGAAACCCTGAGCTGACGACTGGGAGGCGTGGAGAGAACATGATGATGAAGAATTCGAGATGGATTGAGGGATCAATGACGAGAACAAGGCGCCCCCGGAAGACTCATCAGCAATTAGGACACGAAGGCGAAGGCGAACTCGAAGGCGAAGGCGAAGGCGACGACGACGACGTGGAGGAGGAAGGGGCACCTTCCGCTCTGTCCATGCCGGAAGGGGCAAGGGACAGCGAGGGCTCCTCGAAGGAAGGCGCGCACTTCAAACCGTGCCTCCTCTTGCTCTTGCCTCTTTGATCTCGTGTTGGTACTCAACATCTCGATCAAGAAGGACCCCACGGAGCCCTCGTACAGGTACGGAGTACACTACCTAGTAAATTCAGTGTTACGAATACGAGTCCAAGTCGAACTCGGGAGCTCTTTCTTCATGGCGACCCGTGAGCGGTACCTGGACAGGTCGAGTCGTACCTGTGCCAGTAGTGGTACCTGCCAGGTTCTCATCTTGCCTCAGGTCCCTCAAGCTCCGTCCATTGTGTACAACTACTATGTACTCCGTACCTCGGCTGCTGTGATGATGGTGATGACGGTGATGACGGTGATGATGACAGGGGCCTCGACCTTGTCATCAATTGGAACTGCGACCTTGGCCATAGTGGCAAGAGGAAGCTCATAATACTCCGTACTAGGCATTCAAGGGCGGGGCGGGACATTGAGCCTTCCTGCTACCCGGTAGAGGTCAGGTAGTAGAGCCTCATTGAACACCGAAGAAGCGGTCGTCCAGCCTCGACCTCGTAGTCGAATTGAATCGAATTCTGATCAATGGGCCCTCGACTTGATTTCTGAGGAGTCTGGTGTAACTCGCAACGGCTCGGTTTGGCGCCTTGGCCTCGCCACGTTGATCTCGGCACTCGGAAGACGCATCAATAGATGCTCATCATATCAAGGATCTGTACTCCGTACTCCGTACTCCATACCAGATCAATGACTCTCATCCACTGCACCTGCATCCGTTCCACTCGTTCTTTGTACAACCGCAGTGGGTGCTGTTTGTTCGCAGCCGAGCGCTTGTGGCCCGGACTCCGTGCTCCGTACCGAGTATGTGAGTACAGATCAATTTGATGGATCGTACGGAGTACAGGTCGTGAGTTCGTCGGGCTCCGTCCTTTTCCCATCAGCTGGCCAGGGGGAGCCGTCAGCGGGCTCGACCCAATCAGACGGGTTCCCGACAATTAGAAGCGGCCTAGCAAGCGCCCGGAGATCTCCTGGCGATGCCCCTGTGAAGGCACTTGGCCAGGGTACAGCCCGCTGCGCAGCGAGCCCACGGGGCGAGCAGCCACCGTGACCCGAGTCTGATGGAGATGCCCAGGATACCTACCTTGGATACAAGAGGTAAGCACCTGGAGCATCAGGAGGTAAATATTGGATGGATCAATGGATTGGAATCAATTTTGGAGCTCAAACGCCAATGTGTCCAGCTCCCTGGCAGGAGCCTGTCCATTGCCTCTGCCCCGGAGCAGATGAAATCCAGCGGGGCATGAGGATCAATCGATCAATACAGGTAATACCTCTAGTATTGTACGAGCACCACCCGGCACGAGCACAGACCAAAGGCGACGGGAAGCTCGGCGCGTGGTTCAGCGATTGGAGGGGTTCGTGAACGCGCTTGATTGCTTCATGTCCATGGCCCCCGATTCCAAAGGGGCCGCCTGGCACACGAAACAAACCTGAATTGAACCTCCATGAGGGCATCAAGATCAGCCGAGTCCCTGTTCCATCAATGGTTACTCCGTACTCTTCAAACGAGGACGACTCGACTCGAGCGATGGACTCAGCACTGCAGCAAATCTAGCACTGCAGGTGCAGGTTTCGGTTGACCTGGTCGGTGACTCTTGCCGTGGTGCTGTGTCCCAAACCAGGACAGGGTGCGTGACCTCCAAGCTCAAACAGGCGCCCCGGCCCCGAGGAAGGAACGTTCATGATGGGAGACCCGGGGAGGGGGGGGGAGGAAAGAGGGGGCCGAGGTCCACTCCGGCGGTGCCTCCTTGACGAATCGCAGCAGCAGCTTGCCCTTGGGGCTTCCCGTCTCTTTCCCACGGAGGGAGCTCCGCCGGAGGCTCCTGCTGCCTCGGTCGACCGATCGGCAGAGTCTGCAGGCCATCTCCGGGTTGGGAGGGAAGGAGAAAGGGAAGGGAGGGTGGGGTGGCAGAATTTACCGGTGTGTCTCTGGGGCCGATCGTGTCGCCGGAGGGGAGCTCCTTCCATTGAAGCTCCCGCTCGACAGCTCCGGCCAGATGACTCGGACGTCAAAGTACCGGTACGAAAGGTACTCCGTACTCGTGCAGACACTCGGTGGGCTCCGTCGCAACTACCCCCACTGACAGGCGACTGGCCGGCCCCCACCTCCCCTGTGGAGGAAGGCACATGATGGGTTACGAGTACGAGTGCATGTAAGCCGTAGTACCTGTACGAGTACCTACGGTAGGAGCCCTGGGGGTCCTCCTTCGTACCTTCCATGGTAGATCGTTTGATTACAGTGCCTCCTTCCAGGCCGGGTTGCGGGTCTCGATCCAGTCGCCGTGCCATCACGACCTGGAGCGCTGATTCTGAGCCTCATCACCACCGAAGCCCACCATCCCGGCAAAGGAAGACGTCTATCACCTCGTCGGACCCCAGCGCCGTCCTCGCATCGAGCATTGATCCGCCCGGCAGCAGAAGGAAGATGGAAGGGGAAGAGAAAGCGAGAGAAGGGAGGAGGACTCACAACTTCATTTCCCTCGGCGCCACCGCCGTGCCCTTGCCCATGAGCTGTCACCTCTAGGCTCCATCGCCAGCAGCACGACGACGACGAAGCTCTTCTTCCTTCTCTCCTTTCCGTAAGAGAGACACGGCCAGAATATTCTTCCCACTCACTTTCCTGGATCTCTGATGAGCTGATTCAGTCTGATTGCCCTAGTGCCGTTCCCGACTCCGTCCTCCGTACCTACCATCGTCAAACCACCAAGATGTATATTCGGCTCTTCCAATCTTTCTTTCCTTAAAGGCCAAGAAAAAATAATAAAAAAAAAAGGGCTACGGATAGGCACAAGGATCTGACGCTTCAGAATCCAAGCCTCTAAATCTAGCCCGCCGGCGCATATCTCAAACGCAACCTGCCGCTCTGCTCGAGCCCGTACTGGCTATTGGCCGTCTCTGACAGACCATTCTTGTCTCGCCTTTGCCGCCAAGCCCCTCGCCAGGCCTGGTTAGCTCCGCCCTTACACTCCCCAGCCCTTTCGAGGGCCACGCCCCCCCCCCCCCCCCCCCCCCCCCCGGGAGGGAGAACCAATCCACCCTTCCGACATCTCTTTCAAGTTTCCACTTGACATCGATCATTTACTACTCCGTATGTACGGACCGCTCCATGGACAGCGCATCCTGCAATATATATCTGATAGACCATCGCGGCCTGCCCATCCCTCTTGTTTTTTTCCCTCACTGCTTCTACTAATTCCGGCATACTAACTCTGGTACGATACTACCTACTACTGCGCCGCTCTCACCGTTGCTCTGGAGAAAAGAGTCCAAAGGCTTTGACTTTTCTTCTTCTCCCCTTCAGCTTCGACATACCTTCGACAAGAAACAACCTCGATCTCACACCGTCACCATCACCATCACCGCCGCCATCAAGGTCGCCGACGCCAATCCAACAACTCACAGCCACAGCCATGATGCCTTTAGCGAAACCAAAGCTGGGGAAGCTCGCTACCCCCATCACGAGCAACTTCCCCTCAGAAGTCCACTCCGCCAGCACCATCACGCCCAGGTCCGCGATGCTTTTCCTCCCGAAACCTGATGCGAACTTCATCAACACACCAATCACACCACCTCTGGCCTATACCGACTTCCTCTCCAGGGCCATCTCGCTAAATTCGCCCGCCCTTCCTCCTCCAGAAAGCAGCAACCCGGGAACGAGCTCGGCTCCCGCTCCTGCCGTCAGCGCCAGCGCCAGCGCCAGCGCAATCGCTAGTGCCAGCGCAATCGTTAGTGCCAGCGCCATCGCCAGTGCCAGCGCCATCGCCAGTGCCAGTGCCAGTGCCAGTGCCAGCGCCATCGCCGATGCCAATGCCAATGCCAGCGATTGCTCCGACGACGATTTCTCCTCGGACGGCTCTGCTTCTCCCACGTCGAGCTCCAGCAGCAGCAAGACCTGCTCGCCACTCTCCGTCATCGTCGCTCCTCCGAGCCCCACGACCGTCCCCATCCCCATGTCTGCTCCTCCAACCGGGGCCAACTGCTTCCCGAGCCTGAAGCTGCCGCCGAGCCCGGCCCCATCCTACCTGGACTCGCCCATGAGCGCCCGGCTCCTGAGCTCGCCCTTCAGCGCCAGGTCGATGCACTCTCCGTTCGACTGGGAATTGGCCCTCAAGACTCGACTTGCAGAGCAGCAGAAGAAGCCGAAAAGCTCACGCACCGGAGTGAGACATATCCGAGAAGTCGTCACCAGGACTGTCACCTACACACCAAAAATCGAGGCAGCTCCGCGAGGAAAGCGCCGGAAGGTCGAGTGAGCAGAGTCGAAACTGTGTTCTGGATCTCCCTTTCATCTGATTACATGACGAATTCAACGGAAACGACTTGGCTGTTCCCTTCTCCTTGATCACATTTCCTTCCGTATCATCTTCATCCTGCTCCCCTCTTCTCTCCCCTTTTTCTCTCCTCTCGACATCAACCAGGAATCTGCGCCTGGGAAGCAAGAGAAACCAAAACAAAAAAAAAAGTCAAGGGAGGGAAGGGAGTCCAAGAGAAGGAACAAGTTTACGACACCATCAGCACCATATACGCTGGCTGATCTGAAATGACGACATGACGGGTATCATAGAGTTCTGGCGCATACTGTGGAGAGAGGCGTGGAGAGGTTCATCTTCTTCCATCTGATTTCTTATTGCTCTTGTCGATTTCCTCTCGCCGCTTCCGCCACCATCGTTGCTATTACTGCTCCATTATCTCTATTCCTTTTTATTATTATTCCTCTCTGGATTACACATGGCATCGGGAAGCGTGGGGTTCTATCACGATTTCTTGGGATTTGGGGGAGTCCGGAGTCCTTTTTTTTCTCTTCCTTTTCTGGGTTTTTGACCTCGCGTTCCTCTCTTTGTGTGGGCAATGCAACCGTGTGGGCTCTTGTTTCGGATTGCATGGTGAATGCATTGGGTCTCGACTAGGTAGCCAGCGAGGAGTTGATCCTAGTTTGGAATCTAGATGGGGTCCGGGGAAGAGGGGTTGGGGCGAAAGGGGGTTGGTCTCTTGATTTTTTTTTTTCCCATCCCCCTTTACCTCGTCGAGCGATTATTGTCTGCATCGCCGAGGTGGATGAAATGGGAAGGGTTGGAGGGGGGTGTGGGAGGATGAGGAGAGCATCTACGAGTAGTATCGTTGACGCTCTGGGCGGCTACAAGTACGATGACGTGCATATGCGTGCTTTACGGACGGAGCACTTGACATATTTAGAAGCCCAATTCCAATTCCAGTCCTTAATTCCAACCCATCCACTCAGCTCTCCCAGCGTAGTTGAAACGAGGATCATGTACATATCTACGGAGTGCCTGGATATATTGGTGGATTGAAGAAGACTTGCCAGAGGCAGCGCAAGGTCCATGGTATCGTGTGGACTCAAGTCGACGCCGATGCAACAAATGAGATTGCTTCATGTGAGATTTCGGTGTAACATGTGGCCTGCTTCCCTCCACGCATCTTCAAGGCACGACGAGGGCAGATGTATGTATGTGCAGACATCAATACATACATACGTGTATGAGCTTCAATGGCAGAAGGGGGACGACGTCGGATCCGCATCTGCACAAGCACCTGGCAGTTCCTTGCATACTCCTACTCCCATCTGCATGTACATACATATAGATGAGCGCATCCATCGTAGTATTGTGCCGTTCTGTGCCATGTATGTATGAAGATATTCGCAGGCGAACAAATTGGGATGTGGTCCGCATGAGAGCTCCTGACTGGGTCACCATGTGGATTGTTGGACTGCCGTCCTCGATACATACATACATACATACATACATACATACATACGGCGCCCGATGTGCCCGCTGTTCTGATCTTGGAAGCACGGGTCTGTTCTCCTGCGGAGCCCGAGAGCATCGTGGGCTCCTTCTCCGTGGATGCTGGATGCGTCGGTGTCGCATACATGTGGTGATGTGCTCATGGGCGCCGACCTTCCTTGTTCGATCCCCCGTGAGGCCTCTCCGAGCCGCTGCCCGCTCGCTCCTCGGTGGCATTTTTTCCCACCCATTCCTGCTGACGCCCTGGCTCGCGTCTGTCTGGCACATGCATGGACCTGCCAGTACTCCGTACGGAGTAGTACCAGTACAGAAATGGATATGTTTGGAGCACGGTATGCACGGCAATCGTACTCGTAGCAGCACAGCAGTGCCGGCGCCGCGCTCGTGATCCTCCTCGCCCGCCCGCCTCCTTTTCGCGCCTCCGATCTCATCTTGCATCCCTGGAAGATGTCAACAAATGGAGGCCAAAGAGGAAAAAAAAAGAAAGAAACTTCCAAGGGAGCGCAACAGCTACCACGACTCGCCCCTTCAACGACGTCCCAGGTCCTCATGCGACTTCGCGCAAAAGTCCAACACCCTCCTCCTCCTCCTCCTCCTCCTCAATCTCATCCTGCCTTTCTTCTCCGCCCCCCCCCCCCCCCCCGCGTCTCCACACACCCCCACCCCCCACACGCCCACACCCACCACACACCCCCCACCTACCCGACCGCCCACCCACCACCGCCCACTCAACGCCCACGC
>NQYS01000004.1:2000498-2026083 GCA_003055955.1 Escovopsis sp. AC
CTTCTTCCCCCCCCCCCCCCCCCCCCCCCGGGGACCCACAAACCTCCAACAGGCACAGGGTCAAGAGACACACGATCCAGGGCCCTAAGCGCCAGTCCAAACCCTCCTGCGGTGAAAGCGCCCATTGGCCCGCGCCGGGGGTTGCGCGATGGATCGTGCCCATCACCCGCTGTCCGGGGCAGGGGTCCGAGGCATGATTGGCCGCCGTGGCTAAGCGCCGAGAAGGGGCGGGGCTGCGAGGCAGAGAGGCAGGGGGTGGGGAGGATGGGGAACGCGTTATTGAACGCAAAGGGCCGGGCCTTGACTAATTACAGAACTGCGGGCTTGTGGAGCGTCTTTTTTTTTTTTTTTCCCTTTCTTTCTTTCTTTCTTTCTTTCCCCTTGCCTGGACGTGCGGTTTCTCGATGCACGTCCCATTCTGGTTCGGACGGGCTGTCTTTTGAGGTTCTTACTTTGGAAGAAGAGGGGGGTGGGGTGGGGGGGGGGGGTAGGGGGGGGGGGGGTGGGGGGGCGGCAGGGAGGGACTGCCAGAACGGCAACAGCTTCGTGATCGGGGTTGTGAGGCTGCCTGATTTAGCAGCGCACCCCTCGAAATATCTCTTCCGTCGCGGGAATGGATCAATGCTCTCCCTGTGACGGGGCAGCCTGTCAGAAAATCCATATGTACAGTACGCCGTGCCGGGTGCGGGACACGAAGCTGACGGGCTGCGGAGCTGGCGGCACGGCAGTCGGCCGAGGACTGAGCAAGGCGCGCGCTTTGCCTTGTATGTACTCGTACTCGTACACATGTGTATGTATGTACTCCGTATGTGTGTGTGAGTCGCACGAATAGGCTGTGTCGAAGTCTTGAGGACTGCATGTCCAAGAGCCTCGCAGGCAGCGCTCCTCCTCCACGAGAGTCCATCCGGTGCTCGTAGGTCGCATGTCCACCTCTAGAAGAGATCTTCCTTCTTTCTCCCCCCCCGCCCCTCCCCTGATCGAATCCCCGTGGAGCAAAGGCCCGAAGGCGTTCTGAAACGTAGCCCGGAGGGGCGTGAACCATGAAGGGGAGAGAGCGAGCCATTTTCCCTCAGTGCCTGTGGTGTGGAGCTGCGGCAGTGCGTTTCGCGGCCGTTCGTCTCCCGCCTTCTAGCTCTATTTTTGAAGCGCATCAATATTGAGCAAGGGCGAGATGGGCATGGAGACCTTCCCGAAGCTCTTTTGATGTTGCTATTTCTGGCCCTGCTCTTGGGGGCTGCTTGACAGGCGGCTTGGAATCGTATTTCCACGAATGCACACTCCGGACATCTATTGATATACCATGTGCCAGGCAGCGAACAAGTCCCCGATCGGGAAGATAGCATCTCGCGAGGACATCGAGGCGCGGGGGGGATCTATTGTTGGAACTTGGAACTCGAACGGCAGAGTGACATGATCGTTGATAGGACGGCCTAGGCTAAGCTAGGAAGCAGTCCGCAGCCCGGACTTCCCTGGCCACGGCATTGCAGAGGGCGACCTTGACTCCAGCTCCGGCGAGGACATGGATCCACAGCCGCTGGGTATCGCTCAGCCTGTCGTTTGCGCTCTTTACCTCCGCAAACACGACCTCTCTTCTCGGCTTATTCTTAGCAACAGCCGGCTCGTCGATCGTCGTCGTCGTCGTTGTCGTTTCCGTCGTCGTCCTCTCTGTCGAGGTCGTCGTCATCGTCATCGTCACCGGGCCATCCTCCCCGCCTGCGGCTGGTGCTGGTGTTGCTTCTTCTTCTTCTTCTCCCCCACCTCCACCTCCTCCTCCCGTATCTGCCGTAACCCGCCATAGGATCAAATCCGGCATCCCGCCACCACGCTGCCGATACTCCTGCGCCATGACCTTGCACAAAGCAGCCAGCGCGCCCCCGTCGAAGCAGCCCACCAGCTCTGCCAGATCCTCCACGTCGAAGTCCCAGTTTAGCCCTATCACGCTAGTGCGCCTTTCATGCTCGCTTTCCCAGACCCGGCGTAGTATGGCCTCAGCTTCACCGTTGGCGATCTCAACGAGTCGGTGGTTGATCTCCGAAGCCCGTGCGGGGAAGAAGGCATCCGTGTGCAGATCCAGGGGGCAAGTCTGGAACGCCGTCTGAAAGACGTTGGGAATGTAGAGGAAGAGGATGTCGTAGAAGAGGTACGCAAAGAGAGTGCGCACGATGCCGCCCTCGGAGTGATAGCCCTTCCATCCCTGAGACCGGAAGTGGCCCAAGCACATCTCCTCCACGCTGCACTCGCCGCCGCCGGAAGAGTGCTCGTCCAACCAGATGGTCTTCGTGCTCTTGTGCTGAGAGCCCGGCTTGGGCTGCGTGTCTCTCCTGAGCTGAATCCCTTCGACGAAGATCTCGAGCGGATCGGCCAGTCGGACGTGGCCAAAATCATGCTGTAGCCGCCGAGGGATGCGGAGCCTCTTCTCCAGCTTGACGAGCCGTTTCTGCAGGTCGTAGTGATGAATGAGATGACAGTCGGGATCTTGCAGCCCGGTCTCGCAGGTTGAGACGGCTATTTCCCTCCACAGCCTCTTCTGCTTCTCGATGTCCTCGAAGGCAGGAGCCGGATCAAGCCGGGCCATGTAGTGCTCTTCCAAGAGAGCTTTGCGCTGGTACCATGAGCCCCTGCGAGCCAGGTGGAAGAGCCTTTGATCCAGGAGCTCAGTAAGCAGCTCATGCTCTTTCTTGTGATCATGGAGCCTGCCAAAGACGTAGGCAGCCTTCACGACGATGCGGGTGTACGAGTGTGCTGCGTTGAACCTTCTCAGATACATGCCCTCACCATTTTCGTAGAATTGCTGCTCTTTCTCTGCCTCTTCGGCGATCAAAGCTCTCCACCTCGGGTAGATCCTGTGAAAGAGTTCAATAATCTTCGGGAGATTAATCTTGGTCTGGGAAGAATGCATTTCCAAGATGGTGTCGACGGCAGCTTCTAGACGGATAGCTGCCTCGAATTCCAAAACATGGACTCGTGACGAGAAAACCTTCGAGGTGCGGCAGACAATATACTGGGGAAAGTTGCGTCTCGCGATCTTAGCCAGAATGATGGTGGTGAGAGATTTTTCTGTCCATTCCGTGGATCTGTAAAACACGAGATGGACACGCTCGAAAAGCTTGAAGGTGAGTGGTGACACTCGGATGCATGGTCCGACGACTGCCATCACCTTGCCTAGGAAGTGCTGCTCCCCCGGGCTGGAGACTTCTCGCCGGTTTTCGTCGTCCCCGGTCCCTGGAAACCCCGTCTGAGAGTCCCAACTGCCCTGTCCGCTGATCCTGGGGACTTTCAACCGGGTTTGCTGTTGGCTCACCCGAGCAATGCCCTTGATGAAATCGGCCTTTACTTTCCCTTGTATCTTGGCTTCTTTTGCCAACGCCTTCAGCTCGTCGAGATACATCAGTGATGCTGCTTCATCGACTGTCTTGATGTGGTCTTCAGATGCGTCTAGAAAGGTAAACGTGTCGCCTTCGTCTATGGCGTCTAGCTCAATGCCTAGTATTGCGTCTGGTGTGATAGTCGACGAGGGCTCAGGAAGTTCCCGACTGACTTGGAGAGACTTGATCGCAGCATCTGGATCGGCAATATCATTATAGTAGCCCAAGCGACTGGACCGATGCCAAGCCGCCGTTTTTCTCAAGAATAATCGGACATATCTGTGCTCTTCGATCAGACCTTGAAACTTGACTTGGAATGGATTGCCTACAGATGCTGAGCCTCATAGTCTAGTTGTCGCCATTGAGCAAAGATCTCCTTCTCCCTTTCGTTGAAGAGATTCGACTCTTCTTCTTCCACAATGTCCAGCGCAAGATTGAATGCATCGACATAGATGGATTTTCTGAACTTGGCCGCTGGCCTTCGCGGTGTTCCGTCCAGTTGAGCTTCCGGGACTTCCTGTCGTGAGGCCTTCAAAGCCTCGTATTCTTCAATTGCCTCGCTGTCTACCATTGTGGGAGGGAGGACGTTTTCGAAATCTGTCAATGTGCGGCCGCCGCCTGGCTCTCCCTCGCTATCCTCTCCCTCACCATACAACGTTTCGACTTCCTTTTCGCCATCGCCGATAAGCGCTTCATCGAGGCCATTGGACTCGGAGTCGCTGGTGGTGTTCCTCTTGACTCGTTTGAGTGGTGGTGGTGGTGGTGATGTCAGGGACCCTTCCGTATCCGCACGCTTGGACTTTGACGGAGCTGCTGGTGCCCCGAGGTTTCTCCCAGGTAGACGTTTGACGAAAGCATCCATGGTGGCTCCATCTCGAGGACCGTGAAAGATCAGTCCAGCACGCGATCGTTGATGATCGTGCGCGAGAAGTTGACGAGTCGCATCGTCATCTCGCGGGAAGTAGACGCGAAATCACATGACCTCGCACGTTGCCTCTTTGCCCCTTGCGGCCCTGCATGTGTTCCACCTGTGGCCAATAGCAGTGCTCAGAATCTGGGGGCAGCTTCAGGGCCATCCACTTTGAGCTCCAAGAGAAGCCGAATGGGACCCCACATGCCGATTGCCAGAGGCAAGGGAACGCAAGACGGCCGCTGTGTCCGGGTTTAGCTTGCCGCTCACTCTCCGATGGAAAAGAGATCATCATCATCATCATCATCATCATCGATAGCAATAGCCAGGCCGTGACGAGCGCGACGGACGAGATGGCCGAGAACCAAGCTTCACAGGACGTTCCCCACGTCTCGATCGCGAACAGCAATGGGCTGAAGAGCATCACGCCCGTGCCGATACCTGTGCCGCTGCAGCGACAGGCCACTCCCCAGAAGGACATTGTCATGTCTGATGCGCCCACAGACCGAGCCGCTGTATGAGAATCTAGAAGAAGAGGGCCGGGACGGGTCGAGCAGAGGAAAGCCTCCTGCTGACAATGAGTCCTCGATACAGTCTCCTGCGCCAGCAACTTTTGCACCGAGCCCGGCACCGCCAGGACGGACAGGCACGCCAGCGCAAGGCTCTAGAGCAGCCTCGGCGCATCCCGACCCGGGATTCTCGATGCCCTCCGAGGCGCCTCCCCATGGTGACTCGACGCGGCGGTACCTGAACACGAAAGTCACAGGCGTGCTGCTGGAAGGCATGAGGTTACTTGCGAAAGACCAGTGGGTGCTCTTTTTGAAACGGAATCGATGGCCCTGGCTTGGGACTTATACTGACTGACGCGTTTCCCTCGGGTAGGCCTGACGAGCCTTTACGCGTTTTGGGGGAATATCTGCTACAGAAGTCCAGGGAGTTGGAGGGCACAACTTGAAGGGGGAGCGGAATACGAATCATTAAGGACGAGGGATAGAGCGAAGAGTGAGATACCATTTCATGTCACAAGTGATTCAACGAAGATCACAACAATTTGCGGCGCAACCAGCATTGTTTCCAGCATGTCAAGTGCCTTTATTTTTTCTTTGTTTATTGTGAATAAAAGCATTGGAGTGCTCTCTCGGTACTGTAGACCGGCGCAAGAAGCATCGTGGCTCTAAATGCATGCAGCCTTTTGTTTTCCATCAATGTCCCCAACTCCAAGACCCGAGAACCCTTGCGACCATCCAACAACCCAATGAATTTCTTCGATTTGCTCGCCGCGTTTAGGCAACGATGGTGCTGGCGGTGGCGGACTCGTACTTCCAGGTGGGAGGGAGGACACCGACGGTCTTGTAGTAGCGGGTGAGACGGTGGATACGGGACTCGATGAGAATGAGGCGGAACTTGGAGTCCTTGTCCTTGCGGTTGCGCTCAAGGTGCTTGCGGACAGCGACAGCCTGGACATCTCGTTAGCCCAACCAAATTCCCCGGTCGAAATCGGGATTTCGCGACAGCGTTTCCGTACCTTCTTGATCAACATGTAGAGGTCCTCAGGGAGTTCGGGGGCGAGACCTGTTGTTGAATCACTCTGTCAGCCAAGACCGCACAGAGGCAGTGGAGAGAACAAAAAGTTCTTCTCCATTTGAGGAAGAAAAAAATGGATTTCGTTCGCGTTCTTCATCGACGATCGAGGTCGAATTTGCGCTCGAGTGCTTTCAGGTGGTCGTACCGCTGGACTTGAGGATTCGGAGAATTCGGTTACCTGCGAAAAACAGAGTTAATATCACGGACACAGATCTCCTCTCCTCGCTGCTCGAGCCAGAGCACCAAAAGAAAAGTTTCGAGAAGAGAACATACCAGTGACAACCTTGACCTGGGCAATGCCGTGGGAGTCACGGAGGATGACACCGATCTGAGAGGGGGTAGAACCCTTGCGGGCCAGCTTGCAGATCTGGTCAACGACCTGCTCGGGGGTGGTCTTGGACCAGGAGGGAGCCTGGCGAGAGTAGGGGACGGTGGAGGACGAGATGCCCTTTCCCTTGCTGTGAAGTCTACCCATTTTGTCGGATTTGGCGTCGTCGTCGTCGTCGGTGCTGAGGGTTGAGAAAGTTCGCGGAGGGCCGGTCGTGAAGCTGCAAGTCGTAGAACGAGAATGAGATTCGATCAATTGTGGGGGCTGCAATTTTTCGCTTAGTTAGGGCAGAAAGGCCGATAAGAGCCTCGGGCAAAGGTGCCCCGTATATCCGATAAGCGCTGCCGATAAGAGAATTTGCACCAGGCGATCCGAAGAGAACATCACGTGATCACATCCCAGCTTAAGATGGGCGCCGAAGGACCGCGAAAACTTCACGCGCCTCGTTTGCTGCAGAACCTTTTCTTCCCAGACGACGACGTCCCGACTGGATGCAGCGTTCGACAACGCGCTGGGCGCCGTCGTCGAGAGGAGATGATGATTTTGGTAAGTCCTGGTTTTTCTTTCGCAGCACAACCTCGCATATCATGATGACATAAACACACTTGTTTTTATAATTTCTGGTACCTCTTATGTTAGGGCCTTACCGGCTCAATGAATTAAACGGACTTCTGATCTTGCGATTCACTCGGCATTTTGCGACTTCTTCCTCCATCGCTTTGATCGATATTTGGCTAACATGTCCAAGCAATTATATAGGCAGAGGTCATCATTTCGTTGCCTTTGACAGCACATCTGTATATATGGAAGTAGCGGACAATAAGGAAGAAGAATCCCAATTGCAACCAACTTTTTTTCACTCATTTTGTGATTACCTCTTGATCAAGCCATCCACATTTCGTTCCCTGCGTTTCCTGCTATGACTGTTTTACACGGAGAGGGCACACTACCAACGTAAAAAGACCTCTGCTCCTCTGATGTCTGACCCTGGAAGGGATCTCCCCATCCAGCCCTACTTCCTTTGAGAAGAACGATTTCCTGTGAACTCCTGGAATGGCCAGAACTGTCCGAAAAGATTACATCAAATGCTCACCAAGCATTGACCTCGAAGTTTTCCTGCAGAGTGATGAAGGTCAGCATGAATTTTCCCCAAAATCAGAAGCCAACACGGAGCGACGCCTCTTCTTCTTCTTACCTCCGAGAAATATGTCGTCACAACCGTTCTGTCTGCGAATTTCCTCCCCGCCAAAGCTGTCAGAGCTTTCGTAGCCGACTCCTTGCTGTCAAATTTGACATAGATCTTCCCGACTCCAGCTGACTGTCTGCTTCCGCCGCTCGGTCGAGGCACCTTAAGTTCCACGACCTCGCCAAACTTGGCGCATTCCCCGAGGACGTCTTCGCAGATTTCTAGGTTTACGCTCAGCAAAGGCCCATCGTCGTGGGTCGAGGAAAGGGGGAATGTGGCGACGTACCTTCGTAGTCCTCATTATCCATCAACTCCTCAGCAGTGACCATGTTCAGGAGCTGAATGACGCTGCTTCTCTCGATCTCGTTGGAGGTCTGAGACGCCAGCCCGCTGATGGCCGTGATGCCCACATCGAAGTTGGCCACCTGCGTGGGACCGATGCTGGCTTTTGACACCTTCAACTTCTGGCCCCCAACGTCCATGCCGTTCAAGCTGTTGATCGCTGGCTCGTTCGCCAAGGAGGGCTCGATATACTCGGTGAAGGCAATACCCTGCTGAGTGTGAGCGATGGTCTGACAAGCAAGAACAATGCGGGCCTTAAGGGGTGGGGAATTTACCCTGGACTCCTCGGTGCTTCGGTCCTTGACAAGGACAAAAGCCTTTGGCTTCCCAAAGGCAGCGAGCAATTCTATGACCTGGTCCTCGGTGAGGAAGGCCGGAATGTTGGCAATGCACAGCTTGTGGACTGTATCGGGGACGAGGTTGGAAACCACGGTAGGATCGAAGGGGAGATCGTCCGGTACGGCTGGCATGACATAGTCCTTGGGCCGTCGAATCTCCAAGACATTGGGTCCCTTATCGACATCGCCGTCCATCCCATCATCCGGCTCCATCGTAATGCCATCCAGCGCAAGAGCCACGGTCGCGTCTGAGGCGTTTCTAAACTCCAAGACGGCAAAAGAGCGGTCCTTGGAGATCTGGCAGAGCACGCAGGGATCCGTGCTCTCGATGACGTTGAGCCCGTTCAACTGGAGGTTGAAGAACGACATCAGCATTTCCTCGGTGACTGCGGGCGATAGATTGCTGATGAGCAGACGCTTGGCCTGCCGCGAGTTGCTGGCCTTCAGCCCAGCGCTGCTGACCTGACCGGTCGGCTGGGTCATGAAGGCCTGCAGCTTCGTGGGGTCCATTGGCTGCTGTCGGGGAGCACCGGGAAGCGGGAACATGCCCGAGAGCTTGGCCTGCTCGGCCGTGACGAGGTCGTAGCCGGGGGGCTTGATGTCCCACTGGGTCAGGCGGCGCTTGCGCTCCAGGATCGGGACGACGTCTGTGAGATCGGGTGTTGGTTCTCGCTTCTTCGGCGGCGAGGGGGTGCGCTTGGCCTGCTGCCTGGCAAACTCGTCGTCCCGGTCTCGCCTGTCCCGTCCGCCGCGCCGGCGGTCATCGTAGGCGTCCCTGCGGCTCGGTCGATCGTCGTCGTCCCGTCTGGCATCTCTGCGGTAAGAGCCCCGATCTCGGTCCCAGTCGCGTTCGCGCCGGTCGCGTCCGGAAGAGTATCTGTCCTCCCGCTCTCTGTCGCGATGATCCCGGCTGGATGAGTAGGCATCTACATCCCCCTCTGGCCGGCGGTGGCCACGGCCCTCGGGCGACCGAGAGCGTCGGCGCTCACGATCTCCCCGATCTCGGTGGCGGTCACGGCGATCATCCCTTTCGCCTCTGGAAGCCTGGACCATTGTCAGTCGGTGCTTCGGGTTGCTGGCAATCGGCATACGAACCGGGTAGTCTCGGCTCCTTCGACTGTCTCGCCCGTCTCGTCCATCTCGTCCATCTCGACCATCTCGACCGTCTCGACCATCTCGACCGTCTCGACCGTCTCGACCGTCTCGCCCTTCTCGACCATCTTCCCCTCGGGCGCGGATACGTTAGCACATCACTCCCGAAGCTCGATGCAATTCCTGGACAAACCTCGCGAAGAATAGCTGTCACCGTTCATGATCCAGACGTGATCCAGCGATGCTCGACGGTGATTGATATTTTCGAAATTGATGACAGCGTTGGCGAGGTGGGCGGATCTCGTGAACTAACTACCACGAGTACTCGTGAGATCGCGGCGAGTTGCCTCTTGTCGCCTCGAGGCCTCGCTCGAATCGGATTCGCATTGCGGGCGAGGCTGGAGCTTTTTCGTCGCATCCGCGCTAGTCCCTTTTTGGGACTTGTCAGTTCACCAGCCACACCACAAGGTCGCGTGCGATGGCGGCTTGCTCTGTGGCTGTGCTCCGGAGCGCGACTCCGATACTCCCTTGGAGGCGTCGATGTTTCGACAGTGTTTCTGTTTCAACCTCCTCCCAACGTCAATCGACTGCTGCGACACCACGAGACATCAGGTATCCATCCGAGGCAATTCTTTCGGGTCTCGATCTTGAACGATTTCCGGATGCTATGGCCGTCAAGGCAGCGGCGAGCTGGCGGAAACTGCCGGTGAGCCTTGCGGAATTGTGCATCGACACCACGTTGCGATGTGGCCAGTCATTCAGGTGGCGCAAATTCGATGATGAATGGTTCGTCGGGGTCCGGCCTTTTCATATGCGCTGCTGAAGACTGAAATTTATCACAGGGCATGCACACTATATGGGCGGATAGTGTCCTTGAAGCAAGACCCTACCCATCTTCATTACAAGGCCACCTGGCCCGAGACCCCCAAGGTGTCTTCCATCGGCCAGGGCAATTCTCACGAAGAAGATGACACCGAGGAGCTTCTGCGCAACTACTTCAGTCTCAATATCAACCTGACATCCCTGTATGAGAAGTGGTCAGACTCGGATGCCAATTTTCGAACAAGAGCTCCAGGGTTCACGGGAGTGAGGATCCTCAACCAAGATGCTTGGGAGACCCTGATTTGCTTCATCTGCAGTAGTAACAACAACATATCCAGAATATCACAAATGGCAAGTCATTCTCTCCCATCTCACCATTCAAAGACGGCATCCTAATTACGACTGTGTCACAGGCACATAAACTATGCAAATACTATGGAGCTTTGGTTGGCCATCTCGGCGAAGAGGCCCTACACGACTTTCCAACTCCCAATGCCCTGGCAGGAAAGGGGGTCGAAGCCCATCTGAGAGAATTAGGCTTCGGGTATCGCGCCAAATATATCGCCGAGACCGCGCGGATAGTGGCTCTTGAGAAGCCCGAGCTGTGGTTGGAGTCGCTGCGCAATCCAAGAGTCCCCGGCTTTCGGTCTCCGCAGCTTCCTCAGGATTCACATGCCACATACAAAGAGGCACAAGCCGCCCTCTTGCCGCTGTCGGGAGTCGGGCAAAAGGTGGCAGATTGCGTCTGCTTGATGGGACTGGGATGGGGCGAGTCTGTCCCGGTCGACACTCATGTCTGGCAGATTGCGCAGAGAGACTACAAATTCGGCAAGACGAAAGTCAAGACTTTTAACAAAGCCATGTATGATGCAGTGGGAGATCATTTCCGCAACATATGGGGCGAGTATGCCGGGTGGGCGCACTCGGTTCTCTTCACGGCAGACCTCAGAGAGTTTTCAGATCGAGACGGCAAAGCCAAGAGCGAGAAGTCCATTCGGAAATTTCAAGAGGCTGTAGAGGTCTTAGACGGGCGCATCGCAAGGAAGAGAAAGGTCGTCGTGAAGGAGGAAGAGCTGCTCACTTCTGACGGAGCTTCCAAGGAGGTTGCGGTCGTAGAGGTCACGAGCAGCGTCAAGAGGCGGCGGACTCGTTCATCAGGGTCTTGAGCTTATAATCAAGAAGTACACAAATCTCACTAGATGGAAATATAGATCGATCTCTTTCATGTAGATGCGGAAAAAAAAAACGACAACCTGAAGTGAAGCTCAAGATAGGAGGCCCATAAAGGTCTACTGACTAAGCAGTCCGTCTCGCCGCCGATCGGCCGGCTAAACATCGGCGGGCTCTCGCAATGACGGCCTGGAACATTTTGCCGATCTGGATTCAAAGCTTGGCGCGCAATCTCTACCGACGACCAATCCGCCACAGACACATCTTCATGTCCAACGAGATCGTTGCCACTGATTGTTGCACCTTGGAACCGGGATGAGTCGAGAAGTCTGACGAGCCAAGATGTCTGACGCGGATTTTGAGACCATCAAGAAGCTCCAGCAGGAGCGAAACGCCGCCGCCGCCGCCCAGAAGGGGTCGGGCGCGTTCGACAGCAGCTCGAGTCAACGCAGCAGCAACCCCACGAAGCAGAAGCTCACCGACAGCGCCGACAACGAGCTCTACGACCGCGATGGAGGCGACAAATTTGCCGGCTACCACACCTCGCTGCCAATGGGCGACGAGGAGGAGATGGAGGACGCGGACAGTACGCGACGGCTGGTCGGCCAGTACACGGCGACTCGCGAGATGATTGACGAGTTTTCTCGGGGGAGCGGCGTCGAGGAGGACGACATCCTGGCTGGACGCGGCGAGAAGAGCGGGCGCATCATCGATCGCGAGACCGACTACCAGAAGCGAAGGTTCAACCGCACGCTCGACCCGACCAGAGCAGACCCCTTTGCCAAGGACAATCAGGCTGGCTCCGCTGCCAACGAGACCAGCTATCGTGAAGTCATGGAAGTTCGCGAGCTGGAGAGAGAGGAGGAGCGAGTACGCCGGGCAATCAAGGACAAGATGGAGGACCAACCCGACGGCGACCAACCCATGCCCACGCTCACCAACGGAAGTGCGGAGGCCGCCGAGGCCGCGTCGGGCGAGGCTGCCGCGGGACGCAAGCGCAAGAAGAGGTGGGATGTTTCATCGACGGCTCCGGAAGAGGAGCCGGCGAAGCTCGAAAATGGCGATTCGGCGAAACCCAAGCGCTCGAGATGGGATCAAGCACCATCCATTGGTGGGGCCGCGGATGCCCCTAAGAAGCGATCGCGATGGGATCAAGCGCCGTCTGCGACCCCCTCTGCCAACCAGGGCCTCGCCACGCCGATGCATCAGTCTCAACCCGTCGCCATACCTACTACATTTGGAACGGATATCTCGGGACGCAACATGCCTCTGAGTGACGAAGAGCTCGACCTGCTGCTCCCCGGCGAGAATGAAGGCTACAAGATCCTGGACCCCCCACCGGGATACGAACCCGTTCGAGCGCCTGCCCACAAGCTGATGGCGACGCCAGCACCTCAGACGGGATTCACGATGCAGGACCCAGACCAGGTCCGTCTCGGGGGGAAGCCGATGCCGGCTGAGATCCCCGGGGTCGGCGATCTTCAATTCTTCAAAGCAGAGGACATGGCGTATTTCGGAAAGCTGACCGATGGATCTGACGAGAATGCTCTTACCGTGGAGGAGCTCAAGGAACGGAAAATCATGAGACTGTTGCTGAAGATCAAGAACGGAACGCCGCCGATGCGAAAGACTGCCCTCCGCCAGATCACCGACAACGCGAGGAACTTTGGCGCCGGCCCATTGTTCGACCAGATTCTCCCTTTGCTCATGGAGAAGACGCTCGAGGACCAAGAGCGGCATCTTCTCGTCAAGGTCATCGATCGAATCCTCTACAAGCTCGACGATCTAGTTCGGCCCTACGTCCACAAGATCCTCGTCGTCATCGAGCCCCTGCTGATTGATCAAGACTACTACGCCCGAGTCGAGGGTCGTGAGATCATCTCTAACCTCAGTAAGGCGGCTGGTCTTGCTACGATGATCAGCACCATGCGGCCGGACATTGATCACGTCGACGAGTACGTTCGAAACACTACCGCCAGGGCCTTTGCGGTCGTGGCATCTGCTCTGGGCATCCCCGCCCTGCTCCCCTTCCTGCGAGCTGTCTGCAGAAGCAAAAAGTCATGGCAGGCCCGGCACACCGGTGTGAAGATTGTGCAGCAGATCCCCATCTTGATGGGCTGCGCGGTCCTGCCCCATCTCAAGGGGCTGGTGGACTGCATTGGCCCCAACCTCAGCGACGAGCAGACCAAGGTCAGGACCGTGACAAGTCTTGCGATTGCTGCTCTGGCCGAGGCCTCCAACCCGTACGGTATCGAGAGTTTCGACGATATCCTGAACCCCCTGTGGACGGGCGCTCGCAAGCAGAGAGGAAAGGGCTTGGCGGGATTCCTCAAGGCGGTGGGATACATCATCCCCCTGATGGACGAGGAGTACGCGAACTACTACACCAGCCAGATAATGGAGATTCTGCTCCGGGAGTTCTCGTCTCCCGACGAAGAGATGAAGAAGGTCGTGTTGAAGGTGATCTCGCAGTGCGCGGGGACCGAGGGCGTGACGGCGGGCTACCTCAAGGAGCACGTGCTGGACGAATTCTTCAAGAACTTTTGGGTGCGGCGGATGGCGCTGGACAAGCGCAACTACCGGCAGGTGGTGGAGACGACGGTCGACATTGGGCAGAAGGTGGGCGTGAGCGAGATCTTGGAGCGTATCGTCAACAACCTCAAGGACGAGAGCGAGGCGTACCGGAAGATGACGGTGGAGACGGTTGAGAAAATGGTGGCGAGTCTTGGCGCGGCAGACATCGGCGAGCGGCTGGAGGAGCGGCTGGTGGACGGAATCCTGCATGCGTTCCAGGAGCAGAGCGTCGAGGACATTGTGATGCTCAACGGCTTCGGCTCGGTGGTGAACGCGCTGGGCAGCCGCTGCAAGCCCTACCTGCCGCAGATCGTCAGCACAATCCTGTGGCGGCTCAACAACAAATCGGCGACGGTCAGGCAGCAGGCGGCGGACCTGATCTCGCGGATCGCCATGGTGATGAAGCAGTGCGGTGAGGACGCGCTGATGGGCAAGCTGGGCATCGTGCTGTACGAGTACCTGGGCGAGGAGTACCCCGAGGTGCTCGGCTCGATCCTTGGCGCGCTGCGATCGATTGTGACGGTGGTCGGCATCGCCCAGATGCAGCCGCCGATCAAGGATCTGCTGCCTCGGCTAACACCCATCCTCCGCAATCGACACGAGAAGGTGCAGGAGAACACGATCGACCTGGTGGGTCGCATCGCGGACCGCGGACCGGAGAGCGTCAACGCGCGGGAGTGGATGCGGATCTGCTTCGAGCTCCTGGACATGCTCAAGGCGCACAAGAAGGGCATCCGCCGGGCGGCCAACAACACGTTCGGCTTCATCGCCAAGGCGATTGGCCCCCAGGACGTCTTGGCGACGCTGCTCAACAACCTGCGCGTGCAGGAGCGCCAGTCGCGTGTCAACACGGCCGTTGCGATTGGCATTGTGGCGGAGACGTGCGCGCCGTTCACAGTGCTGCCCGCGCTTATGAACGAGTACCGTGTGCCGGAGCTCAACGTGCAGAATGGCGTGCTCAAGTCGCTGTCCTTCCTGTTCGAGTACATTGGCGAGATGGCCAAGGACTACGTCTACGCGGTGACGCCGCTGCTTGAGGACGCGCTGACGGACCGGGACCAGGTGCACCGGCAGACGGCGGCGTCGGTCGTCAAGCACATTGCGCTCGGGGTGGTCGGGCTCGGCTGCGAGGATGCCATGGTGCACCTGCTCAACCTGCTGTACCCGAACCTGTTTGAGACAAGCCCACACGTCATCGACCGCATCATCGAGGCGATTGAGGCGATCCGCGTCGCCGCGGGGCCGGGCCTGGTGATGAACTACGTGTGGGCGGGTCTGTTCCATCCCGCGAGGAAGGTCAGGACGCCCTACTGGCGCCTCTACAACGATGCGTACGTGGCAGCGGCGGACGCCATGGTCCCATATTACCCGAACCTGGAGGAGGACAACATGGACCGGCCGGAGCTGTCGATTGTGCTATGAAAAAAAAAAGGGAGGGAGAGAAGGAGGGGAGGGCTGTCGTGGACCCCACGGGTATTGAGGAGGGGGAAAAGGAGGGGGAGGTGAAGAGGTGGGCAGGAGAGGGGGGAGCCAATAATGTCTGATGTGATGTTGAATCTTGTTTTCTCATGTTTCTACGGGCAAAGTTTGGAGTGGCTCCATCACGTTGTAGCAGCATTGCAATCTGGCGTTCTGGTTGATGATGATGGAACGGGAGACGGACACGAGAGAAAAATAGAGATGATGCTTCATCTCGATGCTGCTCGATGCTGCAGGTGCTGTCTCGATGCCGCGATTGATGTGTCTTTGCTTGCCTCCCAAGTCACCTCATCTCGATCGACTTGGACTTGGACTCCTCGGCTCCCCAACCGACGTGATCAACTCATCCATCCCGCGTCTGGCCTCACACCGCACCCAGGCCTCCACCAGCCCGTCCCTCGTCCTACCGCAGACAGGACCGTCTCCTCGTGCTCGTCTCTCCTCGTACTCCCAGGTCCAGCCACTCGTACATCAATAGCTTCGCACAGCTTCCATCACCTCCTCGTATGCACGCTCTCCAGCACCGCCCCTTTCCGGACCCCCCCCCCTCCCCACAGCTCTCCACCTCCCCCCCACCTACAGGGCGTCCCCAGAAAACCCCAATATCCAAGATCGCGATCCTGCAAGAGGGAACTGGAAAAGGCGCATGGCGCATCTACCCTCCTTCCCGCTTTGGCATGCAAAGGGACCCCCCAGACCTGCCACATCCGGGCACGAGCACGCCGTATGTATGTATGAGTACGAGTTCCAGTATTCGATACGAATACTCATGTCCGAGCCGTGTGATCCTTGTGCTCGGGGGTGCTCGCTTACCAGTGTCCCGATCGCCTGCGCAGTGGTGAGCCTATGAGGTCATGCCGGACGGCCGTTTGAGCACTTCCACTCATTCGGCCACGAGTCAGGTTCTACGAGTGCTGTTCCGTGCCGGTGACTGTCGTCAGGATGAGCTCAAGTGGACTGCGTACTGGTGAGACGGATTTCGGATATGAGCGGCATCGTGGGACTGCGGGAGATGCTCTTTCTGGTGTTGCTGTGCTACTGGAGGCGGGCGGTGATCCTGCGCGCCATTTCATTTCACGCCGTTGCGTGTTCCCATGTCCTGTATTCTCCTGCTTTTCTTATTATTATTTTTTTTCATTATTTCCCCTTTCTTTTTCTTCACAAATACTATTCTTCCCCTTTGATTTGCCGTCTTCCTGGTGGATCTCGATGCCTCTGACGGGCCAACGCCTGCCAAGGAGCTGCTGGAGCCCTCGAGCAGGCCCTCCTCCTCTCTGCCTCCCCGGCGCCGAGCACGCAGCGTAGCGCAGCGCACACATGTGAACGACGGTGGCCCTCAGAGAGGGAGAGGGATCCATCGGGACAGATCAATCTATGTACTCGTGCTCCAAGCATACTCGTATGAACATGTATAAGTACTGTCAATACCCATTCCTGTACGAGTACGAGTACTCGTAGAGTGAACAAGAAAAGCCAAGATGCCAAGCAAAAGCACTCTCGGGAGATCTACAAGAACAACTCTATTTTCCCGTCTAGAACCCCCTCGTCACGATATGGATGCGGATGCGCGCGCGCCCCCATCCATCCCCATCCCCAAGCCCCATCGACCACCCCTTTCCCTTTCTCTGCGCTTTCCCCCATGTGTTTCCCATGCCCTGGATCTCGATCTCGATGCTCTCGACTCTCCTCCAGCCTGCGGGCGTCAGCGGCCCTTCCTCCTCCTCCTCCTCCTCCTCTGCGGGCCTCCTCCTTCATTTTTTTTTCGTCCCGAGGCCATTCCATCTCGTGCCCTGTCTCCCCCCCTCTCTCCCTCCTGCAATGACTCGCGAGTTCCAGGCAGACACAAGCACGAGCCCCCCCCCTCCCCTTGATCCGCCCGGCGGAACGGGAGTGCAGCAGGCGCACAGTACAGCCCGAGCACGGTACCTGTACGAGTATGTACGGATACAAGCATGGAGGACCACGCCGGAGCCGTGCGCGCGAGATTCAAGGAGTGGTGGGGGAGGGAGGGGCGCAAGGTAGCAGGAAAGGCGGCGAGCGGCGACGCCCGTATTCGAATGTCAAACCTCCACGTCAGGGCATCTCTTCCTGTCTGGGCGTGTTTGGCCGAGGATGTGGTTCAAGCCGCGCGGCCTGTGCAAGGAAAGTAGGTTGACGACTGGCGACTCCCGGTGCGAGACTGCGAGACACACACACACACACACACACACCTCTTTTAGACTTGGTACCTGTGAGATTGAGGATCAGAGCTCCGACGAGAGGAATGATGGAACCAGGTACGGAGTACTACTCCGTACTAGGTGGGGGAGAAGAAGGAAAAGGGGGGGGGGAGGGGGGGGGAGCAAGGATGTGCTTCCCATACCGGTAGTCCAAGGTACTCGTACTCGTACTGTACTCCGCTGGTAGTCGCAGAAACCGGATGGAAGCAGCACGAGGATCACCAACCTTTCCAGTCGTCTTCCAGGACCGGTTTGTCGTCGTCGCGAAGCCTGGAGAATCGCGAGAGAAGATTTGGAGTTGGAGACCAGCAGCCTGAGGGGTTCCCAGAGCGCCGGGAGTTTGTGATGGGCTGCGTCACACAAAGGAGCCCTGACCCGCTTCTTTTGGGGATGTGGACCCACTTACTCCGTACTCCGTACCCCGTACAGAACCCACTCTTTTGGGATCCACCTTTTTTTTAGTGCGGGTTCTCTTTTGTGGGGCGGGTCCACCGGGAGGGACCCACGGCTCAAGCGAGCAGGGGTCCCGCTGCGAGGAGGGGCTCCGCACGGTGCGGTATATGCATGTGGAGTAGATATTTGCACTGTACTCGTGTTGTTGGTGGGCCGGGGAAGGAGGGATGGAGAACTTGCAGGAGGTACGGAGTACGGAGAGTCGTACCTGCAACATCTGGCATTGAAGGTGATGATGGAGGAAGGAGCTACGGAGTACCTACGTTTCACCTCACGGGACTTGCAACTTGAGTTTGAATTTGAACTTTGACTTGAACTCGGCAGGCGCAAGCTGCACGTGGCTGCTTGAAATTTGCTGCTGCAACAACAACAACATCAACATCAACATCAACAACATCATCAACATTAACAACATCAACGACAACATCAACGACGGCGACGGCGACGAGCGACGACGAGCGACGACGACGACGACGACGACGACGACGACGACGTGCGACGAGCGACGAGATGGGTGCCGAAATCGAAGAATCTGGAAGGCGATCGGCCGCTCTGCTGTACGGAGTCTCGAGTACGAGTATAGGAGGTATCCAAAGGGGACGCTGTCAACTCTTGACGACAGGACGGCCGTGGGCGGCGCCTTTTAACAAACGGGCAGGATCAACGGTGCATGATGAGCCGCCCCGTGGAAGCGGGCATCGTGGCCCCGCAGGACAGCGCCGGCCCTGGGAGCCAGGGGTCGTCCACTGATGCACACATACAGGTACCATCTGTCCGAGCACGAGTACCGGGCAGTACCATCACCAACTGCCAGTAGATCCCGTCGCTGGTGGCCTTGGCGAAGCGAGCCGATCGGGATGGCTGTTGCTCAATCCGGGCTGGCTGATCGTCAGGGAGCAGCATGGCTCCAGATGCATATTTGACACGAGACAGGAGACAGGAGACACGAGACACGAGACACGAGACACGAGACATGAGACGGCAAGGCGTGTGTCTTTGAGGATCAGGTTTTTCCCAAGTCTTTCGTGTCTTCTGTCTTCGATTGGGATGACGCGCCCTTTGAAGAGAAGGGGGGGGGTGGAGATACTCCACACAGAGGATGGAAATGCTAATGTCCAGCGAAGCTCCCATAGGGACAGGCACCGCGGAGGTGCTTTATCCAATCTGGAAATGGACGTCGTCGGTTTCGAAGGCTCGAGGTCTACCGGTACGAGAGAAAGTGTCTCGCAGGAATACCCTACGGTATGTATGGCAAGGTAGGGGAGTCAGGCTCATTGCTGGCTCTCTGAGTCCTACATGCATGCCGGTATGGACACAAGGCACGGATGGAGGACGTCTGAATACAATGCTACGCTGACTTTGACACACACACACGCGCTCTCTCCCCCCCCCCTTCTTCTGCTTCTCCCTCCACAGACACTGGCCGGAGATGCGTGGAAACAAGGAGGATCCGCTACCTGGGCGTTGCTGTCGGACGCCAACAAGCTGGGAGCTGGGAGATACAGGTACTCCATACATCGTTATACCTGCAGTATTTGGCAGGGAAAGGGAAGAAGGGGGAGCGAGGAATGAATGCTGTTTGATATCTCTCATCCTCTCATCTCTCGCATCCTCGTTTTCCGTCCTGCTTCCTCCCTCCCACTCCGCCTTTTCTGCTCGTCCGAGTACAAGTACATACGAGGAAGACACCGCGTCCCCTCCCACGCACTGGGCAGGGAGGTTTGGCCCCAAGCATGGTGCGTTTCAGACATATGGTAGATGGGTGCTCAGTGCTCACGCCTCGGTGCTCTGGCGAGGATTTACATACATACTCACATACTCGTATGAGTACTCCGTACATACCAGTCCCCGTATGTATGTACGGGGCGGCCCTGGAGTGTCTCTCCTGCTCTTCCGGGCAATAGGTTCGTGGGAAGGGCAGCATCTGGCAGGGGTCATCCATAGCATCCATCTCCATCGCTCTGCTGCCGTCCTCTCGCAGGACGGCTATACATTTTCGTACATACATATGTATGTAAGCAGGATCCAAGACACTTTGCCGCGCGAAGGAGCCGAGTCACTCGGCGCTGGCAATTTGAATTCATGGTGAAACATGGGAGGCCAAGACGAGGGGGACGCCAGCATCTGCCGGTACGGAGTACCAGGTATTCGTATCCGGGCTGCTCTCGGGGTGTTTAGGAATTCCAGAGGACTTGACCTTTCAGAGCGGGATGAGTTTTGAGGGTCGAGGAAGTCGAGGAAGTCGAGGAGGTCGAGGAGGGCGTGCGCATATTGCACAGTGCGCGCACGGTGGGAGTGATGATGCTGACTAAGCAGGAGGCCATTCGGGGCCGCCGTTTGCCATTGATCCATGGACGGATGGATGGAAGACGAGGCCATCGCCGAGCGGAGGAGAATGAGAGATTCCGGGGGGGTCCATGCATACGGAGCAGAGAATGCGAATCATGTTACGGAGTACAAGTAGGGAAAAGAGGCGGGCAGATGCGGTTGCGAAACGCGGATGCTGGATGCGGCGGGGTCCCCTCAGCTGCGAACCCGCGGACGACGTCAAGCTCCAGGTCGAGGAGCCGAGGGACGGCTCTCTCTCTCTTCGATTCCTACTGGCAGGAATGGTGTGTTCCGAGGTTGGCATCAATCATTCTGGCTCATCGGGCGGATGGCGACAGGCGCAGCGCTGGTTACTGCAGATGCCTTGTGCCACTCGATGATGGAGTACTGCCAACCCCAACCCCAACCCCAACCCCCCCCTTCCCCCTTAAACGTCATCACGACCTGGACTTGCGGACCATCGTGCCCTGTTTTTTTGGTTGATTTGACTAGTCTACTCGTACAGGTGTACGGAGTACAGAAGGCTGCCAAATGCCCCGACGTGATGGGGATCTACCTATTGGATCAATCCATTGATACTTGTTCATGGATCAATCGTCCTCGATATCCCCCTGCCAGGGCATCCGGCACAGCACAGCAGAGCCCCTTCCTCTGTCCTCTTGCGTCCGGTCCTCATCTGAGGTGCATCAATCATTTCCAAGATTACGTCGCATGCGGAGCACATAAGCACGGGCTGTGTTGAAGCAACCACCACACCAAAAGAAAAGAGAAAAAAATAAATAAAATAGAAAGAGAAATAGAAATAGAAACACAAACAGAAACAGAAATTAAAGCAAAATAGGATGAAACGAAAACACGCTCATCCGTACATACGGAAATAGTAACTTGGTAAATTGCAAGGATGAGCTCTGACATCTTGGATCTACATCATCCTGTCCGAGGAGGAAGAGGCTGGCCGATGGACGCACCGAACCGGTTGCTTGGATCCCATCCCGCATTACCTCTCGCCCTTCTCTCTCTCGCGCTCTCTCGCCCGTCTTTGGATACTGCTGCCCGTCGGTTGTCCTTGGGAGGACTTCGACCCCGGCTGGACGTTCGATCCCTCAGCGCCTCGATCCATCTCGCTGCTTTCTTTTGTCGAGATCGAGACCCGCTGCTCCAGATGCAATTCCCAGGACTTATTCCCAAGCGGCGAGCCACAGGTCTTCCGTACCGGCACCCGGATCACGCTGCTCTGGGAAGACTTCTCCATACCAGTATCGCTCGTGGCCGGACTCGTACGGGACTCCGTACCTGCGGTTTGCATGGACGAGTACTCGTACCCGTTGGAGGACCGACAACATGCCTGCCGTATCTTGGATGAGCATCTCACCCTCGAGGGAGAGTCCACTACCGGTACTCCGTATCGTACCTTGAGATGGACGGACTGAGGTGGGCGGGCCGGGTCCTAGCTCTCGTGGGCTTGGGGCCCTTGTGCGGAGTCAGCTTAGTAGTATGTATGGAGTATATCGCACCCCGGGGCATTGGTGATTGTGCACCTCCTTTAAACGGATCAAATCATCTCGTTCCCCCCAGGAACAAGAGGGCCTTGTTGACAGCGAAGAGGTGCGGAGTACGGAGAACTCGTGGTCGCGATTCGAAATCTGTGCAGCATCGCGGTACCGGTAGCAGATACGGCATTGCTGCATGGACTCCGCAGTACTCCGTACCCGTAGATGGCCTATATCGATGTACTCGTATATGTCCGATGAGTGTGCCGGGTATGATGGAAGCCTGCCAAGGGCATGGTTGGATCTGGGAACCGGGCCGCCGGGGATGAATCCTGGGTGCGCATTACAACGATCGATGATCGCCAGAGCACACGGAGATTTCGAATTCCATGCCGGATCCAATGCCTGCTGTGCCTACTATGCCTACTATGCCTGCTATGCCTGCTGCACCTGCCTTGCCCTCCTCCCGGATCCAGTCCTGGCCGTGCTCATCCTTCTCCTCAGCCTGGTGCCTCGGATCTGCTGGATAGATGAATCCTTTGTTGGTGACCTTCTAGATGCAGAGGCCGATAAAGATGCACGGTGCATGCGCACTCGTATATCTTTGTGAGAGCGTGCAGGAGTCACAGTCCGCTAAGCCGCTTGCGCACTGGTCCGACGGATCGCCCACCGCTCGATCCGAGCAACGACCCAGCAGCTTCCGGATATCGTACGAGTATGTACTCCGTACGAGTTGCCCCTCGTTCTCGAAGATGACAGCTTGAACAAGTCGAAGAGAGGACGAAGAGGGGACCAAGAAGGGTCGTGAGCGAGAGGACCCAGACTCGCGAGAATAGGAACTGCGGTCTGGGAACAAGAGAGCCCCTCCGCCCCCCCCCCCTCCTCCCGGGGGGGAGAGGGGGCGCGAGAAGGGGCGGGGGGCACACGAACAAGGGCTGCGTGCGTCATCGATGGAGTCAAAAGCATCTCAGTGCCCAGGAACACACACGACGGCGCTGCTCTAGCACGAAGCCGTCGAACATCTGAACCTAGAGTATGGAGTAGAAGTTAGGCTCGTTAAGCTCCTCTGGGGCATAACTCTCAAAGGTACCAACCCGCATCCATACTCCGTACGGAGTACTCCGTACTTGTAGACATTGATGACTTACCTGCAAATGTGTCTTGAATGTATCATCAAGGAATCCTTCGCGCGGGACGTGCTCCGTAATGTGAATATGGATCCATGTGCCATATCCCTCCCGGCACCACTTGCTGGAGAGCCATCAATCTCTTTAGGCGCAAAAGTTCCCTCGCCCTCGCGCCCCGTCTCCACGACTCTTGTGCAACCCTCAATTCAAGTATCCTTTTCATGGTCCCACGACGCCGTCAATTCGTCGACGGCGCACAGCAGCCGGGCATCCGTTAGACCAGGACGGGAACGTCTACCAGGAGATCGCCACCCTGTGTCGACGTCCCACCCCTTTTTTGTCTTCCTTGTACGGAGTGCTCCGTACTCCGTACCAAGAAAGCATCCATGGATCCCCCCTCCCCCGATGCGCAGCTCGTGCTCCCAGGTCATTCGGCCGGCTGGCCTCCCCCCGTTTTCGTTGCCTGGACGGAGCATGTGTACAATGCGCGCCTGTGCCTGTGCGGCATGCGTCGGCCCTCTTGTCGGCCACTCGTCATGGCGAGGGGGGGGAGGAGTTGCATCTCCGTGTGTTAGTCTACACATTGCTTCGGATGCGGGATGTACTACCTATTTCTGACACACGTACTCCGTATATGTATACTCCGTGCTCCGTAGGAGCATCCGTATGTACATATATACTCCGTAGGTTTGGATGGTGCCTTTCGAATGCAGTATGTAGGTAGTGACTTGAACCACCCAGGTCCAACTCGAGTCGATGCTTCGTACGGAGTACTCCGTACCGGTATCGAGATGATCAGGGGCCCAAAGTTTGGCGTCGGTTCGCCATTCGATCTTATCTTACCCGACATAACTCGTATCTCGACGGAGTTGATCTCACTCGAAACGCAGAGAGACAAGTCCTTGTTAGACGGTCATGGAGGGGGGATATGCAAGGTATGTACTCCGTACTCCGTTACTGTACGGAATAGACAGAGCCCGCATACACGCATATATATCCGTACACATGTACGAGTACACTCACCTCATCATTCTCCGCGCTTTCAAGTTGCCTTTGGGGGGGGAAGGGTGGGGGAGACATAGGGGTCCCGACGCGGATGCTGTCGACCCCTTTCATTCCTTGGTACGGAGCACGGGGTCTTCGTGACAGATATTCTCTTCTCAAGAGCTCCTTTCTCATAACCGCTTCATCCTCGAAGTCATCGAGCCTGCTATGCTAAAGTCAGCTTCCGCTCTTCCACAAGCAAGCAACAACCACATGTACGGAGTACTGTACCTTCTGCATGCCTCGTACAGCGAGCCACAGTAGCAGGTACCAGTAGCAGCCCGCATGCATCTCGCTGGATCCCCGCTCCACGTACGGAGTATTCCCGGACGGGCTTTACGTCAGGGGCTGCCCACTGCGTCGACGCCCCGGTCGTCCTCCGCTCAACGCCACGACCCACCGGCCCGGCTTCGAGCTCATTTGCGAGCGGGCAGTTGCCCTGGAACCCCTCCTCCGAGGTCCGCATCCTGGGGCCCCATCTCGCTCACGCACACGGGCTCCCGACCTGCTCCTCGCGTTAGCTGCTGTGGGCGCTGGCACGGAGAAGGCTTTGCCGGTGCTCATGCACGCGCACGGAGAACCTGATATCCCGTCCGGACAGAGTCATCCTCCTCCCACCAGCGCGAGCGAGCCGACTCTCACCTCCATGCGAGGTACGGGGTACTCCGTACTCCGGTACGGGGTATTGGTACTCCGGTACGGAGTACATTTGGTTGGACTGGGCCTGCATCCGTACGGGCTGACTGGATGGAGGGTCTGGCAGTGTGGGCCTCCTCCCTCTTCCGTGTCGTCTGGATGCCGGTGCGCGCACATATCGGCAAGCGGTATCAGCGGCTCGGGGGTTGGATCTTGTTTTCTTGTTATTTTCTTCTTTTTATTGGCCCATTGTTTGGTCAGAAAGCTGGATACCGTCCCTTGATCGATGCAGTGATGGAGTGCTCCGTAAATGCATCCAACTACGGAGTACTCCGTACTCATGCTTGCGTTCGATCCATCACAGTCGTCGCCATTTGTGCCGTTGTGCCTATCTTCCATCAATATCAGTGATCGGATCGCGTCCCAGGATAGCAGCACTCAACAAGGAAGACAGATGACTTGCGTGCGCACAGCCCCCCCCACCCCCCTTCTCGTCCTCTCGCACGCTCCCTCTCTTTCTCTCTCTTCCTCCCCCTTCTTCTGTCTGCATCTCTCTCTGCTCTCCTCTCCGCTCCTCCTTTATTCACTCGTCGCTCTCTGGCCAAGAGAATGATGCATCATTGCGTCGTCACAGGGAACTTCTCCACATTGTTGCGGTACACTCGTATGTGCCTGTAATTGGGCGGCGCTCTTTGCGCGCGACTTGATGGGCTTGTGGTCTTCTGCACTGCATGTAGGGAGTTGGCTGCAGCTGCAGACTCGGGGCCCCGGTGCGAGGTGATGAAGGATCAGATCTATTGGCAGCGAACGAAAAAGACATCAGCATAAATTGCGTCCTGGGCGGCCAGAGAGAAGGGGAGGGGAGGGGAGGGGGCACTGCCGAAGACCTGCGATACCTGTACGGAATACTCGTACGGAGTACATACTCAGTACCTCTCCGTATGTGCGGAGTTTGTAAAGCGAGAGGCGGAGAGAGAGAGAGGGTGACGCAGCAGGCATGTTCCCTCTGGCTCGCTTCACCCTCCACCACATCTCGAAACTTGATTGATCGATCCATTTGAATCCATCTGATGGATCAAGGACTCCCCCCCCCCCCCC
>NQYS01000004.1:2026095-2051100 GCA_003055955.1 Escovopsis sp. AC
CCCCCCCCCCCCCCTTCGATTCCGAGCAGCATCACTCCATGCTTCAAAGGATGAACCGCCCCCAGTTTTCACGTGCTGGGGTCAGCGCTGTAGGGGTACAGTTCGTGCTTCAGGGCTAGGGCACTGTACGATTGGGCCTCTGGCATACAGTGCAGGTACGACTCGTCCATACTCCGTATGTAGAACCTCCCGTCTTTCGGCCTTGGAGGGAACCGCGTCCCGTGCCTTCCATGATGCCAGCTCCAATCCATGAAATGGATTGATGCTCCTTCCCTCGCCGACTTGAAAATTGATGAGTTGGAAGGCTGGACGGACCATTTAGTCCGCATTGTACCAGTAGCACGCGCTCTGTCGGGAAGGAGACCTGTCCCGCGGCTCCTGTAATACAGGTAAGGTAGGAGCTCACCAGCATGAAGAGGAAGGCAGCAGCTCTGCCGACGGCCGGGCCAGGTCCCCGCGACCGCTGGTGGAGCCGTGTGCCTGAGTACCTGGGCGCTGTGTCCGTCTCCTGCGGGAAACTTTCAAGCGGCCGCCAGCGCTGGTAGCGTGTACCGAGACAGGGACCTGCGGCTGCACCTGCACTGAGTTCAACTCGCGCTATGTACGGAGTACTCCGCATGTACTTCGTACTCCGTACTCCGTTCTCTGTACCTTTAGTGTCTTGGAGGGGAGAGAAGGTGCGCTCCATCATGCTAACAGAGTCCCATCGGATGCAACTTCCCTCCCATCTGTTCGTATCCCCTCTGCTTTTCAACAATCAATCCAAGGCAACCCCCCCCCCTTCTCCCCCCCTTCTCTCCTCTACCCTCTCTCCTCTGCTCTCTCTTCTCTCTCTTAGTACATACCACATCTCTCTCCCTCTCTCTTCGACCCTCTATCTCTCCAACGACCCCCCGTCTTCTCCTCTCCCCCTCCCCTCCCCCTCCGTCAATCCCTTCGAAACGACCATCCCTCACGCCCCCTTTCAGATCCACACTTTTCTCTGCCTGCTGCTACCTCTAGGGTTCT
Source organism: Escovopsis sp. AC (assembly GCA_003055955.1). Classification (NCBI taxonomy): domain Eukaryota; kingdom Fungi; phylum Ascomycota; class Sordariomycetes; order Hypocreales; family Hypocreaceae; genus Escovopsis; species Escovopsis sp. AC. Next base: position 2,027,104 of record NQYS01000004.1, read on the forward strand.
TCGCCTTGTTGTCGACATCATGGTTGGTCCAAGCAGAGACGACGGCCATGCCAGCTTCGCGCAATCACACTTCCCGGGATTACGGAGTACGCCGTGCATATCTGGCACACACGGTCCTCGTACATAGTAGTAGGTACAGTACGAGCATGTGCGAGTATCCGTACCGGGTCCTGTACGGAGTTTGAGGGCGCGCCCCCGGCCGTTGACAGACAGACAGACAGACAGGTACGGAGTACGCAATAGGTAGTAGGTACGAGTACCAGGCATCGCCCTCGTATGTGCGACCATGGAGTTATGGGCGGATCCAAAACGGGGGGGGGGGGGGCATGGAGGTGAGCAACAAAAAAAAAAGTGGTATGGAGCGGTTTTCCGAGGTATCCAGATGCGTGTAGGCAACAATTTATGGATTGGATGCTGACCTTGCGCCTCCTACAGGTAGGCAGTCCTGCTCGTTCCTATCTTTCCTTTGTGCGACATTATGGCTCTTCTGGAACTTGTTTTCCTCTGCTTCCAAGCAACCACCATTTTATGAGAGATTACATGCCTCTCTGAAAGGGGGCCGAACGAGACGACATACGCACACACTTACGCACACACTTATTCACTCACGGCACTTGCTCACGCCCTCGCTCAGTCGGAAGCTCGCACGCACGCACGCACCCCGTCGCCCGGAGCTCGCATCCACCGAGGTCCAGGGAGGTCTTCTCTACTGTTGCTCTGCCCCTAAGCCTGCACGACCTTGCGATGCCCTCACCCTGGTCAGAGCCTCTACCATTACACGACCTCTGCCCCACCACTACCAACGCTTCAGACACAGCACATTTGCTCTCTTAGGCGAAAGCTTCATTGTACTCTCAAGAGAGTAGACCGAGAAAGGTACAGTTGAAAGAATGAAGAGAAGAGAAGAATACGAGAGAGAGAGAGAGAGAGAGAGAGAGAGAGAGAAATCACGAACACCAAAATCATGTATCTGCCAATTTTTCACGATTACTGTGGGGAAGACAAAAGATGGAATCACAATCGAGATGCACGAGACGGCTCGGAGTTCCATCTTCCTTCTTCGCCCCAGCATCATTTCAATTATCTCCGATTGGGCTCCATTCGTCAAGCATGTCGTGTGCCTCGAGGCCCCGTCACGACTGACATGGATCCCGCCGCCTCAGCTCATCATCCTTCTTCCTCTCACGGCAATGACTCCCATTTGCTCCATTTCCCACCCGATACCTAGGAACCATACCTCAACTGGCAAGGGAAGCATCCCAAACTTGGAAGACTCACCCGCCTGTGCTTCTCGCCGCTGCCATCATTGTCCTCTCCATCGACATCATAGCATACATCATCGTCTTCATCACCAGCTTGGCTCTCTACCTCCTCCCTCCGCCTTCGCCTCTTGCTCCTGCTTGAGCTCCTCCTCCTCCTCTTCCTCCTCCTCCTCCTCCTGCTGATTCCTACCCCTACCCCTTCGCCTCATGCTCTTTGCCCTCTCCCTTCTGATCTCCGTTATCATCGTCCACGTCAGCAGCAGCAGCGACTGCCGTGGAAGAGGCACCGGCAGCACCAGCCGCGGCAGAGCAATCTTTCCCCATATCATTGAGACACCTTCAATCACTCGCCACGCCTACTGCTCGTTCCATGTTGGAAGCAGAGGGGGTCGGGTCGCTTGAGTTCATGCTACAGGTACTGGCATTTGACAACGGGTCCCTCCCCTCCCCTTTCCCCTACCTCTCCCATCCTAGTCACATACAGGTACTACATAGCCCTGTTACTTCAGCCTGCCGATCATTGCCTGCTACCGGTAGACTCAGACGGGCAAAGTGGTCCCTAGAACCAGGTGCTTTCCGGGGCGATATTCTGCGTCTTATTGGACCACAGCTTACTAACATTTGACGCAGTTCAAGACCTGCCCGAGCCTACGGTTTGCCAAATAGTTCGCCGTGCTGCTCTATAGAGTATATAGTACCTGCTGCAGCCTGCTAGAGACCTACAGCATACTCTCCTATCACCTCCACCAGGCTGCTCGGGCTTTTCCAAAGCACCTCCCGAAACGCGTGGCTACTATCTGTCCTGGGAGAAGCACGCGCACTTAAGACTTGGCCGATCCCACTCGGCATCCACCACATCTTTCGCATGTCGAAGGGATCTCCTTTATCTTTAATTTGTGTCACTTCTCCCTCCTCTCCCTGGTGTCACTGTCCGGTCTTGTGGGAGAGAGAAAGAGAGAGAGAGACACCCACTCAGAGAGAGAGAGACCTTACCGGGCCCCCCCAAAGGGCTAGCAATCCATGATAGCCAAGCTTGGCTCTGATCATTCCACCGGGCTGCCAATCCATCCCATCCCGCATCCAATCCCCAGACGTGCGTCCTCAAAAGGTACACGTACCCGCTTCCATCCTTCGACCCCCGTGCTCGTACCACACCGTCGCGGATGCAGACTCCGATCATTGCCATTACACCGAGCTGCCCCCAGCAAGTGGTGCGACCATTGTCCACTGTCGAGTCGATAACAATCGCTTCTCCGATCCCTCGATTGAGCCGCGACCAAAAACCTTTTCCAACACACCAGCTCGACTCTCGCCTCATCGAGAACAAACCCCAAAACAGCCTCCACTGATCTTCAAGGCTCGCCCATCACTTTCCGTTGTATACCAACACATTGAGACCTCCGCTGCGACCGGCACCATGGCGCTTGATACATCAGAGCAGCGCTACGGCCCTGTCGTCAACTTGAACTATCCGGCTCATGGTCCTTCCTCCGCCTTTCCGAATCCGTGGCCCCAAACATTGACCCCGCCGGCACCCTTTGCAGAGGCCTGCGCCGGTCTTGACCGTCTATACCAGCAACCGCCCGTTTCCGCCCCCATGTCTTACGGCTCCATGCCCGTGCCCGTGTCCTCAGCTCCCGGGAGCCATCGTGCCTCGGTCACATACGCCGGAGCCTCCACAGCCTACCCAACAGCGGCCGCTGCGGCCGCTGCTTCGGTCAATCGACAATTCGCACCTCCATCCGCGGCTACCTACCAGGACATTGCGGGTTACGCACCACCCGCTGTACGACCATCTGCTTTTCCTGCCATCGGCCAGGGAGCGAGCGCATCGCCAAGATACTCTTCATCGTGAGACGTCCCCGCCCCCGATTTGTCGACACGTTCCCTCCTCCTTATCCCTCCCCAACGCTCGTCCTTGTCCTCCTTTAAAATCGCCCGCCGCAAGCAAGAGATGAGGACAGCCGCTAACCGGGACATGTACCACGGCAGCATCTCAACAGACGCCCCAGGCGGGTTTGCTGATGCGCTAGCCGCCAGCCACGGCATGCTCGCCATGAGCCAGGAAACCCCAAGGAACATCTACGGCGCTCGCGCCAACCGATCGTCCATTGACTCTTATCCCTTCCCGTCGACACACTCTCCCAGCTCATCATTGTCGTCAAGCGCCGTCTATGCCGGCGACTCGGTCTCCGATTACTCTGCCTCGGACATCGAGCACGGCAGGTCAAGGGCGTTGACCCAACCGCAGAGCGTCATGACGTCCCAGGTCCCACCAGCACCTCAATCGATGATGGGCTCTTTCAGCTCGAGGGTCGCGTCCAACACCCTCAAAAAGCACAAGTGCAAGATTTGCGAGAAGCGTTTTACCCGGCCGAGCTCCCTTCAGACCCACATGTACAGCCACACGGGCGAGAAACGTGAGTTTTCCTCTCTTCTATTCTCTCTCTTCTTTCTTTTTCTTCTTCCGTCGTTCATTCTGTCAATGGCTTAGTAAGCCCCAAAGACACTGTTTGATCCTGTCGGCTAACGTGATTCCTGCATCTCGCTTCAGCTTTCGAATGCGATGTCGAGGATTGTCGACGCCGCTTTTCGGTCGTCTCCAACCTCAGACGACATCGCAAAGTCCACCGAGGAGATGCGAAATCCGAAGCCGGCTCCGAGTCTCACCACTCCGACTATTAAGAACCCCACACGATCGCTTTGTCCAGCGAATCGTCAGACCTGTTGGTCCACCGGATGATCATTGGGACAGAAGTCGACTACCAAGTGGAATTTGCTGCATTGACGTCGCGCTACGATGCCACGTCGATGGATATCAACGGATTCTACCCGCGCAGCGTTGACCAACAGGCCGGGTCTCGGGACAAAACAAATCACAACCACTAATTACTACAATATACAAGGTGTCCCGCGAAGCCTACTTCCACGAGCAACACGAATTTATAGATACATGAAACGAAGGATAGAGGGGCATTCTCACACAAGTCAGCTTGGTCTTTTCCATCTCGGGCTGCGCATTCTTCTCGGACACATTGGCTTTACCTGAGCGGGATTCATGGAAGCAACACATTTTCATTATCACGAAGGGACCTCTGGGCACTGGATTGCGACTGTTTGGGGTCTAATGAGCAGAATGGGGCGGGCATGCTCAACGCTGTGAATGCAGCGGCCAGCGTCGACCCTGGACTGCACGGCGTTACCGGATGTCTTTTTTTTTCTTTCCCTGTAATTCTCGGTCTTGTTTACTTGTCTTCCTTTCCAGTCCTGCGGGGGGAGATTGGCCTGCGTTACCCGGGCAAGGGTCCACATCTTGCGTTTCTCTTTTTGCAAGGGACAAGAGGATCAGACGTCTTGGATTTTCCCTATATCATCACGGAAATTTGGGGGCGGTATCGGGCGAGAGATGGGGCTGCTCTCCGTGGATGGCATGACACGGCATGGTTTGCGGCGAATTGCCCATGTGCCGAGGGAGGAAATGTGGTTTACAGGTGGTGATGATATACCCGGTGCGACGACGGCAGCGACATTTGTTGATGACCATGCGCTTTGAATGTACGTGTGAAGCCGGATACACACAATCTTTGTGCTCTCAGAGACTGGCAATCTTCGTTTCACCCTTTCTCTCTCTCTCTCTCTCTCTCTCTCTCTCTCTCTCTCTCTGAATCTCTCTCTCTCTCTGAATCTCTTTCTCTCTCTGTCTCCCTGTCTCTCTGTCTCTGCCTCTCTCTTCTCCTCTCCCTCTATGTTTATTACCTTTCATCTCATGCATTCCTCTCCCTCGATCTCAGACTCGCAGATGGTCTCCTTTCAACGGCCATTGTGTCTGAAAGTCAGAAGGCAGGCAGGAAGGAAGGCATGCCCAGGGGACAAGATAGTCGACGACGATCATTTCCACAAGGAGGCGCAGGAGGGTGGCGTTCCACAGGGCGCGCATCACTGCCCGATCGAGGCACGCAGCGACGCAGGACTTTTCCTCGCATTCGGGGCGGCGGCGTTGTCAAGACCAGACAAGCTTTTTTTTGGCTTCCCTCGAGGCGGCGGAGGGTGGTGATGATGAGCCAGGGATATACATAGACTGGGTGGATGGTTCGTTATTGGTGCCCCCCCCCTTCTCTCTCTCTCTTGGACAGGAGATGCTCGCGAACCACGGAGTACCATGAGGTGTGGATGGCATTTTCGAGCGCGGGTGTGATTGGTTACATGCATCAATACATACGTATACTGACATGTGTTGATAAAATGGTGTGGTTCTGGAGACGGGGAGCGCACTGGCATTGGCCCTCGAGGCTTATAAACAAGTACGAGTACAGACATACGGACTACCAGTGCTCCGTAGACGATTCCGGCATGGCATGGGTCTATTTAGGAAGCTGGAACTGCGCGGCGCTGGGCTGTGAGACTGCCTGGGCTCGTATGGTAGCGAGTCGAAGGCAATGGTGGAAGCATTGGAGATACCGAATGTAAGGGGTATGGCTGTGTGGTGGTGGAGCCCAGGCGCCGCCCGGGGGGGGGCAGCAGAGACATAAGGAGATTCCAATGAGATTTCTTGATCTCCCCGTCATGGGCCGGTATTCTGCTGCTGTCTGAGATGAGGATTCTGGTCTTCCTCCTGCTGTTGTTGCTGTTGCTGTTGTTGTGAAGGGAGAGTGGATGCGATGGGGCTATTGTTGGCATGACCCTGCTCCTCCGCATGGGGCATACGATACATTGATGAATGAGTCTCCTGATACATGAGGTAGGAGGAGAGGGATTGCACGGGGGCGCAAGGTCGGTGTTCCCGGTATTGAGAGACCATTCGACTTATGACTCGAGGCTCCCTGAGCTGGGATGCCATTGTGCCCCTGAGATGGAGGGTTCTCCTTGGAGGCTTACTGTACTCGCACATGCTGGTGGTAGAAGCCAGAGTACGGAGTATTTACGGAGTGTATCCATATGAGGGTTACGGAGTACGAGTACCGGACATCTGCATGTACAGGGGGAAGTTCAGAGTCAATTGACGGCAGGGAGTCGCTGATGCTTGTCGATTCAGCGAGGGCGACGGACTGCAGTACCATGGAACATCAATACTACTACTACTACTACTACTACTACTACTACTACTACGTACTACTAGTACCAAGTTCAATGTTTCTATCTTGGTCATTGTACAACCTGTCTTCCTTGGTGAGTGCGAGCACTGTACGGAGTACGGAGCACTCGTACCTGTAAGTGCTCTTCTCCTGTCGCAGATCCCCCGGGTTCTGTCTCCCTGACAGGCGGAGAGTTTCCGCCGTCGGATGACTCAACTCTTCAACTTTTGGATGCTCCCCCTGATGTCAAGACACAGCTCACAAATTGATTGGAAAGAGCTCGATAACATTACTGGTACTCCTGGTATTGATGAAGAGCGGGCACTTGGCGGATACTCATCAATACTACGGAGTACTCTGCTTGTACGGAGTGCTCCGTACGGAGTACCTGCCACTAGTAGTACTCCCTACTCGTACGGAGTAAAGGCAGCAAGAACCCGCAGGAACGCAACGCGCACTTGACGTCAGTGGCTGCGGCACCAAGGCTCGGGCAGGCCCACAGCGGGTCAAGCGGGTCCATCGAGGATCCACCCAGGAGGGCCCCCGCTTCGGAGGTGGGGCAGGAGGGACCCGCTAGCGCCTGGGAAATCAAGGAACGACCTGCGGAGTGGGCACGCCCAAGGGGGGGGGGAGGGGGGCTCAGTAGCACTTGCCTAAGCTGCAGACCTGTCCTCGGAGTACGGAGTACCTGGTGCTCCGTTCTGAGTCAGTGCCACGGGAAGGTACTACCTGTGCGGAGTATGTACTCCGTACGGAGAAGGAACCGAGTACCTCCGCCAACTGGAGGGTCCCCGGCACAGTGCGCGCGCGCGACGCCGGCCATCAAGTGGTGTCCAGGGTTAGGGTTGGGGTCAACTCCGCCCACTGCGACCCCGAGTCCGCGATGACTCCTCGAGGCTCGTCCTGCGCGTCTCCCGGTGCGAGCTCGTTTCCCCTCGCCCATCCCCTCCCTCCCTTTGCTCCTCATCCCACATCCCGGGATCCCGGAGCTGCGAGTGGACACCAGCAGATTGGTGAGAAAAAAAAAACACAATTTCCGCACCCGGCCAGTATAACGCATATACTGGGAGAACCCGCCGTTGCGCTGGACTGGCCACGCGCCATCCTCCTCCTCCTCCTCCTCCTCCTCCTTCATCTTCCACCCTCCCCCCTTCCTCCCTTGCATATCGACGAAGACGCTGATCCGATCTGAGCACAGAGCGCTAGCGCGCCAGCTCCTGCGCTCGCGATCTACCGAGACAGCCTGATCCGGAGTCGCGACGCGGGGAATGCTGCGGAGCAAGAACAACCACGACGACCACGACGACCACGAAGACGACGAGGACGACGACCGTGTCTGAGACGCGCCCGCCGCCGCCCTCGATGGCGGAGCGTGCCGTATGGTGTCTCAGGGCCCTTCACACCCCTCGCCCCTTCTTTCTCTCTCTCTCTCTCTCTCTCCGCCCCCTTCCCCACGAAAGATCTTCCGCCAAAAGAGGGAGTCATCTGCGTCTTTGGATCTGAGCTGTCTCACCGGGCGTGCTCTGACTCCCAAGGGAGGGCGAGGGCAAGGCTCGGGTGGTGGAAGAGACTGCTGGGGGAGGGGGATTTTCGTTGTTGGGTTTGGCCTGTTGGCTGGCTGACTCTCTCTCTCTCTCTCTCTCTCTCTCTCTCTCTTTCTCTCTCTATCTATCTATCTCTCTCCCTCTCTGCGCTCCTGAATCTTGGACATGTTCGGCTGCGAGATTGCAAAGGGCGGGTTTGGGGGAGAGACAGATCTTGAGGGACTTTTTGTTGCCTCTAGTGTCCGTTGGTCTCACCGAGCACAAGGGATTCGCAAGGGGTGAGTCTGGAGGAGAGACATATCTGGAGGAACTTTCGTATATCCCTAGCGTCTGTTGTTCCGACTGAGCGCAAGGAATGGAGAGATCAGGAGGGGGAGGGGCGTTGACCGAGCAGAATGAAGACGAAAAGGTGAGACTTTTGAAAGGCTCGAGGGAATGGCGTGTATCATCTGTCTTCTCACCAGGCGGAATGGTCGGCGGGTATGATCTCCCTCTCAATAGGGGAAGCGGAACCAACAGCGAGATCAGGAAGCCAGCCTCGCGAGAAGTCCGCACGAACACCGCGAGAACCCCAGAATCCACCCCCTCGGCCCTGCCGACTCTCACTCACTTCCGTAAGTAGAGGGGAGTGAGTGTACCCCAGGGCCTGTGGGAGAGAAGCCCAAAGGGCGCAAAGGCCAGGGCATGTTGGCATCGCGAGAGACGCGAGGAATGATTCCCCCCCCCCCCCAAAAAAACACACATAAAAAAAACAGAAGGGGGTGGCAAGGGCACCACGATGGTCTCGTCTCACACCGTCGTCCGAGGAATCTGCTGCCCCGGCGCCCCTGCACCAGGATAAAATCAGGTACCGCGGCGCCGATCGCGCACGCGGAGCCCCCCCCCATCCCTTGACCGAGTCTCCCCGGTCGCGCGTTCAAGCAGGCTGCCATGCTCGGTGCGCTGGGCAGGTTAGTGGCTCGAGGGCGTTGCCCCTGCGTGCTCTTCACGGGCGTCGTCTCTTTTCGTCCACGGTCCACGCCCCTCAAGTCACGGTGGCGGCCAGGCTCAGAGAATAGAGGGAAACAAAGATCGCGCCAATCCATTAGGTATCTAAATCAGTCTTTCATGAGACTGTCTGCGGTATCAGAATATGTACAGAGAAGAACAGAAACGAAAATGACTCAAACAAGACGCAACTGTGCCAACAAGATTAGAAAAAAAAAATACAAAAGAGAGGAGAAGAGGGACTGCAAGCAATGGTCCATGATCTGATGAGAGGCTTTGTTTCGTTTTTTTTTTTGGTTTATTTTTCCTCTCTCGAAATCAATTTCTTTCAAGCGCGTCATGCTGGATCAAACAGGTAAACACCAGTCTGGCTTGTCGTGATGTCGTAAATACCTCCTCAAAGGAGGAGATTCTCAAGGGCTGCTGGCGGGAAAGATGGGTAATCATTCTGGACACGTCGTCTATGATGTCGTCGGTACAGATATTGTCGGCCAAACGCTATTGCTGTAGTGGTTTGGTACCAGTAATATGTGTCCAAGCACCGTCTGCCATGTGAAGCTGTGGGTGCGTTCCATAGCTCAGGTGACTCTCTATCGGATGGTGCCAGACTCCGATATCCAAACGCCGAGTGCATGCTGAAGTCTGGTTCTTCTCCCTCTCCTTCTTTTTCATTCTCTACTCTGTTGTTTGCTTGGTCGACCTGTTGTGGCTCTGGACCCTATATTTGAGGCGCACTGCCATCACTTGGCCGGCTCTTCCCGAGCTCCTCGAGGAGTTCTCGCGGTGGGACCTTCTGGATGCCGCTGCCGCGGTCGTAGATCGATGTAGGGGCAGGCAGGTATCCTTCGCGCCTCTTCCTGATGCGGTCGAGGGCGATTCCTGCCACGACCAGGAGCACAACCAGTCCCAGGGAGATGGCCAGTCCGATCAGCACGACAAAGACGAGCGGGAGGTGTTTGACTGGCGACTGATGTTAGCAAGCTCAAGGAGCATTGATAGCGCGCAAGCCACTCGAAAACGTACCTTCGGACGCGAAGAAATTGTCCTTTTGTGTGAAGATCTTCGCAATGCTCCCAGCACCGTTGTTGTCGCCGGTCGCCAAGGCATACGGCTGGTAGTCCGTGCCGTTGTAGAGAACAGCAGAGACTTGGCCGACCTCGGGAAGAGAAATGGACCCAGTGAGCATCAGCACCTGGTTGTCGGCGAGAAGATCGGACTTTTCGTGGGCCTTCGTGACGGTGAAGACCTGGAGGCTTTCAATCACGGACCCTGCGGACGGGAGCTGGTCAACACTCTGCCATTGTTTCCCGTCGTACTGCATGATGAAGATCGATCGGGCTGCAGAGCTTGCTCTGCCGGAAACCCAGAATTTGCTGTTGTCACTCGATGCTGGTGTGAGCACGTCGATTGGGCCTGGCAGCTTGTCCGCTCCCGGGAAGCTCTGCCACGTCTGCGTCTTCGCATCGTAGATCGCGAGGTACGTGCTGTCGCTTCCGTTGGCTTGCAAGTCTCCGCCCGCGAGGAGTTCAGTCTTGCTATACCACATGAGGGTCTTGGCGCTACCCCCAAGGCTGTTGCCTGGTCGCGTCCACTGCATGGAGCCATCGTCGTAGAGGCAGACTGCAGGACAGTCCAGAGCGCCTGCTTGAGCGAAAGAACCACCAATGTAGACCTCTGCAGTGCCCGGTCGGAGGGCGATCGCAGACACGGTGCCGTTCCCGCCCGAGAGAGGTGCCGGCTGATGCGCACTGAACTTTTTGGATGCGAGGTCAAACGCAATGATCCCGCTCACATCGGCGCCGTCAATGGTTCCGCTGATGCTGCCACCAGCGTAGAGGACGCTGCCGTGGAAAGCGAGGGTCGTGAAGGATGATTCCAGAGACATGCCCTCCCCGAGACCGCTCAGGGCATTGTTGTTCTTGCCGTCGATGAAGAGCAAGTTGTCGATGCCTGACCCATCAGCCTGAGCAGAGAAGTGGCCTGCGAGAATGGTGACATTATTGCCGTTCTCTGTGTAGAAGGCACCAGTGGCGACGCCGGGCATGACGCCCTGCGCTGACGCTGCCACGGCTCTGCGTTGGGCGGTGGAGCCGGATTTGGGGACCAGTCGTTCGATTTTGACGGGGAAATGGCCGAGACCCTTGTTCGTGAGGGTGACGGCCCCGTTCGCGCCCAGTTCCGCGGACGACAGTGATCCCGCGTACAAGGAGCTACCGCCAAGAACGTCGAGAAGCGACGAAGTGAGACTTCCAGTGTAGCCGGGGACTGACCCCTCGATATTGCCAAGCCAGTTCTGCTTGGACAAGACCCAGACGGCGAAGCCATTCGCGGTCACAGCACTGAAGTCGCCAAAGGCGTTGCACTTTGAGAACGAGCCGGAAAACGCCATGGCAGGTTCGACCTTGTTGCTGATATTGACCTGAAATGGCGTGATGAATTCGACCTTGCCATTGAGACCGGCTCCCAGGGCGCTCCATCTGCTCGCCTTAGTATCATACACTGCCACGTGCTGGAGACCGTCTTGACCTCCCGAGTGCTGGTTTGTGAAATCGCCTCCGACGAACAGTTGATTGTCCTGGAGTTGCATGCTCAGGACTTGACCGTTCAGACCGCCGTTCAAAGCCAACGTCTCGTTTTGCTTGATGGCAATCAAGTTGGAGTTGTTCCCTGCTGCTGCGAAGTGACCACCAATGTATGTTACGTCACCATCTGTCGCGAGCGTTGTGACTTCAGAAGCATGATCGAAGCTGGCTCCGAGCTTGTTGACGGGCGAGTCGTCCAGGCTGGCGAAGTTAATGACGGGGTTGCTGGGGTCAAAATCGTAGAGGCCGTTGAGCCCGCCTGTCGCGTTGATCAGCGTGAAGCCGATCCTCTGGGCCACAAAGGTCATCTGCGAGATGTCTTGACCGTCGAGCGGGGTCATCGTCACGGATGGCTTGAAGTTTTCGGTGGTCGCGTCAATGTAGCCGAAGTAGATTTGATCGTATTTGTCGAAATAGTTGGTCTGGTGGAGCGATGTGCTGAAGTTGGCCTTGACGGTGCCATTCGACATGAGACCAGTGATCTTGACCTGCCCTCTCGTCTGACAGGAATTGTCCTGGACGCAGCCGGGGGTGTACATGTTGATGGAGTAGTTGCCAGGTTGCCTGATATTGGGCGTGAAGGTGATGGAGGCAGATGAAGAGGAGATCGGGGCCTGCAAATCTGCAGTCATATAGCTCGAGTCACTGACGACCGCGGGTGTGAGCTTCCACGGCCCGGTAGCGTTTGCACTCGAAGGAAACGAGATACCGCACTTGGGCTCGTTGAACTCTTGGACCGCGTACGAGAAAATGTTGTCCTCGAGCAACTGAATGGCCGCGAAGCCAGCCCCAGCGCCGTACCAATCCGAGATGGCGATTTGAAACTGGTTCATGCCGATAACGTTGACAAAGTGGAAGTCTTGGAACTCGAGGTCCGGGTCGTTGCTCAACGGACATAGATTGGTGCAACTCTCGTTCTTGCCGGTAGCTGGGTCGACGTAGGTGAAGTTCATGATGCCATCCATTGGTAGAGCGACGAAGCGCCATGTCTTGGTTCCGCGGCCATCCTTGCGCGTGTTCCAGAGCCGGAGTTTCGTGGGCTCGAATGCAAAATTGAATTTCGCTTCCCAGAGGCCCGGCGAGCCATCTCGAACGAGCCACGTCTGCCCAGGACTATCGGAGCCATCGGAGCAGATGATGCTGGAGGGGTCGTCGAATCCGGGAGTTGTCGCTCCATTAGAGGATGTGATCCGTGCCGTGGATAGGTTGATGACCTGGCTGTCTGGTTCGTTTGGTGCGCTCACGTTTCCGAGACCGGTAAAGCCGCCTCCGAAGATGACATGATCATCTGCGGACCTCGTGATGGCGTTGACGGGGCCGTTGAAGCCAGCAAAGGGAAGAGTGACCCAGCCGCGCTCGACATTCCACGCGACGGCATTCGTCGAGTTGCTGGCCTTGAAATTCCCACCCACGTATACCGTACTGTTAGCCTGGTCGCAGAGAATGGCATTTACCTCTCCTTGGAGACCCTCCAGAGGCGTGAACTTGTTGGTGACTGTGTTGAAGAGGGCTATGGCTGTCGACTTGATACCGGCGATTGTGGTGAAATTGCCGGCCACCACCACAGCTTGGTCTCCGTTGCTGAGCTTCATCGGACACATAGTCCGGATCGTCGCATCGCTACCGGCGACCCGGGAAAGGACGCCATTTGGCAACTCGGTGAGCAGCGAGAGACTCCCATTTGTGGTGGGGGGCCGCACTGTCTGGCCCTCGTATTCATAGAGGGATATTCCATTAAATTGTCCGGCTATGCCTATCCTTCCGAGGTTTGAGAAGTCGAGGTTCGGTGAGGGTACATGGTTGAAAGTGAATGCCTGCGCGAGTATTGGTGTGGCGACTGCTATTGTGGCCAGGGTCGAAGTCAAGGGGTGCGGTTTCTGCGCCGTGCGGCGCCTCTGGGGGAGAAAGCGCATGGCTTTGGTCGTCGCGTCGCGAAGGAGGGAGGGAGGGAGGGCGGACGAGGGAAGAAGGCGACTCGGGCGATCAAGGTGATGTCGGTATGAGCTTGGTTTGCAAAAGCATCTCAGGCTTTGGACTGCAGAATTGGCCGGACTGGTCGCTTATGGTGAGATTTCCCGAGGAAAACAAAAGTATCGGGCATCAGGGAGCGGCGTTGTAGGAACGTTCGGGGCCAAGGGAATCGAGATCGGGTACGAAATCGGGCGCCGAAAGCCAAGAGAGAGAGAAAGATGGAAGAAAAAAAAGGAGAGACGGAAAGGACCGGAGGCAAAGAAAGGAGAGGAAGAAGAGAAAAAAAAAAAGAAGAAGAACAAAGGCGATGAATAACGAGCGTAAGAATATCTTGAAGGAGGGATCGGAAGAGGCCTTTGAGTTTGTCTGCCTCGTCGCCGGCGATGAGTCGTCTCGACAGCCGCAGAGACTGTGTTTCGAAGAGGAATGGCGGGCGGATGGACGTCGTCGGCGGGAGGAGGATGAAGGGCTCGGAGTCGTTGGGCGATGGATGGATCAGTGATGGATGCGAAGAGCAGCAAGGCGACGGGGGAGGGGGGAGCTGCACGAAATTACGGAGTACCTGGTCCCCTACCCACTTGGCGCGCTGAGCAGGCGGAGACACAGGTAGCCCAGCTGGTACCGGCCTAACAGAAACAGATTGCGCCCAGCCCTGAACCTGGATTGATCCCTACCTTGGAGCGAGGGAAAGGGCGAGGGAGAAAGGGCTCTGAATCTCGGGAAAGAACCTGGATGCTCAGCCACAGGTCAGTGATCGATCTTGCCTCATCTGGTCTAGCAAAGCCTCACCTCTGACCAGTGCCCAGGCTGAGTCCGAGTCTGTACGGAGTACGGAGTACTCCGTACGGAGTCAAGGTACAGGTACGCGACGGAGGGGCTGCAGAGGGGGCAGGAGACTGTATGTACGGAGTACGGAGTTCCTCTCGTACCGATCAATCTGAGGGCATCGTGGGGGCGGATGAAAATAGCACGGAGTACGGTGTAGTAGGGAGAATGGAGGGCCAGCGTGGACAAGAGTGCCAAATCATGGGTGGTGAGGGTGAGATGGAGATGATGCTAGCATACCTGTGCCTCCTCTGTGCCTCTGGCTCTCAGGTGCCTCCTCGTGGCTGGCCAATTGCGTGGACTCTGTGATGCCTCAAGATGCCGTGCCACGATGCAAGAGTCATGCAATGCAATGCAAGTGCTCAACGTGATGACGGCGCACGCACTCCCGAGTCTACAGCCAGTGGCCGCCTTTAGCCAGGGGGCACCTCCAGCAGGTGGGCCTTGAATTGACTGAGTCGATGCCAATACGACACGATGGAGTACCTCTCCTATACTCTGCATTAGGGACCCAGCAAAGCTGTGGAGCAGGTATCCTGCAAGTATCGCGCCTTTGGGTGAGTGGCAGCGGCCCGGTTTGTCAACACGCAGCGAGATTGCAAGCTAAAATGGAAGGAACCCTCTCTCTCCACGGCAACCGCCGCCCACGCATTGACCGCCGTGAGAATTAACATACGCACTGTATTGAACATACAGTACTACCTCTAAGGTACTACGGAGTACTCCGTAGTAACTTTCTGTTCATCTTCAGATTCTGAATTACAGTCGATTGCAACGAGGCTCTTCAGAAGATGAGTCTGGCTTGACATGTCCAAGAATAACAAACAAGAGTTGGGCGCCCTCTGTTCCTTCCCTTGTCGCTTGGCCGTCTCATCTCGCCCTCGTGTCGCGTTGCGCCGTGCCAGGTGGTGGCATCAGCTGGTCTTGCAGTGCCTGCATACTGTCGCACCGGACAAAACGATAGGCGAGGTGAGTCTGCCTGGATCGCATCAATAGATGGAGTACTTACTGGAATAATTCGCAGTCAGGGGTCAAAGACGTCTGTCCCAATATCTGCCCACTGCGTGGAACAGGGGACCAGGTGTATGCCGTCCCCAGCAAGGTCAAGGGACTAGATGGTCCCTGACATGATCTTCATCACGTCCAATTTTTTTTTTTTTTTCAAATCCTCCTTATCACGGCAGTCGATTCATCACTTCAGTCTCTGCTCAAGATGAACATTTCACCCGGCAATCAGGCGTCTCTGCCAGCGCGAGTGAATGCCTTTCGTTCAGGTACGAGTACGAGTACATACTGCTATTGCTAGGAGGTAGGGATATGCAAGGGCAGGGCTGGGCCAAGTCGTTTGAAACTTGCACCATCACCGTTTCAGAAGAAAGGCTTCAGAAACTAGTAGTACTCCGTAGCTCCCATCAGATATTGTACGAGTATATGGGCAGCTCCAGGATCTCGTGAATGCTCGAAACGCTCCTCATGTCCGCCAACAGCTTGGACGGAACAGGCCATTCGCCCGGCACGCCGGGGCGTTGGCTTCGTAGAAGAAGCTCAAATCAAACTCAAACTCCTCCAAGTCCAGACGACCACTCCTCCCCGCGGCGAGTTCCCCGGAAGCACTCAAGCTGCTATCCTTGATCGCAAAGGACCCCTGGCATATCGTGCTGCCTTGGTGCACGCGCGTCTGCGCCTTCCCAACGGCCCGTCCAACATGCAGTCTCTGCCATCAGCCATGCAGCAAACCCATCGTCTCTCGTCTCCGAGACAGGACGTGAACCTGCGCGATCCTGCGCCAAAGCCAGCAGGCGTTGCATCCGTCAATTTTTCCTTCTCCCTGCGCTCTCATCAATGAAGCATCGACTCGTTCTCGATTGGTGTCGTGTAAGGGCGAGGGCATCGTCGTCTCCCTTCTTCCTCCGACGGAGATGGGTTAGCCGAGAGGGTAGCCGAGAGTGTTGACGGCCGACTTTTCCCGCTCAAGGCGCACCCAACGAGGTATGATCACCGGATCCACTGGTATCAAATCCGCCCTCAGAGGTACCATTCGAGCCGTAGTTGTAGTAGTCGTCGTTCGTCATGGGCCATCCATCAACGGAACGCACTCCGTCAACCCCCATCCCCTTTATTCTTCGCCGCCGCCGCCCACTTCGTCTTGTACTGCCTCGGGCTCTCAAACTTGCTCGGCTTCCCGGTCCACATCCCGATGCGCCTCCTCTTCGCCTCCGCCTCGGCCTTCTCATAGACCTCCTTGATCCCGCCAAACTCCGCTCCCGTCTTGGCCTCGTACGTCGTCGCGAGCCCCCGCTTGACCATCTCAAGCCCGACGTTCCTCCGGATCAGCCACCGCCGCACGTACACCGTCGCCACGATGCGGTCGTACTGGTCCTTCTTGTAGATGTAGGCCCGGACGTCGCGGTGCTGGATGTAGTCCTGGAGCCACTTGAGCGCCTCTGCCGCGTACGGCTGCCCGGGCTGTCCAAAGTGCGCGCCCTCGGGCGCATCCACGCCGGCGAGCCGGATCGGTATCTATAAGATCGTTGCATCCAGGGCGGTGATGTCAGCGAATCGATATCACAGGGTGCAGCGCTCGCGAAGCCAGATGTGGGAAGAGAGAGGCCGAAGAAAGCAAAAGAGACGCACGGTTCTGCCGTTGAGTTCCTTCCTCTTGCTCGGGACTTTCCTCAGCCAGCCCCATCCCACCGCCCTTCCGCCCGGCGTGTGGAAGAGGTGGAAGTTGTCGCCATCGCCCACGCTCGTCACCCTGCCAAAGAGGCTCCGATGCCGGTAGAACTTGGGCTGGACGAAGGCCGCCCCGGGGATCCGGCGCAGGTAGTTTGCGTAGAGCTGCAACGCGCCCAGGCCCACCAGCGAGCTAAGCACAATCGGCGCCCACTGCTTCGCCGCCGCCAGAGGGAGCTTCTCCTCGTTCAGGGAGTTCCAGGAGAGCGGTCGCTTGCCGGGCTTGTCGGGTTTCGGGTCGTCGCCACCACTGTCCGGCTGTCCAAAGGGCCATACCATGGTTGATCTTTCGAGGCTCGTGGACTTGAGGGAGGGATTGTGTCGAGGTGATGATTGGAGGGGAGGCCATCTATTGGATCTCGTATTCTCACCAATCAAATCGTGACATTGTGCAGCTGGTTGAATCCAGCATTGAATTCAATGACGGCCTTGACCGAAGGCTACCCTGTAGCCGGATTTTCCCGATACTCCAGCCAGCGACTTCAAGATTAATCATTACTATAGTCCTGGACAATCTTTGAACCAATGTGACTTGAATGCTTCAGGTGTTCATTTCCTGTTAGTTGCTGTCAAGAGGTATTGGCGGGACCGTTTGAAACTCAATGATCGCAATGTCATCTTGTGAGACGCAACTCTTCCAAAGGGAGTTCTGAGGGACCTCACGGTTGGTGACCAAGGTTGGACATATCATGTATGAGTGATTCCCCCGACATTCATATCTAAATCTACACCAAACGGAACAGCAAATGGAAACAATGCTCTGGCAATTTTAAAACGTAGCAACTTTGAAAGTCCTCCCGCTGGCTGTCTTCCGCTCCTTCTCCTCCACCTCGGGACGCGCGCGTCGCAACACTGGGGGCCCGTGTCAGAGAGAACCTGTAACGAAGTTTGAATGGGACGGAAGGAGATAGTCCTACCTTGCAGGAAGTCTGCCGTTCGCTTTCGCATGCGAGAGTGGATGTATGCCTTTGACGCCTTGATGTGGTAGTGGAAGTAGTCTCGGAAGGTCTGGATGTGAGAGATGACTGCCGCCATCCGCTGCGGGGTCAGGTGTCGCGGGAAGAGAACTGGGAAGCCCAACTGTGTCAGTAGCTCGTCAGGCGGGAAAACAATGTCAAGGCCCAGACGCACCGAATGTCACGTAGCCGATATCCCCCGAGCCTCCGTCGCGCACCCCGGGGACGCCCTGCAGCTCCAGGGGAGGGTCGTTTCTGAAGAGCACCTGGGGCGCATTCTGGATGGCGCGCCTCCGCGCGTCGACAAACTCCTGGATGAAGACCTTTCCGAACACCCGGTCGGTCTCCTCGCGGAAGACGGTGCTGAAGATGACGGTGACTCGGTCGTGGCTGGCCTTGACGTAGATGGCCTCCTCCTCGCGGTAGTGTATGGCCTTGACTTCGCCGCCCTCCTGGACTCCCTGAGGCGCGTCCTCGGGGCTGAACTTGGAGGCCTCCTCCGCGAGCTTGTAGTGCTCCTGGTAGGCCTGCTCGAAGGGGGCGGCCATGGCGTTGCGCTTCAGCAGGGCAAACTGCATTGCGAGATTGTCGCGTTCCTCTGATCAGGACAATATTGTCAGTGTCCCTTGTTTGGCAGGCTACAAGCGAACGGTTCGGGTCTCACGGGCGTACCCTTGGACTCTGGCAGCTTCTCCAAGTCTACCTGGACGGAGAAGTCATAGCCGGCCTCGACGGGGACGACATATTGCCCGTACTCTCGCTTGAGGACCTGCTCGGCGCCGTACTTGACGAGGTCCTTGAAGCACCGTATCTGAATGGATAGCTGGACCTTTGTCTTGCTCTCCGGGGTCGAGATGTGGAAGATGACGCCGTCGAAGTCGGACACGGTTTGGTCGATGTGGACAGGCGGGGCCCTGGACGTGTCATTAGCTTTCGCGGTGTCGAAAAGGAGATCGGATCGCGATCGACAAACCCGGAGAACCGCTCCGTCAGGACCGATTGGATCAGAGCGTTCTGGTAGTCGAGGAGAAGCATCGTGGGCGAAGTGGATGTCACTTGGATCGTGTCCCTTGAATCCCTATCCGGCTGTCCTGGAGCTGGGTTGAGACGACACTTGGTGGGGCTGCAGTTCCGTTGGACGGAGACGTCCAGACTCCCCGAGGTCAAGGCAGGCAGCACCTCTTTTGGGGGGGGAAGGTCCACGTGACGCGCGGCAGCTCTGCGTCCAAACTTCAATCGATCCCAGCGTGTAGCGGTCATTGATTTTGGCTACCCTAGAGTCACAGCCGAGATCTGAGACACGTCATTATCGATAAGAAATTGCTATGGAAAAAAATATCCGTATGAGACACTGAGGCTCGAGATGGGCTTAAGCATCTACTTCGTCTTCTTCTTTTGAAAGGGACCGCCGTCTACCAATTGCCGTCGCACGAACGACCTGTGAGAGCCGGCAAAGATGGTCAAGTCCTACCTGTGAGTTGGCCCATACCTCCTCCCTCAGACGGGCTCAACGCCCACAGGACGAAGCTGACTCCCCGAGCAGGAAGTATGAGCACGCCCGGTCATTCGGCACCATCGTGTCGAGCACATCCAACATAGTATGGACGTCTAAGGATAGAAGCGGCTCCGGCGCGGGGCAGGCCATCACGGCGGCCAACGAGGAGGTTCTGTGCTGGGACATCAAGAAGGGCGAGCTGCTGAGCCGGTGGCGCGACGAGCGGTGCACATACGCGGTCACCTGCATCGCGCAGAGCAGGACCGACAAGGATGTCTTCGCGGTGGGCTACGAGGACGGCAGCATCCGCATCTGGGACAGCAAGATCTCGACCGTCATCGTCAACTTCAACGGCCACAAGTCCGCCATCACGCACCTCTCCTTCGACAGATCCGGCGTGCGACTGGCGAGCGGCTCCAAGGACACCGACATCATCGTGTGGGACCTCGTCGCCGAGGTCGGCCAGTTCAAGCTGCGGGGGCACAAGGATCAGATCACGGGCCTGCGGTTCCTGGAGCCGCAGTCGCAGGCGGCAGGCGAGGACGGTGCTGCTGCTGGTGCCTCGGAGGGATTCCTGCTGTCGGCGGGCAAGGACTCCCTGCTGAAGCTGTGGGACCTGTCGTCTAAGCACTGCATCGAGACGCACATCTCGCAGAACAACGGCGAGTGCTGGGCGTTGGGGGTGTCGCCGGACCTGAGCGGATGCGTCACGGCGGGGAATGACGGGGAGATGAAGGTCTGGTCGCTGGATGCCGAGGGGCTCGCATCGACGGCCCGCAAAGTCGACGTAATCGCGACGGCGCGATTCCTCCATGACCGCGGGACGTTGCACCGCCAGAGCAAGGACCGGGCGACCGAGGTGGTCTTCCACCCTTCGAGGGACTACTTTGCCGTCCACGGCACCGACAAGAGCGTCGAGATCTGGCGCATCCGATCCGATTCCGAGGTGAAGAAGGGCCTCGCTCGAAAGCGCAGGAGAAGACGCGAGAAGCAGAAGGAGGGGAAGCAAGCCGACGGGGAGGCGGTGGCGGCGGAGGACGGCGGCGACGAGGCGGCGGCGGAGGAGGATGTGTCCCAGGCCGACATCAGCGACGTCTTCGTCCAATACGTGATTGTGAGGACCGGCGGAAAGGTGCGGTCGGTCGACTGGGTCCTGCCGAGTGGACAGAAGGACATTTACATCCTAATAAGCACGACCAACAACCAGCTGGAGTATTTCAGCGTCAAGCCGAAGGAGAGGAGCGACAAGAAATCATCCAAGGGCGACATGCCCGACTACACACGGGCGCTCTCGGTCGAGCTCCCCGGCCACAGGGCCGACATCCGGGCGCTGTCGCTCAGCTCCGACGACAAGATGCTGGCGTCGGCGTCGAACGGATCGCTGAAGATCTGGAACATCAAGACGCAGGCGTGCATCCGGACGTTTGAGTGCGGGTACGCGCTCTGCTGCGCGTTCCTGCCGGGCGACAAGGTGGTGGTGGTGGGCACCAAGAGCGGCGAGCTGCAGCTGTTTGACGTGGCGTCGGCGTCGATGCTGGACAGCGTCGAGGCGCACGAGGGGGCCGTGTGGGCGCTCGACGTCCACCCGGACGGGCGGTCGGTCGTGTCCGGGAGCGCAGACAAGACGGCCAAGTTCTGGGACCTGAAGATTGTGCAGGAGCCGGTGCTGGGGACGAAGCGGACGACGCCCAAGCTCAAGCTGTCGCAGTCGAGGGCGCTGAAGGCGCCGGACGAGATCCTCAGCCTCAAGTTCTCCCCGGATGCTAGACTGCTGGCGGTCTCGCTCCTGGACAACACGGTCAAGGTGTTCTTCGTGGACTCGCTGAAGCTCTATCTCAATCTCTACGGGCACAAGCTGCCGGTGCTGAGCATGGACATCTCGTTCGACAGCAAGCTGATTGTGACGAGCTCCGCGGACAAGAACATCCGGGTGTGGGGGCTCGACTTTGGCGACTGCCACAAGGCGCTTTTCGGGCACCAGGACAGCATCCTGCAGGTGGCGTTTGTGCCGCACAACTCGGACGGCAACGGGCATCACTTCTTCAGCACGGGCAAGGACAGGACGATACGGTACTGGGACGGCGACAAGTTTGAGCAGATCCAGCGGCTGGACGGGCACCACGGGGAGGTGTGGGCGATGGCGATGGGCCGGGGCGGCAACATGCTGGTGACGGCGAGCCACGACAAGAGCATTCGGGTGTGGGACGAGACGGACGAGCAGATCTTCCTGGAGGAGGAGCGGGAGAAAGAGATGGAGGAGCTGTACGAGAGCACGCTGACGGCGTCACTGGAGAGGGAAGGGGACGGGGATGGGGCCGGGGCCGGGGACAGGGACGGGCAGCAGGGCGGCGGCGGGGAGGTGGCGGCGGCGGGCAAGCAGACAACGGAGACGCTCATGGCCGGGGAGCGGATCGCGGAGGCGCTGGACCTGGGGATGGCGGACCTCAACCTGCTGCGGGAGTACGAGGGGGCGCGGCTGGCGGACCCGCACGCGATGCTGCCGCAGCGCAACGTGGTGTTCCTGGCGCTGGGCAACCTGACGGCGGAGGCGTACGTCATGTCCGTGCTGCAGAAGATCCGGGCGTCGGCGCTGCAGGACGCGCTGCTGGTGCTGCCGTTCGCGTCCGTGCCGTCGCTGTTCACGTTCCTCGACATCTTTGCGCAGCGGTCGATGAACATTCCGCTGACGTGCCGGATCCTGTTCTTCATGCTCAAGACGCACCACAGGCAGGTGGTGGCGAGCCGGACGATGAAGGGGATGATGGACGGGATCCGGGGCAACCTGCGGCGGGCGCTGAAGCGGCAGAAGGACGAGATGGGGGTCAACATTGCGGCGCTCAAGGTGGTGGGGATGCAGATCCGGGAGAGGAGCGTCAAGGAGTACGTGGACGAGACGTGGGAGGAGGAGGACCGGGAGCGGAGCGCCAAGAAGCGCGGCTTCGTCCATGTGGCCTGAGTGCCGAGATCTCATACATACATACCTCTTGCTACTACTACTACTACTACTACTACTACTACTACTACTACTACTACTACTACTACAACATAGACATGATTCCATCCGAGTGCATGAGGAGTGTGAATCCATGATCCGTAATCCGTATATCCTCGGGACTTGCCTGCCACGGTGCTGAGTCCGATGGCAACATCAACCCCATCGCGGTGACCCTGCCTGTCCGGTACTCTTACTCGTACCGAGACTCGACTGAGGGATGACTGCATGACGGTCCGATTCATGATGATGGCCATCTATGTACGGAGTACGAGTACATACGAGCTGATGCCGGCTCGTGGGCCAACCGTTTTAGGGAGGTCGGTAAGGCAGCAGGTATGTATGTATGTACGGATGCACGAGGACTTGGAGTACCTGTAATCGAACCGGTGCTCGTTGGGAGAGCACATTCGGAGTACGGAGTACATAGTCGTGCATACTAGATACATATATATGGTTGATCAATCCATGAAGGTAGTAATATTTTAGTGCCAATAACGTATGTACGTAGGTGTGTATTGAGGTATCGATGTATTTTACACGATCCATGATTCAATTTATTGACGTGGGATGGAGGATGGAGGATGGAGGATGGAGGATGGAGGAATCCTTTGCAAGGGGAGATGGATCCCCAGATGAGATGGAATGGATCCCGTTAACTGCCGGGGGCTCATCTTGTGGTGAAGCCATCGACGCTCGAGACCGAGGGAGGTCCTAAGATTGGCAATTGATCCATTGATTGATGGGTTTATTCGTGCCTACATACCTAGATATTTATGGAAATCTGATGTTTTTCTTGGTATAGAAATCCATGATGATGTATTGATCCAACCAACTAACGCCGTCCCTTTTGCCACGCTCTGCGCCTTCACATGCAGTTTGAGATGCTAATCACGGAGAGGCTGTAATGAGATTAGTCTGGATGAACTGATTCATAGAAGAAAGAAGATCAAACCCCAGCATCAGCGCGAACTCACCCCGTGTGGCTGCTTTTAGCACGCGGGCGCGCGTCGGGGGCTCGGCGGGGCATTGGTGGATTGATTGTTATTGTTGACACTCTCAGGGGCCGCCAGCTCATACATACTCGTACCCGCAGGCTCTTCCCATTGTTGATCCACCATTTTTTATTCCAGCCTCAGATTCTTACTCGTGCTAATGATACTTGTAGCTTTCTCGATTCTTCATGGGCCCATGTCCACCCACCTCTTATGCATGGGGCTGCCTCATCTCATCTCAATTCCATGATCCATCGATCCATCATGGGTCCATCGCTGGCGGGATCCAGGTCTCCATCGACGGCCTGCAGGGGTAAAAAAAAAAAAAAAAAAGAAAAAAAGAAAAAAAGAAAAAAAGAAAAAAAATTCATGCACTCCAATGACGACGACATCAGCATGACCGAGCATGGCTTGGCTCTCCTCCATGGGCTCGTCCTGCTATTCATGGCCTCTGCGCCCGCGCGGGGACCCCGGGGGAGGGGGGGGGGGGGGGGCGGTGGGGGACAACCCTTCGTTCTGTTTCTTTATAACCATTAGAGGTGTTAAAAGGCCCACCAGGGGGAGATCCTGCTTCTCGGGGGAA
>NQYS01000004.1:2051125-2068548 GCA_003055955.1 Escovopsis sp. AC
TGGGGATGGGGGGGGGGGGCGATGGAGGAAAATCCATCGTCCTCGTCCTCGTCGTCTTCTATAAGAACGGGCCTCGTTCGCCTTGAGAGGATGAGGGGGGAAGCTCCTCGTCTCATCATCCCTCATCCTCCTCATAATCATCATCCTCATCTTCATCACCATATCCATCACCATCAACATATTCATCACCATCTCAACATGAAGACGCAAGCCGCCTGCCTCCTGCTGGGCTCCTGCCTGGCCTCGACCGCGGTGGCCGCCCCCTCCTCATCGCATCTAGATGCTCGCTCGAGCCACGATGCCTCTGCCTCTGCCGCCTCGGCACCCGCGTCTCTCCCCCAGAACGACCCCAACACCTCGGCTCGCCAGGCCGAGATCGCCGCCCGAGCCAAGGGCTTCGTCTACGGGCCTTCGCTGATCGGAGAGGCCGCCCCCTTCCCCAACGGCACCCTCGGCAACCAGCTCTCCCAGGGCGACATGGACCTCTGGGCCATTGACCGCGCCGACATCGACCAGCGCACCGCCCTCGACGTCGCGGCCCTCCAGCCCGTCCTCGTCGCCAACGGCGGCCTCAAGTCCCTCGACGACTACACCCACCTCCTCTACGACGGCCAGTGGCAGAACGTCAACCCCCGCGGCGTCGCCCCGGGCATCATGACAAACTACACCCAGGACCTGCTCTTCAGCATGGAGCGCGTCAGCCAGAACCCCTACTCCCTGACCCTCGTCAAGCCCGGCTCCGGCCTGCCCTTCGCCGTCGACGACGACACCGCCCGCCAGATCGCCGGTGCCACCCTCGAGGAGCTCCAGGCCGCCTCCCACCTCTTCTACGTCGACTACACCTCCCAGCTCCACTACCCCAAGACCCAGATCGCCCCGGCCCGCTTCGGCGCCGCCTGCTCGGCCTACTTCTACATCCACCCGGCCAGCGGCGACTTCCTCCCGCTCGCCATCAAGACCAACGTCGGCTCCGACCTCGTCTACACGCCCCTCGACTCGGCCAACGACTGGCTGCTCGCCAAGATGATGTTCAACGTCAACGACCTCTTCCACTCCCAGATGCTCCACCTCGTCATCACCCACGACGTCTCCGAGGCCGTCCACCAGGCCGCCCTCCACACCCTCAGCCCCCAGCACCCGGTCCAGATGATCCTCGACCGCCTCATGCTCCAGGGCTACTCCTCCCGCATCGTCGGTGAGCAGCTCTGCTTCAACGAGGGCGGCCACTGGGACCAGCTCATGTACGTCAACAACACCGGCTGCCGCCAGTTCGTCACCGAGTCCTGGCCCACCGCCGGCCGCTTCCAGGCCGGCTACCTGCGCACCGACCTCCAGGCCCGCGGCCTCCTCGACGGCCAGGGCAACTACCCCTTCAAGGCGTTCCCCTTCTACGACGACGCCTCCCGCATCCACGACGCCTACCGCGCCTTCTTTACCTCCTTCGTCGACTCCTACTACGCCTCCGACGCCGACGTCGCCAAGGACGCCGAGGTCAACAACTGGTTCGTCGAGGCCACCGCCAACGCCGGCGTCCAGGACTTCCCCCGCATCAAGGTCCCCAACCGCCCCGCCGTCGACAAGGCCACCCTCGTCGACGTCCTCACCCACTTCGGCTTCATCGTCAGCGTCGGCCACCACTCCCTCAACGGCGGCGACCCCATCGGCTCAAAGGCCACCCTGCCCTTCCACCTCCCCGCCCTCTTCGCCGACGTCCCCGCCGAGAAGGGCGTCCAGGACCTCCTGCCCTTCCTGCCCCAGCCCGACCAGGCCGTCCACTACATCGGCTTCATCGGCTCCTTCAACCGCCCCTTCTACCCGACATCCAACCGCACCCTCGAGGATGCCTTCCTCGACCAGGGCATGCTCAGCAAGCTCAACGCCCAGACCCGCACTGCCGCCCAGACCTTCCTCGACTCCATGCAGGCCCTGAGCGACGAGATCCACGCCCGCGGCTTCGATGCCGACGGCCTGAGCACCGGCATGCCCTTTGTCTACCGCACCCTCGACCCCGCCTACATCCCCTTCTTCTGCGCCGTCTAGATAGAGACGCTGACCACCTTACACACTCTTTGATACCCTTTTTTCCAGCGTGGACACACGCCTGCATTCTAGACGGAGATGGATGAAAATGGAATAGATTGACCGATAGGCTGGATGGGCTTTGTCGTGGAACCAGCACTTGAAACGGCTGGAGCGGAGCGGTTCGTTTGCTTTTGATAGACTAGTAGTACTTGTTAGAATCGATATAACGAATATGAGACATACTGCATAAGTGACCAAGTTCAACTCACGAAGGATCCGACCCGAAATCTTGCATCGAGATCGAGATTCACGCCATGCAGGGCAGCCGGTGAAGAGAACGCGCGAGCAGCGACAGGAGCCTCCAAGCCCCCCCCCCCCCAAAGTCACCAGCCTCGTCCCCCGCAGCTGAGTGCGACTCTCATCCCGTTTCCACATGCATCAATAGGTAGCCGGGTGATCCTGCAGGCATACGAACGAACCACATCTGGATCCAACAACACCCATCCATCCATCCATCCATCCTTTCCTGAA
Source organism: Escovopsis sp. AC (assembly GCA_003055955.1). NCBI lineage: Eukaryota > Fungi > Ascomycota > Sordariomycetes > Hypocreales > Hypocreaceae > Escovopsis > Escovopsis sp. AC. Next base: position 2,053,679 of record NQYS01000004.1, read on the forward strand.
CCTGTAACCCGCACGCGTCATCCGCCGCGTCAACCACTCCATCGACCAACTCCCATCGAGCGGGATGCCCATCCCATAGCACCCTCTTTCCAATGGTAGGCCGGGGCCTCAAATCCCTAGTACTCGTACACTCGGTACATGAGGTAGTACTGACCACCCGCAGTCCGCCTTCACGATCCAGCCCCTCAGCAAGCCCGCGGCCTTCTTCTCCGACGCCAAGGCCGGCTTCTCGCTCGTCGAGGGCGCCGGCCAGACGCTCTACTGGAAGAACTGCTACGTGCTCGTCTTCCGCACCGGCGAGAACAAGACGCCCGTCGCCAAGCACGAGGTCGGCGACGGGCAGGCGCTCTTGCCTGTCGGCCTGGATGCGTTCCTCGGCGGGCCGGCGGGCAAGTTCAAGGCGATGAGCGTGGAGCAGGAGGAGGAGGCTGCCGAGGCTGCCGAGGCCGGCGAAGGGGGGGAGAAGGATGGGGGCAAGCACAAGGACGAGGGCGAGCGCAAGGCCGTCAAGAAGCGGAAGGTGTGCAGCGCGTGCAAGGGGAGAGGATACGTCGAGGAGTCGTGAAAGAAATAGTACCGCGAGCGGACCTGGTCAATGTAGAGATTGATGATCGCGATGAGGATGAGGTTGGGGTCTTCCAGGTGTTGTTATGGAAATACATTGCATGTAGCTAGTGCCTCGCTGCCGAACAATGTACTCTGCTATCTGTGTGCTTCAACGGCTGGTGGATGAGCGAGGAAACCAACGATCACGTGATGAGACACCACCTCTGGACTCTCGACCCATCGCGACCTCATCCACGCCCGGCGCTGCAGGTCCACGACGAGACGAGATACTACTGACAGCAGCGGCATCCTCGAGGCCCCCACCGACGAGCATCTCATTTCACGCCGACGACTCTCAAGTTATTTTCAAGACGGCGCAGGCCGGCCTATAATATGCTCTTCTTCAGGTGAGCATCTGCGCCCCGTGATGAGGAGCAGAGAACAGAATGAGGGACGAGGAATCTCGTGATGAGAGCAGAGAACAGAATGAGGGACGACAGAAGACCATTCAGCGCGACTGACTCGGATGGGCCAGCTTCTTCAAGACGCTCATCGACCACGAGGTCACCGTGGAGCTCAAGAACGACATCCAGCTCAAGGGCATCCTCAAGAGCGTCGACCAGTACCTCAACATCAAGCTCGATGACATCCACGTCGTCGAGGAGCTCAAGTATCCTCATCTGGTAGGCGTCCTCCCGCAGACACTCTGATGAGGGTCGCCCTCGAACGGAACGAAGGCATCGCTGTGATGAACGGGGCGCTGACTCTTCCGCGCAGAGCTCCGTCAAGAATGTCTTCATCCGTGGCTCCGTCGTGCGATACGTGCATCTCCCCGCTGGCTCGGTGGACACGCAGCTGCTAGAGGATGCGACCAGGAGAGGTGAGCGATTGAGCGATGCTCTGTCCAGTCAAAGGCCGTCGATTGCTTTTACGGTCTTATCCCTTCGATTGCGACTGCGAATTTTCAGGCTGACCCCCATGTCTAGAAGCTGCGGCTCAGCAAGCCAAGGCGAAATAAGCCGCGTTTTGGGAGTCAGGGAAAAAAAAAAGAAAGACAATCATGTCTGCTTGCAATGTTTAGATCAACCGTGTTTGTGAATGGCGTCTTGGAAAGGGGCTTTGCCACGAAAGCCTGTGAGATGAGGTCGGCGTTCTCACGATTTACATACCACTACAATATCATCGCATACTACCGGCAAACGGCACTCGCAAAGCTCGTCCCGCCTAGGGCTCGGATTCTGTTCTAAGCTGCTGCTGACGATTCGGGAGCTTGAGTATCTAGCACGTCACTACCACCATGCTCCGCCTCCCGTACCGGGTTTCCTAGATCCCCATAGCGCTTCGGAAGCGGCCTCGTCGTCTTCCCCCTCCACCAGAGGCCTGACCAGCCCTCCCTTGCGCCTCTCCATCATCCACTTGTCGATCCACCCCTTCATCCTCTTGCGTGACTGCTGGCTGCCCACGTTCACCGTGGGGACGACCTTTTCGATCCGCAGGCTCATCACGAACATGGCCAGCTCGCGAAAGCTGCTGTGCTCCGAGTACGGCACCCCGAAGCACATGGCCTCCCTCGTGCTGCCCCTCTGCCACACCAGATCGTCCCTGCCGAACCGCGTCCTCCACCCCGGCCCGTGCAGGATCTTCTTCATGTCGAGCGTGCCCGGCGGCGTGTTGGGCGACACGGGCTTGCCGGTGGCGTGGCGGAAGTTCCAGCCGCTGGGGCGGAAGCCCACGATGCGGCTGAAGTGCGGCTTGTAGCTGTCCAGGTAGTCCTGCAGCGTCTCGGCGCGGATCTCCATGAGCATCTGCATGTGCACCTGCGCCTCGGTGGGGTCCGCGGTGAGCAGCGCGCTGAGCTCGGGGTCGTTCAGGCGCTGGCAGATCCTGATCTTGGCCGGCGAGGCGAAGATCTTGGACTTGAGGCCCTTGGCGATGGCCACGCAGATGCGCTCCTTGCCGATCGAGTACGTGCCACAGACGACGAGCAGCCGCTGCCTGGCCTTTGGCTTGGTAGCCTCCGTCTGGCCCTGGCCCTGCCGGCTCCCCCTATCCGACGGCTCCCCGACGCTGTGAAAGTAATTGCTCATGAAGTCATTTTGGCCCTTTCTCTCGGATCTGAGGTGGCTTGAGATATCGTCTCTGGAATTGGGATCTGGTGACATGGACCTGCACAGTTCCGCACACGCTTTGATGACGTCGCCCTGCGGCGGGAAGGAGTACCGTGGATTGAGATAGGTCGTGTCAAGGTAGCAAAGGTCGATCCTCTGTGGTCTCAACTTCCCGGTCATCGAATCGAGGACGTCGGGCTTGAGCAGCGGGTGGCTCACGTGTTCCGGACAGGCCCTGAAGTCGCCGCAGTGCAAGATTCGCTTGGTCTTCCGGTTACTGCCGCTTTCAAACTGCTTTTCGAAGAGAAACAACGAGCTCCCTGGGCAATGGTTTGCGGGCATCATCGTGACCGTCGCCCCATCTGTGCCGGGTATGTCGTACTGCTTCTCGAACTCGAGCTCGACCACCCACTTGGCGGCTGTACGGAGCTGTTGCTTGACGAGACCCCCCGTGATGGCGCTGCAATAGATCGGCCCGTGTCTCCAGTTGGCCGTGAGGCCGATGTAGTGGTCGCTGTGGAAGTGGCTGAGGAAGTAGGCCTCGCAGCCCTCGACGGCCCCGTAGCGGAAGGCATCGACGCAGATCGAGAAGCCGGGGATGATCTTGTAGAAGGGGCATGTCCGCTCGTAGGCTGGGCGGCCTCTCGAGGCGCTCTCGGCCGCTGCGGCGGAGGCCCAGGCCGAGTCCTCCGCGTTGCCGGACATGAGTTTTGAGAACGCGCTCGTGACACTGTTTGGCTTGTTGTCGATGGCGAACGGGTTCGGCTGGCCGGGCCTCGGTACAGCGGCTCTGGTGAACCTCTTGCTAATCTCGGCGGCTTCCACTATCGTAGGCGCATCATCAACTTCGTTATCGCCGTCAATTGCCGGCAACGGGATGGGATCCCCGTCTAGACATCCATTGACGTGCCGCGCTGCGTCGCTGTCAGACAGTCCGCGAAGAGTCCCGTTGCATATTGGACAGCTCTCGATGGGCGATTCGTCATCCAAGACGTCGTCTATCAGGTCCTCACCCGAGAGAGCGGCCGCCTCGCAGGCCTCAAGGCGAGCCTGCTCTTTCATGAAACGCATCTCCCGCATCTCTTCGCCTTCAAAACTGTCTAGGTCGAAATCGTCCAAGTCAGCAAAATCCTCCGGTCCTCCTACTTGCGTAGTTGGCGAGTTTTCTTTCTTAAGCGGTGGCGACCCATACTTGATACTGATGTCTTCTTCTGCCGAGACAACAGCACTTTGGGCCACCTCGGAATCGGTGGTGGGAGGGGGCGCCTCGTCGACTTTCTTGTCGGTTTTGGCAGCATCTAGAACTTGGTCGGGCCCATCTTTCACGTCGTCTTCTTGTCCCTCATCTTCGCTTTCCGAATCTATGACGAAGGGGCCCTTGATCTTTGGCCTTGGCTTGTGCCCTGTTGGCGGGGTTTCGCTGCCAGCTGTACATGTGCTATGGAGGGCAACTTTCACCTTGACGGCCTCGAGGCTGTCCGATGTGCCCTCTTCAACGCTGAGCCTCCTCTTTTTATTTGGCGTCTCCATCTCATTGAAGCGAGACTCGGTCTTGTTCTTGTCCAGTTGGCCGTCGACATCGCGCCCCTCGGGTGGTGGTTTTGGGGGCGCGGCCACGGAAGGCTCTTCAATGCCAGCACCGACGAAGAGAGAGTCCTCGGGCTTGGGTGCCTTCTGAAAGAAATTGAGAATACTCGCATTGGGCTTGGCAAACTTGGACGGCCTCGACTTGGCGAGATTCGTCGCGGCCGGCTTCTTCGGCACACTCGATCGATTGAGTTTTGCTGATGTGGCCATGATGACGATGCTGCTGAATTAATATCTCGTTCATTCGTGAAAGAGTAATCCCCCAAGCCCCATGGTCCTGTCGAATGATACCGGGGAAGATAATGGCGATGGAGAATGGCAAAGCCGCAGGGTCGGGCTGTCGTTGTGAGGTTGTCTTCGTATTGAAGTTGTCGTCATTGTCGTCGAGGTCGTTTCCCCCAAAACTGCTTATGCATTTATACAGAAGAGCGTCTGAGTGGGGGCGACTAAGTTGCCGCGTTTCTTCGGAAGCGACAAGCGCAGCCGAGCGCGCAGTCACGTGACGCAAATATACCGCGCGTATCGTGTCAAGTTGCGGTGCAAATTTCATGTTGTGATGCTGCGCCTTGATCGTATTCCATCGTCGTTCTTCTACTTACCTCGATTTTCGGGGGTTTGAGCTTCGATTTTGCCTCAAGGAAACGATTGTTGGTCTTGCCGTGCGAGGAGGCATGACCTGCAGGCTGCATGAGTTTGACGCACGTCCCATCTCCAAAGATGTCGCCGCGAACTCCTCCCGAATCCGGGCCAACAGGAACCGATTGCCGCAGTCTACGGCATAAATCGAGTCAGATCATCGCTTTTCGTGCTTCAAGAACCTCGAAATTATTCTGCGCATTGTCTTCATTCAGAATGGGGCAGGTCAGCCGTTCCCTAGCGATCTGGATGTGTTGACCATGGGGTATTACTCCGTCCTCCCTACTGTAGACTCGCGTCGAGCAATTCTGGGCGGTTCGGCGCACGGAGTGAATCAAATATCCGCATAGCCGAATCAGGATCTTCATCCGGAACGACCACATGGCAGGGCCGCTCGTCAGCTCTGCGCGAGTGGCCGCTTGAAACTCCGACTAGAGTCCTGCTACTCTCCCTCGCATCAATCTCCTTCTGCTCCCTTCAGCTTGATCGAAACCTTGTTTTGGCGGCTGATCCCGCCTTTCTGCCATAATGTCTTGTGAGTCCGTAAATGCTTACTTCCAGATGGATGGGTCTCCAGCGTGCTCCTCCAGTCCAGTTGATGTTAACCATGATGGCGCATTAGCGTGGCTAAGAACTACCGGGAACGTGAAGCATGCCACGAAGCTCCCAGCTGGCATCTCGTCAGACAGGGCGATTGATGTTTTGCACAACCACAATTTTTTCATCAGTTGCGATCCTCATCTGGTCAAGTTTGAGTCCATCGCGCGGCCTCCAGCCGCCGACGATGCCTTGCCGGACAGATGTCGCGATGACGCGGATGGGGAGCCCATGTTCTACGCCGTGACGGACAGGGTCCAGAAGCTGCCTGCGGGGCTGTGGGACGCGGACGTGACGAGCACGTACGAGCTGGTCAATCTGAAAAGGGGGCTGTTCGTGAAGCTGCGCTCGCAGATGGGCGTCGTGATGGAGACGGTTTGGGACGTCCGCGAGGATGGAGCGGGCGGTGCCGCGATTACCGAGACCGTCTTGATCAAGGCGTCGAGACTCCTCATCGGCATCGTGAAGAGCATGTGTGAGAATGACTGGAGGGTTGTGCATGGAAAGCTACTTGACATCATGGGCGAAGAGAAGGCATAGAGGGGGCTGTGGCTTACCGAGGGAAGACTTGGAGGCATACATAGATGGTTCATGAGGTCAAAGCGTCCATAATTGAATCAAGCACCTCGATACTATCACCTGTACTTTCAGCAACTCCTCACATCCAGACCCATGGGAGCTACTTGGTGAGGAACAAGATGCGCCCTCCACTCTCCGAGTCTCACTGAGACCGACCCTTCCTTCACCGAGGCCGCCTCGGTGAGCGAGTTGGTCAGCCGGCAAAACATCGCCTAAACTCCCGTCAGCCTCCCCCCCTGAACCTCGCGAGTCTCATCCCCGATTCCCGACATGCCCTTGTCACGTCTCCCCTTCGTGTCCTCCGCATCCGTGCCGGTACTCCGTACTCGGTAGGTACAGGTAATCAGTCGGTCACTCTCGCTCATCCTCATCATCCTTGCGATCGACTGGTTACCCCCTTCTCCCGGAGTATGTGAGTGGTACGGACCGGTGTGGCCATGCCCAGCCCGACATACTCCTCCTCTCCTCTTCTCTCCGCGAGCACAATCTGTTGCTGCCGCAGCCGGCGTACGAGTACGAGTAGGAACCAACATTGATCCCTGCCGTGTCTCGGTCTCAGCGGGCTACGAGTACCCGTACCCGTACTCCGTACTCCTGCTCCGTACGCCGTCCATACATCAAGACCACCTCCCGATTCATCAGCCGCAATGTCCCTGCAGGTGAGGTGGCCGGGCATCTCGGTCACCAAGCAGAAGGCTCTCGAGGATGCCCGGAAGATGCAAAATGCCGTCGACGAGACGTGCAACAAGGCTGGAAGGGATTCGCCCCAGTACCAGCTCCAGGAGCTCATCGGCAAGGGCAGCTTCGGGCGGGTCTACAAGGCCACGTCGACCAAGGATGGGCGGCTAGTCGCCGTCAAGATCATCGACATCGAAGAGGGCGACACCGTCAACCCCAAGCTGGCAGACACCTACGGCGACCTCCTCAAGGAGATCAAGGCCCTGCAGAGGCTGAGCGAGAGCGGCGCCAAGAACATCAACCATGTCATCGAGGCCCTCCCCGTCGGACAGTCCATGTGGATGGTCACAGAGTACTGCGCGGGAGGCAGCGTTGCGACCCTCATGAGGCCGACGGCCCCGGGCGGCCTGCTGGAGAAGTGGATCATCCCCATCGTGCGCGAGGTTGCCGAAGCCATTCACTGGGTTCACGACCAGGGAATCATCCATCGCGATCTCAAGTGCGCCAACGTGCTGGTCACCGAGGACGGAAACGTTCAGCTGTGCGACTTCGGCGTCGCCGGAGTCATCGAGACCAAATTCGACAAACGCACCACCTTCATCGGCACTCCCCACTGGATGGCCCCCGAGCTCTTCGACCAGGAGGCATCCTACGGTGTCGAGGTGGACATCTGGGCGTTTGGAGCCATGGTCTACGAGATCGCGTCTGGCCTACCACCAAATGTCACGGCCGGGATCGACTTCTCCAGCCTCGGCGCGCACCTGAGGCACCACACGCCCCGACTGGAGGGAGACCAGTATTCCGCCGGGTTGCAGGATATCGTCGCCTACTGTCTGCAGCATGACGCCCGGCTGCGTCCCACCATTGAGGATGTCCAACAACACCAGTACATATTCAACACCGAGAAGGACTATCCGACATCGTCCCTGACCCAGCTGGTCCGGACGTTCAAATTGTGGGAGGCACAAGGCGGCGATCGAAGGTCCCTCTTCTCGGCTGGCGGCGCACAAGGGCTCGCTGAGCTTTCGGCCGCCGTCACGAGCGATGATTGGAACTTCAGCACCACTGCCGCGTTCGATCAGCAGGTCCTCAACAACAACGGCGGCGCCCAAGATGTGTTCGACGTCTACGGCTCGGCGCTGGGCTTTGAGCAAGAATCCTACGAGGAGACTTCGCGCCCGCCAGCACCCAAGCCTCGCCGCCGACAGGCTCCCTACCAACCGTCCGTCAAAGCCCCCCTGGAGAAGATATTTGATCCCAACACGAGGTCAACCTATGAGGAGAACTCAAGAGCATATTACAGCAGGCCCTGGTTGGCGCCTGGCTGCGACCTGCCGCTCAGGAGCGACAATGGGGCGACTCAGGATGTCAACGTCAGGGAGTCCCTCATCGACCTCGACGCATCCCTGAATGGGTGCGAGCTGTCCCAATTCGTGGACCTCGACACGATCAGGCCTCGAGACTCCCTGGTCCCTCACTCCGATTACGATCTCGACGACGCCCACTACATCAAGGCGTCCGTGGACGAAGCCGCGGATCCAAAGAGCAACAATCGCCGCACGCAGGACTGGAAGTTCCCGTCCTTTGCCAGCGAGCCGGTCAATCCGCAGACGTTTAGATTCCCCTTCACCGATGACGTTGCGGCCCCAGAACCCCCCCGAGGTTTGACGCGCCACCAGACCGAGCCGTACCAGCCCTCCTCTGGGTTCACCGATCTCGCGCCCCCCGACGCACTCGATAACCGTGCATCCACCGGCAGTCTCATAGACCTCGACATGAGCATGAGCTTCCCCGACTGCTCCACCGACTTCACGCGACCCTCAACGTCGCACTCGGATGCGGGATCCATTAGCGGCTCCGAGCTCGGCGGCGCAGACCCGTTCCAGCTCGAGAAGCACGCCTCTCTCTACGTCCTCAACCCGACAAACCGCGAGCCGTCCATCTACGTCTCGGATGACTCCGATTTCGCGCACGTCCTCGCAGACCTCCCAGACATGTCCCTCGAGCCTGAACATCCGCCATCGTCATCATCAGCGACAGCAGTCACGACAGCAGCAGCGGCTCAGCCCGCCGCCGCCCAGTCTCGTCCCTACTCTCTGAGCGACTTCGCGGATATGGACCCCGAAATCCTGCCAGAGCCGCTGTCCGCCCAGCCGCCCCCGCCGCTTCATCACTCCGCCTCGTTCCCCGAACCCCTCCAGCAGCCGCAGCCTCCTCGAAACTACGCCCACGCCCAGGCAACGAGCCAGCCCCAACTGCCTTATCTCCCGCAGGCTCAATCCCGCCCCTCGTTTGAGCAGGTAGGCGCCGCGCTGCCGCCCCTGCCGGCCGCTCCCATGCCCAAGGTCCTGCTGGGAGAAGGCTCGACAGAGGACATCAGGATGGAGCTGCGTCGCATGGCGATGAGCCTGGGCGATCACTTGAGCCACATCAACTCCTACCTGGCGGGGCTGCCCGTGCGAGGGGGCAATACTGGCATGCATTCATCGGATGCGCCGACGGGGGAGGCGATGTAGGGATCCTCTCTCGTGATTTTGAAGACAGCATTTTCATGACGTTATGTGGTGGAGAACGTACTTTGCTGGGATAAAGAAGACTGCGCATTATACCTATAGAGGGTATTTCATATTCTTTGTATCTACACTCATTCTAGATAGCTTTCTGTTGTTGCATTTGCTATTCGTAGCTTGTTACTCATTGGCGTCGACAAGCTTGACATGAATCTTAGAATTCATCGATGAACCCTGGTGCAAAGCCAATGCCCCAATGCGACGAAAATCTCACACTTCACGTTCGAGAAGCGCGAAAGATATGTATGTATGCTGAGGCCCGCCAGCCTCATCCCATGATCAAAATGCGTGATCAACCAATCATGTCCCCCACCAGCAGTGCCTGAAACTTCTCGATCGCATCTCCCAGCCTTATCAAGACACCCGCCGCCAGCATCTTGACATCGTTCTCCTCCCCGCCATCGTCCCCCCTGAGCCTGGAGAAGACCGCGCTCGTCCAGTCCCTCGTCTCGACCACCTCCCTCCCCTGCTGTTCACAGATGCGGCGCATGTCGCCCTCGTTGACCTGGAGCAGGGACACCATGGCGATCATCCAGCCCCTCAGGGCGCCGAGGTCGCCCTCGACGTGGACGCGCACGGAGAGCAGGAGGTCCCACAGCTCGGCCGTGAGCTGGGGCAGCGCGAGGGTAGACGGCCCGGCCGCGTGGACGACGACGCCCAGGGTCTGGAGGTACAAAGCGAGCAGCGCGGGGTTGAGGATCAGGGGCTTGTTGGATCGGAGGGCGAACTGGAAGTGTGCCGTGAGCGGGAAGAAGAAGGAGCTTGCGAGGAGGGCCGCCGTGGTGTTGGGGATGGCGCGCACGCGCGGCTTGGCCCTAGTCTTGGATTTGTAGCGGGCGGTGAAGGTCTCGAGCTTGAGGATGTCGGGGCCGGTGGTCTTGTCGGCCGCCTCGATAGCCATGGGCGCAAGGAAGTCGGACGTGATGGCCCGGGATATGTTCTCCAGGGCCGTTGACGGAAGACCCCTGAGCCGCGATGACAGGGCAGATTCTTCCGCTCGGGCGGGGGAGTCAAGATAGAGCTGCTCGATCTTCTCGGGCAACCGCTTCGAGGGGAAGGAAGCGGCGGATGCGTATTTGGAGGTCTCGAGGCCGGCAGTCTCGCCTGCCGAGAGGCCTATGGCTACGAGGACCTGCGTTCGCTGCGTGAGGGAATAGTCGCCCTCAAAAAAAGTTTGGCAGAACCAGGGCGCCATCGTCTTCGGTTGGGCGACAATGAGCGCGACCATGCCTTGCACTTTTAGTTCGTGAAAATTGTCAATGTCGTATTTGTCTTGCAGTCCGACGAAGAGTCGGGCGAGCTCATCGGCGTGAGAGCTCACTTCTGTGCCGAAATTGGCTTTCCTCCGGATGAGAGACGGCGCTGTTTGGAGTGCAAGCTTTTGCTTGTCGTAGAACTCCGAGTCACGGAAGTAAAGAATCAGATCGCGTATGTAGACAGGAGCCTTTGGCTTGTTGCGCTGTACCAGCGTGGCGTCGTCATCCGAGTCTTCCGGGTCAGACCCCTTCGCATACGGAATGAGGTCGTCTTCATCTTCTGAAGAATCCACCTCTTCTATGATTGCGACTGGTCTGGTCGCTGAGATCTCAGCACTTGGCTTCGGCTTTCGCTTGGGTTTCAATGTGGATATCTTAGTTGTGGATTTTGCTGGCTGTTGAAAGACACCCTCTTCAGCGTCCTCATGAAGGATCGAGTCAGCAGGGCCAACTGCGTCTGTGATGCCAGTCAAAGCTCGCAACCACTGGGCCTCTTCGGTGTCCATTTCCTCGTCTTGAAAGTCGAGTTTCTGCGTCTTGTTATCGCACAGGGCTGACAGAGACTCTCCCACAACCATGCCCAGAAAACGAGCCCGAGTCTGTGTAGCTGCTATTCTATTCGAAATCGCGCTCAAATAGGGGCCAGACCTGACCATGATCCTCATCTTGATGGGTGAGAGTCTTGATACATAGCCAGCGCTGAGGAGAAGTATCTCGGTATGGACTGGCTGATATGAGCGACTGCAGAGAGTGCACAGGCAATGGTACTCCACTCACCATTCTGCTGCAATGTGGCAACGTGCCTGATATACAGTTGGTCCCCAAACATGGAAAGGCTCCGCTCAAGAACGTCCGTTATGACATTCTTGTCTTGGGCGAGGACGGCAATGACGGCCCTGCGAATGCCGATTCCGTCACCGAGGCCAGCCGCAGAAGAGGCAGTACACCAATCCATGAGGTGGGCCTTCAGAGCGTCATGATCTTTGATCACTGCATCGATGATGCCAGCAACGGCAGAAATTGTGGCATCCGATCCAGAGTCTTCCAGTGCAATACTGGAGAGACGTGAGGAAAGATAATGGAGAAGGATAAATAACCTCTTCTTGAGCTGGGAGTGGCTGAAGTAAATCTGATTAAAGACGTCTGGACAAGATCCCTTGGTAAGAAGGAGCCCTTCAATGACCTTCTTTGTCAAAGTATCTGGAGCACCTTAGCATCAATTATCGTATGAATTTGATCCTCTCATCTCACCTGAGTAGCCGAGCGACAGTCCACTCTGGAATAACGCGGAGCAGAATTGAAGCTCATTCCCTTGGGGCTTGCGCTTTGCCCAGGAGATGATATTCTGGGCAATCCATTGAGCGTTTTCGATGCCTTCAAAGATAAATCTGTCTTCAGGCTGGATCGTCTCCCGTCCTAGGAGCTCACAGGCCTCCGAACAAACGGAAAGAACTCGACCGCCGGATAACAGAGACAGAAGGGCGTGAGACTGTGCCTTCTCCAGGGCCGGACTGCTCAGGCCGATTGATGAATTTGCCCAAATTTTCGATATCGTGTCAGGTCCCCTCAGTATATTCGCGAGAAGATCCAGCAATATCCCCAAATGAAGAGTAACGTCTGTCCTGGTCGCTGCTTGTGATCCGACTTTGTTCTCTCGGATGAGTGCGTTCAGGTGAGCGAGAATGGCGTTGAGACCGGCAACGCCTTGCAGGCACCGTATGAAGAGAGCAGCATCCCGAGATGAAGATGAATTGCCGCTTGTCCCTTCAAGCCGCGACCCTTCCTGCAAAAGCGTCCAGTAATTTGGGGCGATCTCTGTCACGAGCTGGTGGACCACCGCAGCATTCTTGGCCCCTGGCGTATGGAGGCTGAAGCCGGAGGGTGGTGTGTCCTTCGTCAAGAATCGGAGCACGAGGATCAGAGAGTCGTAGTCGGGTTGGCTCTTGAGTGTATCGAGCGCCTCGCCCACTGAGGCAATGTGCGTTACGTCTCGAGCCTCGACAGACTGGAGTGTCCTGTTGCTTGCAGCCACCTCTGTCGACGACAGCTCGTCCTCCCGCCTCGGCTTGAGATATGTCGTGCTGACATGCGTCAGAAAATCATCCATGGCTGCGAGACAGCCTCTGCGAGGATTGCCCGGGAGGAGTAGCCAGTGTCATCAGGATGAGTGTCGCTGGAGCCAGGAAGTCCGAGGGCGTGTGGAAGCGAAGATTGATTGAAGGATCATGCCTCTTGAATCATTGGAGTGAGGTTGAAAAGATACATTCGCAATGTATTTTCTGGGATGAGGTCACCGTCCAAGCCCCACACTCACCGAGAACCTAGCTAGACTCACCGAAAATTCACCGACGCTCACCGAACCTATATGGAGTACATACCTGTATCTCGCGCCGTCACCAGCCAATGGGCCAAATGGGCCAAGCTCCTCCCCTCCATGCTCCATGAACCACGCGACAACGCCCCCATCGACCAGCAGCTTCCCCTCACACGGTCGTATGATCGGATTGCAGATATGAGTGTGGAGACACAATCATCGAGTGCTGCGGCCACCCTCGTTGAATCAACAAGATGGTTCGTGTGACCCTCTACGCCGCGGCTGCCTCTGGCGTCTGGCTGGGAGCTTGTCGGCACGGTCCGGGAAGCGGTGGCTGACGACTAGACGCAGGAAACATCTCGAGCAAATTAGACGCAATCCCGGCCCCTTCACGGATCCCGATGCCACGGGAGAGGAGTATCTGGCCCAGTTTGACAAGTTCAAGATCCTGTCGGTAGGCCCTGCGGAATCATGGGAACGCAGCCGCTAACGCCTGACAGGGTCATGTTCGTACACCACTCCGAATCGTCGAGTCTCCCACTAAGTTTCCAGACAGTGGCGCAGGCGGTCTAGGATGCGAAATATTGAAGAACTTGGCCATGTCCAGGTTCAAAGACATCCATGTGATTGATATGGGTCAGTCAGAAAGAAAGAATCGTGGCCCTGGTTGACGGCCATTCCGGGCGGAGATGCCGCCCTGCTGAACTCCATGGGCTGATGATCCTCGGGGGCTGCAGACACAATCGACATTTCGAACCTCAATCGCCAATTTCTCTTTCGCCAGTCGGATGTGGGAAAGTACAAGGCCGAGGTCGCGGCCAAGTTCGTTGAGCAAAGAGTGAGGGGAGTCAAGATCACGGCGCACAACAAGCGAATCCAGGACTTTGACGAGGCCTTCTACAAGCAGTTCCAGCTCGTGATCTGCGGTCTCGACAGCATTGAGGCGCGACGATGGATCAACAGCATGCTCGTCTCCATCGCCGAGGAAGCAGCCGACGACCCGGACGGGATCAAGCCCCTCATCGACGGCGGCACCGAGGGCTTCAAGGGCCAGGCCCGCGTCATCCTCCCCTCCATCACGTCCTGCATCGAGTGCCAGCTCGACATGCACGCCCCACGAGCCGCGGTCCCCCTGTGTACCATCGCCTCCATCCCGAGGCAGCCGGAGCACTGTATCGAATGGGCCCACGTCATCGCCTGGGACAAGGAGAAGCCCTTCCCGCAGCTGGACAAGGACGATTCCGAGCACGTCACCTGGCTGTACCAAAAGGCCCTCAAGCGGGCGCAGGAGTTCGACATCCCCGGCGTCACGTACTCGCTCACCCAGGGCACGATCAAGAACATCATCCCGGCCATCGCCTCCACCAACGCCATCATCGCGGCCGCCTGCTGCAACGAGGCCTTCAAGATTGCCACGGGGTCGGCCCCCTGCCTGGGCTTCGAGAACAACTACATGATGTATTCTGGTAACGACAGCATATACACATACACCTTCAAGCACGAGCGGAAGGATGACTGCCCGGTCTGCGGTCGCGAGGCTCGCCCGCTCGAGGTCGACCCGGATCTCACCCTTCAGGAGCTCTTGGACTCCCTCGCTGTCCGCCCGGAAGCCCAGCTGAAGAAACCGTCTATAAGAGCCGAGGGGAAGACACTGTACATGCAATTCCCGCCGAGCTTGGAGGAGCAGAGCAGACCCAACCTGAAGAAGTCGATTACGGATCTGGGCCTTACGGACGGGCAGCAGGTCGTAGTGACCGATCCTGCTTTCCCGCTCGAGTTTAACTTCTTTCTCAAGTTCAGCAAATTGAAGACAGCTTAGCCATCACAACCTCAACCCCCCCTTTTTTTTTTCTTTCGTCGTTTTCTCTCTCCCCCGTTCGAAGGACATATCTTGGCGTTGTGGCATGACTCTCTCTGGGCATTGGCGTTGTTTGATAGACGCGAACGATATAATTGATTGTAATATCATTCTGCACCTGGCATCCAGCTTGACGGTGAA
>NQYS01000004.1:2090226-2118037 GCA_003055955.1 Escovopsis sp. AC
GAGGGAGGGGGGGAGGAGAGGGGGGGTGGTGGGCGCGCGAGGGGATCAACCCCTTACCTGTGGTCTAGGAGAGCCTCGCTGTCGAGACTGGTGTCGCTGAGGTTACCCCCGGAGAACTGGTAGAGATCCTTGTCGGAAGTCCCCCGGAGGTCCTCGTGGGCATCCTCGTGCATGGCAGCGAAGCTCTTTCTGCGTGACCGCTTCTTCTTGCCGGCGCGAGTGTTCCTCCTCTTCCTGGGCTGGGCGCATTGCGTCTCGTCCGGGAGGTCTGTCGGCGGACCGCCAGCCGCCGGCGATACTGCTGGCGACGGCTGGGAGTTGTTCTTGCTGTTGGTGGTGGTGGTGTTCATCGTAGCTTGGCTGGTGTACTGGAGAGAGGAGGGCTTGGGCAAGGCGGGATCGACGCCGCCGGGAGGGCTGGAGCGACTGCTCGACATATCTCAGCCGCCCTCTGGGACCAAGGCAAACATGACCCGGTCAATCGGCTTGACCTTCATACAGTGTGCAGGGGGGAGATTGGTGGGTTGAGGCGACGGTCGACGCTGCTGAGAGAGTCGCAGCGATTGCACCTTTTTGCGCGAGGTCGGAAAAGGAGGAGGGCGATGATTGGTGATGTCAGTCAGGCCGGCTTGGCTGCGGGTGCTAGAGATGAGAGTAAGTAAGAAAAGAAAAGGAAAAAGAAAGGTATGGATGTAGGTGTGTAGTGTCGAGTGCTGTGCTCCGTATGATTGATTGAGCGCTCTGGTGCAGGATGGGAGGGGGGGGGGGGGCGAAGAAAACTGGAGCTCCCGGTCGGGGTGAAGAATATGGAGTACATGTACCCCGTACTCCGTACGGAGTACGGAGTAGAGGAGAAGGAGAAGGAGTTGAGAGGTGTGAGAGAGGAGGTGTGAGAGGTGTAGGGAGTCGGGGAGGCAGGGATCAAGAGTCCGGCTTTGGTGGCGAGAGTCGAAGGTGTTTAGCTCGACGCCGGTTATGCAATCAGGATCAGCCACTGAGGGCTTGTCGATCAGACCAGATATGGAGCAGCTGCCTGGAGGGCACGAGCCCGGGTCGAGTCAAATGCGATACGACTCCGTACTCCGCATGTACTCCGTACAGTTGGAAGGTTGGATTGGATTGAGGCAACTCGACGGGCGATCCAACATTTCGAAGCCCGGGTCGCATTCATTCATCGACTCCAGAGACTGGAACGATCAAATCGAATCATCCAATTGATGGATGAATTGATCAATGATCGATTCCATTGATATCAATCAATTCAATCCCAATCGGATGCAGCCGAGATGCAGCTCCCTCGCCTTATCTCGTGCTGATACTGCACCTCGGACAGCTCCCATCTGGCTCGCTCAGGCCGGCCCAGGCACCCGAGCCCGCTGGAGCTGCAGGGCATTCCAGGTCCTGCAAGCACTGTGGCCCCGGCGTCTGTGCGGCGCCAGTGCCGCTGCAGGTCATCCTGCAGGGTAAGTCCAGGGTAGGCCTCGGACTACTACGGAGTTCTCCGTACTATTGATCAAGCACGGAGTATGCGGGCAGCTTCACAAACTTGGAGTACGGAGTACTCCGTACATATTTCCGCCTCTCGCAGCGACTCGGCCATTTCCGCGCTGCCACGTTGATCCACGCTAGAAACGTCATCACTTTGGCCTCAAATCATTGATCGCGCGCAGGAAGGAAAACCTAGTTTATGCGGAGTACGGACCGGAGTACTCCCTATATATAGATATAAACAGGGATCTGGTCTATGATTGATGCAGCGTCGCCAAACGCAAAGCAGAAATTTGAAGGGAAGAGAAAAAAAAAAAAAGGAACAAAAGATCACTATGAGAGACATGTACAGAGTACAGACAGTAGTAGGAGTCATCAACACTTCGTACTCCGTACTATCCATTGTTCTCCGCACAATGGGTCTGTACACGAAGCACGATGAGGCGGTACCGGGAGACGCTGGTATCTTGTCTTTCTCTCCGGAAAGCCGATCTGCCCCTCATCCCATGGATCTGCCTCGCCGCTGCAAGGAGGAGGCGAAACAGCCTCACCGAGACATGGAACGCCCGTTCTCGTTCCATCACATGCCTGTCCGCTTATGACCTGCTTCGTCGTCTTCGGCGTTGTCTCCTGATGGTTTTGGATTTCGTGCATGTCTCGGCACCGATTGCCGCTCCGTCGGCACCTCTAATTGGCCTCTGTCTGCCTCCCCTCGCTTCGTATTCTCGTGCACCCAAAGGCCGCGTTGTGCCTCGCCGTGCGCATGCGCGAGATGTAGGCCGTGGGACAGAGGCCATCCCCCCCCCCCCTCCTCTCCCTCTTTCTCTCCTTTGGGGCCCCCCTTCTTGTCTTTCCTCAGGCCTTGACGCTGTCCGAGAAATCCCACAGCCTGACGAGCAGACTATTGCTTTCTGTGGCCGGAGGATCCTGGGGGAGGAAGATCCTCTTCGGGATGTGGAACTCTACCACGGGAGCCTTCCTCACTTCCTTGGCCATCTCCGCGTCCAGCAACTAGATTTCGTGCCTCTCGTTAGCAAGCCTTGGTTTTTCTTTTCTTTTCTTCTCTTCCTCTCTTTTCGAAGGAGCCAGGATGAGGCAAATGACTTACACTGGCGTACGAGTGATCGAGGAAATCCTCCATGTTGTAGGACTGCTTCGTGAACTGCTCCGAGACGATCTTGGCAATCGTCGCGACGTTGGGGTGGTAGTGAGACTGCAGCTGCACCACCTCCCACAAACAGCTATCAATCGCCCCCGTCAACATGGGGTCCGCCTCCTCGGGCTTGAACACGTCCTCCGCCCCGTGCTCCTGCATGTGCTTCCTCGAGTCCGCGTCGCGCGTCTCCCGGTGAAGCATGAACGTGCAGAGCGGGTGGCGCTTCAGCAGGTTGTAGATCCACGGGATGGCAAAGGCGACGGCACTCGGGGGCGCGTTCAGCGTGAGCCGGGAAAGCCGCTTGACGAAGCTGGCTATCAGCGCGGCAGGCAGGTGCGTCGATCCGAGAAAGGTGTCCAGCAGGCGGAAGAAGCGCGACCGGTGCTTCGAGTGGAGGATGTCCCGGTCGAGGAGCGAGTAAATCTTGGGGTAGAACGAAGGGTAGTCCAGGTTACGCTCCTGGATGAGGTAGAAGACACCTGACAGCGCCAAAAGCGACATGGAGCCGCCCGCGTGGTAGCAACCGGTCAGGAAGTCGGACAGCAGTTCTGGCCGCGTGAACCACGGCGCGATCGTCGTCGAGATTATGCCGAGGATCTGCTTCCGCTGATCCCTGTCCTCCACTATCGTCATCACCGCCAGCCAGGCCTCCTGGGCCACCCGCTTGTGCTGGTGGACGGAGAGGACGTTGTGGTTCTTCTTCTGCGGTTTCGGGACGTAGAAGTCCTCTAGCTCCTCCGCAGACTCGGGGACGCCGTCCAGGGCGGAGAGAAGGCCAAAGACGCGATGGAAGAGACCCTTTGGGATCTTCTCCTTGTCGACCTTGTCCAGGATGACACTGTGGGCACGTTAGCTACTTGTGTTTTTTTCCCCTTCACCCAGAGCGATCAGCTGAACTCGCTGCCTTTTTTCACTGACTTGACCAATTTGAAGGTGTGATATCGAATGTCGTCGTATTGCTCCACAAACTCCTCGAGGAACGACTTGCGCGCCTCGTCGCAATCAGTCATGATGAGCGTGGAAATGATGCACTCCAGCCAGCCCACGGGGAAGCTGTATGTCTCCTTGCTGCGGGCATACTCTCCCTCGGCCTTGAGGATCCTCATGCAGAGCGCCAGCCCTGTCGTCGCGATGTCCTCCACCCCGAGAATACCCAGAAGCAGCGTCTTGAACTGCGAGAACTGATCCTTCAGCCAGTTGACGACAATGAGATCCTTCTCCGACATCCCCTTCTTCAATATGAGAGTCTCCTGCGCCAGGAACCTGACAAATACGCGACACAGGGCGACCGTCGCCAGCATGGACTCCTCCTGGTCCTTCTCGAAGTCGCCGGCCTTGCTCAGCAGGATGGTGATGTCGTTGTAGTGCTTCCTGGACTCGGAAATTTTCTTCTCCATGAGGAGGATCCTGGCGCCGGCATCCTCGCCCTCATCACTGGATGAGCGCCGCCTCTTCACGGCCTTGTCCTCTGCCGGGACCCTCTTGCGCTTCGGCGCATCTGATGAAGCGCTCGGCATCTGGACGTTTCGCGTGTGCTGTGTCTTGGAAAAAGATGATGATAACGAGCAAAAATAAGGAAAAGTCAATTCAGGATTCAGCAATTGATCCAAAATCCACCAAGGGAGTATCTCAAAGAGGACCAGCTCCGAATAAATCTCATGAATGAGAAGAGAATCAAAGGCATCTTGAAGAATTCGTCTCGAGCTTGAATTTCCAGCCAATCACGCACCAGCCGCCCGGACGCCCCTGCCCCGAGCGGCTAAACCACGGCCGAACCTCCGAAGGCGACCTCATCCCACCTCGAGCCGGCCCTCACGTGACCGCGATGCCTGTTTCCCAGCAGCCTAGCGTCGACTTCCGAGAGTTCTTGGATAAAACCTCAAAACACTCACTCCGGCCCCCAGCACCCGAGCATCGACGAGCCCGCGGTTCAACCCCTTCCCGACCCCCGACCTCCAACCCCGATTCTCACAATGGCCTCCCGCTTGGCGCGAAGCGCTGTCGGTATGTGACATTCCCTCTCCGCGGCGCGGGAGGAGCTCAATGGCCGGAACCCCGTGCAGGCTCACAAGGCAACGAACGGCATCAGACCTCCGGGCAGTGCCGATGCCGTTCGAGATTCACATACACGGGTGGACTGATTGATTGATCGACGGATGGCTCGAAGAAGGGGAATGTCGCGTCCGAGATGTTCATCATTACTGACCCGCCGCCCGCTTGAAACAGGCGCTCCCCTCCTCCGACCGGCCCTCGCCCGCCGAGCCATGCCCATGCTCGCCGCCGCCGCCGTGCGCCACGCCAGCAACGTCCCCGCCGAGGAGCCCAAGAAGAAGGCGCAGAGCATCATCGACGCGCTCCCCGGCAGCAGCCTCATCAGCAAGACGGCCATCCTGAGCGGCAGCACGGGCCTCGGCATCTACGCCCTCAGCAACGAGTACTACGTCATGAACGAGGAGACGGTCGTCGCCATCTGCCTGCTGGCCGTCTGGACGGGCCTGCTCAAGTACGGCGGGCCCGCGTACAAGGAGTGGGCCGAGGCGCAGAACGCCAAGATCAAGAACATCCTCAACAGCGCGCGCGCCGACCACACCGAGGCTGTCAAGTCCCGCATCGAGGACGTCAAGCAGATGAGCAGCGTCGTCGAGGTCACCAAGTCCCTCTTCGAGGTCTCCAAGGTAGGATGGTCCAGGAAGCCCAGGAAGCCTGGATGCGCAAGAGGCAGGGAGGAGAAGAAGAGGAAGAAGAAAAGAAAGAGAAAGAGAAAGAGAAAAGGAGAAGGAGAGAGAGAGAAAACCAGGGTTTGGATGGATTGCTGATGAATTCGAGCAGGAGACTGCCAAGCTCGAGGCCGAGGCTTTCGAGCTCGAGCAGAAGACCGCCATCGCCGCCGAGGCCAAGGCCGTCCTCGAGTCCTGGGTCCGCTACGAGGGCCAGGTCAAGCAGCGCCAGCAGCAGGAGCTCGCCGCCTCCGTCATCGCCAAGGTCCAGAAGGAGCTCGAGAACCCCAAGGTCCTGCAGCAGATCCTCCAGCAGAGCGTCGCGGACGTCGAGAGTACGTTCCCCTATCATCCGTTCTACGCGAAAAGGGCACCGGTGAATTGACAGCATCTGCTTAGGAATCTTCTCGTCCAAGGCTTAACAAACGGCGCGGGTTAAAGCAAAAAAGATGTTTTCGAGTTCCCCCGGTTACCCCTGGCTCTTTGCCCAGGCCTCTATGTGCATATAAACGCACTTGTGCAATAGCCAAAGTTACTTAATGTAAAAAGTAAAACATCCAAAAAAACGGACAGGGCCTAGTTGCTTTCCAGCAGCTTGATGAGCGATCCGTCGAGTTGGCTGAGTATTGTATATGAGATGAATGATGAACGACTTGGAGTTCAAGACCGCGACGTCAATCGCCACTTATGAATTTGATCGTGCAAGCCTGTTGCCATCTAAGTGCAGCATCAGAATGCATGACATACAACTAAATACTAGTAACTAGCTAGTGCCTCATCTCCTTATCCCGAATCGCTATCCTCCTTGCGTTCAAATGTCTAGAAGGTATGGCCATGCCCCTCCCAGCCCATCACCCCTTTCCCTTCAATATACACACAGGGAATCGATCAGCACCCAAGCCAAGGGCACATCGAGTTGAGCCTGCCCGACGACGGTTTGGTGGAGTGATTCAACCCCCCCCCCCCCCTTTTTTCTTTTCCCCCTTTTTCTCTGCCTCAATAGAATGGCATCTTCTTCTTGATAATGTCCTGTCTCGGCTCGGCAGCGACTGGAGCCGCAGCCTCCTTGGACTCGAGGGTCATCGCCGGAGTAGCCTCCCGCTCGACAGCCGCGGCCGCTGCGTTCCACGGCCTGCCCTCCCGTCTCCTCCGCGCGCCATCGCCCTTCACCGGGCCGATCCACTCCCACGCGCGCCCGACCTCGCCGTTCCTGCTCTCCCGCTGGCTGGTCCGCACGTTGCTGTTGAGCTCGACGACGACCCGAACTCTCTGCCAGATCCTCTCCCGCTCCTTGAGCGAGTGGACGGACCGGAGCACATCGTCGCGCAGGTTCGGCAGGAAGAGCCACGGGTCGTCCAGGCCCTCCTCGCCGAGCTCCTTCTGGTTCGCGAGCCGCTCCAGGACCACGTCCACCAGGGACGGGACCTGCGCCGACGCTGCGAGATGCTGGCGGTAGCGGGCGCGCGCGTAAGAGGCGCCAAAGACGAGCGTGATCAGAAGTCCAATCGGGAATCGATATCTTGCCAGTCCGAGCCGGACGGAGCGCCTGAACGCACAGGTGAGCGGAAGGCGAGCGAGAGAACCGGACGATAGCCTCCGGGCGGGTACGACTGTGGTGTTGGACGTTCTGTTGCATAAGGCGCGTATCTGATTAGTTGGTTGGGTCAGAAATATAATATGGATTGTGAGGGGGGCGCGTGAGTTATGAGGCCACGAGGCGCTCCATAAACATCATCTTGAAAAAGAAAGATGGTACTTACGGGGTTGCGGTGGCTGTCTCGTCCACCTCGACAATGATCTCATCCCTGGTCGTGATTTCACCGATTGCGGCCGTCCAGAGATCCTCGAATTCCGCGTTGTTCAGGCGACGATTGCGCAATAGGCTCACCGACTTTTTGAGCTCGTCTTCCGCAATGGCAGGTGAGGCGGCGCGTTGGCCAGCTTCGTCGAAGAGCTGGCCGCACTCAAACTTGGCCCGGCGCTGTCTCAGTTCCTCAATGGCCCTCTGGGCGACAGCCTGGACGCGCCTTGCCTTTTCTCCATCAGGCTCGCAGGTCGGCGGGAGCGGGATAAGGCCTCCAAGGGACAGGGGATGCGATTTCAGAACGAAGTCGTTGTGGCACCGAGCGGTATATCCTTGATAGCAGTAGGCATGCATGGGGCAGGAGTCGCACTGGGGCTCGACGAGGGGAAGCAAGAAGTCGGGGATGGGGATCTCGGGCGGTATCACCCGGATTGCCGGTCTTCCCAGCCCGCAGTAGCCGACGGCGATCTTCTCCTGGCGAAACCAAGCTGAATAGGCCCCGAGCAAGGTGATGAAGAGGACTAGGAATGGCACCTTGAGGCTCGTCTTGCGAGGAGGTTTGGGCCCGGGCCTCGACACAGCCTCGACTTCGCCCCTTGCGGCCGCCTCCTCGAGCTCGAGCTGCGCCTCGGGTGTAAACTCCTCGCCCGGGTCGAACAAGAATTCGGGAGACTTATGTCGCGGGGTCTTGGTGACGCGCGGGGTGTATGTGTTCCTCGCGTGGGTCCTGTCTGTGGAGCTGGTCGTTCGCTGCCTGACGGTCCGATCGGTCCTCACGCTCGCGTCTCTCGTGTCTGCCGTGTATGCTCGTCTCGGTGTTGTCGGTGTCCTCGCGGGGATCGGTGAGCTGCCGCTCTGGAACGGGTTATCATCGGTGAACACGCTCGGCTCGTCCTCGTACGACGGGATGACGGCATGCGCGCCGAACTTGTGGTTCTCGACCCCGCGCTCGGACTCGGATTCCGAATCAGAATACTCCTGTTTGATCTGTGGCGTCATGGACGCTCGGGTGCGGCGAGCGGACGGCGGGGGCTCGAAGCGAGGGACCGGTTCCAGCGCCGTGACCCTCTTCTCGGGTTCTCTCGACCTCGGCTCCTCGGACGCTCGGGTGCGGCGAAGGGACTGCGGGGGCTCGAAGCGAGGGACCGGTTCCGGCTCCCTGGCCCTTTGCTCCTCGAAATGCGACGCTGCGCGACTCGCGGGCCGAGAAGAGGTCTGTCTCCTCGTGCTCCTGGCAGGCGTGGGCGCCACCTCAGACTCCTCCCTCTTGTATCTCGCGGCCTTCCTGGGTGACGCGGAGCGCCGCGACGCGGTCCGAGGCGGCTCGAGGTCGTGATCGTCCCAGTTGCCGTTGTCCTCGGCGCTCCCCGCATTGACAATACCCATGCTAGAGCGCTTCGCCTTTGCTCGCTGAGCCCGCAGCTTCGGCACCTGGGGGAGGATGTATTCGTTGACGAGCTCGACGAGCTGGGGCTTCTTCGCGGTGCCGGGGTAGTCGACATTGTGCGTGACGAGGATGGAGCGCAGTCGCGGCACCGTCACATTGCGGGGATCGAACCCTTCCTGGAGGTAGTCATCTGCGTCCGCCATTTTCGCTGTCCTCCTCTGCTTTGGTCTCCTTGATGGTTGAGAGGATTTAGGCTCTCGGGGGTGGCGTTCGCGGTCTCTTTGTCTCTGATGGCGAGCGACCGCAAGAGCTCAACCCGCCCGAGGTTCAGACGGGCAGCGTCGTGAATGGCAAACTCGGCGCGCTGCCGATTCGTGCAGATCGATTGCAAACGTGGAGGGAAACGACCCGAGAGGCAAAACGTGGCTCAAAGTCAGACCCGCGACTGTCTCCCGTCGAGCGCGTCGGGCGTTGACAGGGCTCAAGAGGAATTGAGGCCGATCGGCAGCTCGGTGGGGGAGAAAGATCAAACGATTGAAAGGTGTAGGTGCTTGGCCGAGATGAATTTGAACCAGGCGGGCCAGCTCTCACCGGGGCGAGGAGAAGAGAAGAAGGCGAAGCCAGAAAGCCAAGTTGCAACTTGGAAGATGTAAGGTAGCACGGAGAGGTAGATGCAGATCGATCGATCCAAGATCCGGACTAATTCTTCACTGACGTAGCGCCCGCTTTGTCTCTGTGGCAACTCGCAGAGCAAAAAAAGACGGATTTTGAAAAAATAAAAATAAAAATCCAAGATCAATTCCAGAACATACCCTGTACTCACACCTTACAGGTGCCTTGTCGTTGAACGCAGCTGCGCTGTGGCTGCCTGAAGCGCCCTGAGCCGCGCCTGGATCAGGCGACACTCCTTCGCTAATCGGGCTCCACTCCAGGCTGTCCAGGCCGCTGTTCGGGCTTCATGCAGGGTGTGGCTTGCGGGCCAGCCCAGCGCGTGCAATCGACTCAGTGCCTGGGCCCTAGTCCCCTTTTGGTTGATGTCTGCTTAGTAATTGCAATTGCACAGCCTCGTTTGCCACACTTGCGATCGCCACAATCGATCTGAGCTTTCGCTGCTCCGGCGAAGCTCGACTTAGTCAGTCTATGAGCATCGCGCTGTTGGACGCTTCACGATGTGCTCGCTTCGCGCCCTGGATCGGCTTGCGCGGCGGCTTCCTCCTCGCCAGCAATAGCAATTGGCGCGCGCAACATGACGACACACCGAGTCCTAGTCCTCGCGCGGGCGCCCCGGTTCGCATGCCGCAGCCGTCTGCGCTGCGCAGCCCGGCGGGCGTATTCCACACCGGCCGCACACGACGTCTACGACGTGGTCTGCGTCGGAGGCGGGCCCGCGGGCTTGAGTCTTCTCACAGCTCTGCGTAAGACATCCACCATCTCTCAGAGGTCCCAGCTTTGATCGTTCCTGCTGACAGGTGTCGTCGGGATGCGATGCGCCAGGCTCCAACCCCGCGACATCGAGGCTCCGAGTCGCCCTCGTCGAGGCTCAAGACCTCGCCAAGGTCGCCGCCTTCTCGCTCCCGCCCACGCAGTTCTCGAACCGGTGCAGCTCCCTCACACCGTCGTCCGCCCAGTTCCTCAACACCATCGGCGCGTGGTCGCACATGCGGCGCGAGCGCATCCAGGAGTACCATGAGATGCAGGTGTGGGACGGCGTGTCTGGCGCGCGCATTTCCTTCGACTGGCAGGAAGAGGACATGCGCTCGCGGCCGGCCGGCGCCGGCCGGACCATCGCCTACATGGCCGAGAACCTCAACATCACCAGCGGCTTGCTGCGGCGGCTCAGGGAGCTCGCGGGCGTCGACGTCTTCGACAACTGTAGGGTCGAGCGGATCGCCTTCGGCGAGGAGACCGAGGACGCGGACCTGCGGGAGTGGCCCGTCGTGCACATCTCCGGCGGCCGCCCGCTCGCGGCGCGGCTGCTCGTCGGCGCGGACGGCGCCAACAGCCCCGTGCGGTCCTTTGCGCGCATCGAGAGCCGCGGGTGGGACTACGAGCGCCACGGCGTCGTCGCCACGCTCGAGCTCGACGGCGACGGCTGGGGCGGCGAGCTCTGCAAGACCGCGTACCAGCGCTTCCTGCCCACGGGGCCCGTCGCCATGCTCCCCATGCCGGGCAAGCACGCGACGCTCGTGTGGTCCACCACGCCTGCCCACGCCGCCCTGCTCAAGACGCTCCCCGCGGCGGACTTTGCCGCCATGGTCAACGCCGCGTTCCGGCTGAGCCCCGTCGACCTCGCGTTCATGCACTCCCAGCCGGGCGGGCAGGCCGACGAGTACCGCTGGCGATTGCAGCACACGCCCTTCGACGCCGAGGCTGTCCCGCAGGCCGTCGTCGGCGTGCAGGAGGGCAGCATCGCCTCGTTCCCCCTCAAGATGCGGCACGTGGACACCTACGTCGGCGAGCGCATCGCGCTCGTCGGGGACGCGGCGCACACCATCCATCCGCTGGCCGGCCAGGGTCTGAATCAGGGGCAGTGCGACGTGCAAAGCCTCGTTCAGGCCATTGAGTTTGCCGCGACGCACGGCCAGGACATCGGCACGCAGATGTCGCTCGAGCCCTACAACAACCAGAGATATCTGGCCAACTACTCCGTCATGACCGTCTGCGATAACCTCCACAAGCTCTATTCCGTGGGGAGCGGGCCGCTGGTCCCGTTGCGCTCTCTGGGCCTGGAGGCCGTCAACGCCTTGGGCCCGTTGAAGAAGTTCTTCATGGAGCAGGCCTCTTGATCTGATGGGCTGTCGGCTCATTCCAGGGAAGGGGGGAAAAAAGCAAATGACGCCCCTATACCACCACTCTGTACATTAAGTAGAAGTCTTTGACGTCAATGTAAAATATCTTATCTTGCCGCGCCGAGAGCGCGAATAAACGACTTCGGAGACCGACCCTTGGGGCTTCTGTCTCACAGCATCTCCCTCACACGTGGGCATGGCTCGGTCCCTTGCATGGCGCAAATTCATGTTGAGCTCAAAATGACAATCTTTGAGAGTCTATTTACGAATGGTGCTCTCGGAAAGTCACAACTACAAACAGATGACCCCTCCACCTTCTTCCTTCTTTTTTTCTTCCTTTCTATCTTCACCTCTTCGATGGATTCTTTACCGGTCAACCTCCCCTGCGAAAAGGAGATTAGCTTTCGTGTCTTGCGTACTCGAAACGAAGGGGAGACAAATGAGGGGGTTGGACTCTTACCAAACACGAGATCCATGGTACCAATCACCGCCACGGCGTCAGCCAACAAGTGGCCCTTGGAAACGTGGTCGAACCCGCCCAGGTGGGCGAAGCCGGGGGCGCGGATGTGACACCTGTAGGGCCGCTCGCTACCGTCGCTGACGACGTAGACGCCCATCTCGCCCTTGGGCGCCTCGATGACGGAGTACGTGTCCCCGGGGGGCACGGCGTAGCCCTTGGTGTAGAGCAGGAAGTGGTGGATCAGGGCCTCCATGTTCTCCTTCATGGCGGCGCGGGGAGGGGGCGAGATCTTGTAGTCCTCGACGCGGACGGGGCCGGCGGGCATCTGGTTGAGGCACTGGTGGATGATGCGCAGGGACTGGCGGAACTCCTCCATGCGGCAGAGGTACCTGTCGTAGCAGTCGCCGTTGGTGCCGACGGGGACGTCGAACTCGACCTTGTCATAGGCGTCGTAGGGCTGGCTCTTGCGGATGTCCCAGGGGATGCCGGAGCCGCGCAACATGACGCCCGTGAAAGAGAGGTTCAGGGCATCGGCGGCGGAGACGACGCCGACGCCGCGCAGACGCTCGATCCAGATGCGGTTGTCAGTGAGCATCTCCTCGGTCTCGTCGATGCGGTCTCCGAACTGGGTGGCCCATTGGTAGATGTCGTCGAGCAGGCCCACGGGGATGTCCTGGTGGACGCCTCCGGGACGGACGTAGGCAGCGTGCAGACGGGCGCCGGACACACGCTCATAGAATTCCTGAACTTGGTCAGCCCAAAGTATATTTGGGAATGCATCAACGTCAAATCAGCCGTGTTGCCATCATACCATGAGCTTCTCTCGCTCCTCGAAACCCCACAAGAAGGGCGTCAGAGCACCGACGTCCATGGCGTGGGAGAGGACAGACATGAGGTGGTTCAGGATTCGGGTGATCTCGCCGAACAGGGTCCGGATGTACTTGGCGCGCTCGGGGATCTCGATGTTGAGCAGCTTCTCGACGGCGAGGGCGAAGCACTGCTCGTTGGTCATCATGGAGACGTAATCGAGCCGGTCGAAGTAGGGCAGCGCCTGGAGGTACGTCTTGTACTCGATCAACTTCTCAGTGCCTCGGTGCAGCAGGCCGACGTGTGGGTCGGCGCGGATGATCTCTTCGCCATTAAGCTCGAGGATGAGGCGCAACACGCCGTGGGCGGCTGGGTGCTGGGGTCCGAAGTTGACGGTGTAGTGCCTGACCTTGCGGCCCTCGAGCTCGTTGTTCTGGGGCTTCCTGTTGCCGGCCAGCTCGCTCGCCAGGTCGCTGGTCTGCGGGAGCGTGAAGTCGGAGTCGACGGGGACCAGCCTGGTCGGGGCGTGTTCGGGGGCCGCGCTTCTCCGGAGGCTCGCGGCGGAGAAGGCTCGAGAGGCAAAACATGTCGTCGAGGCACCAGCAGTGGCAGCAGCCGGTCGCATGCAGAGCCGCCTGGCGCCCTGGCCGACCAGTCTGCGGAGGGGGGACGCCATGATGTGTCTTTTTTTCTCTTTGCTGTCCTTGCCGCAGGGGAATAAGTTGCGAAGAGAGCCGGGACTGACGGTGAGCCTCTTGCTCTTGATTTCGATGACTGCGACGAGCGGATAGGATCAGGCCTTGCTCGACAATGGCGCTGCGATCGTCACGCCTCTGCTCCGAAAGCCGCGATATCAAGAGAAGATGGGGTGAAGTGAGCTTGGCCCGTCATGGTGGGCTCGGGATATCTTTTTTGCGCCGCTCGTGGGTCCTTCCGTTCTAACATTTGAAGTTGCCTCTT
Source organism: Escovopsis sp. AC (assembly GCA_003055955.1). Lineage (NCBI taxonomy): Eukaryota > Fungi > Ascomycota > Sordariomycetes > Hypocreales > Hypocreaceae > Escovopsis > Escovopsis sp. AC. Next base: position 2,103,795 of record NQYS01000004.1, read on the forward strand.
TCCCTCCTCCATGACGGAGCCGCCTCAGTGGTTACATAATTCGCCTCGCCATCTTGGACGACCATCGACGTCTGGCTCTCCCGACCTCTGCCATTTGATCACCACAAGAAATTCTGCAAAATTCTGCAGCAGCCATTTCGTTTGCTGCCTGGTGGTTTCTTGTGGTTTTCATTGTCATTGGCTCGGTTCTCATGTTCCATGTCATTCGTCAGTCGACAACTCTCGAATCCGCTACTATCTCCTGCTCGCTCCTGGTAAAGGGTTCCTGAGACTACGGAACTCGACACACTTCCAAAGCCAGCAATCTAAAAAGCATTGAATATCTTCAAAACACATTCATCCTCCAAAATGTTCTAGATTTTGATCGGATGTCCCCGGCGAAGGGGGCAAATGAGTGACCGAATGATGCAACTGCCCCTCGACCGGTTGCAGTCAACAGCCTCCTTTGGGAACAAGAGTCTTTCAACCCGATTTGGTTACAAGTTTTATATCTTGCGTGCTATCTCGAACTCTTCCCTCCTTGATGATGGTACCGGAAATTCGTTGACCTCCGTCACTAGCCCTTGACGCTCCCGGTCAAATGACACTCAAAGTTGGCCATCCTCCGCGCTTCATCAATCTCATCAGTACACTCTCGAGCTTCTGCTCGTACAGGAAGCGCCTTGGCTACTCCGCCATGCCCTCTCTTCAGTATGCTCATTTCGCTCAGGCCTTCCATGCAGTTGGGGGCTGAAAGCGCCTTGAATTGAAATCCCAGTCCCCGATCATCAAGACCCGGCGTCCATCTCGGGCATGCAACCCTTGCTTTCCGCACCTCGATCCCGCCACCGATCCTGCCTCGCAACTCTCCGCGCGAGCATCAAGCGGCTCGCGAAGATCAGCCCCTGCGCCCCCCTCTCCCAGGCCTTCAACTCCACCAGCACGTCGTCCATCGCCTCCCGCACGCAGTGCACGCAGCTCCGCCCGAGGTACCGCTGGCCGCCGACGGCCTGGATGTTGGCGCAGACGGGCCTGACGGGCCAGCGGCCGTGGTGGGAGCCTGCGAAGCCGGGCAGGCTCGGCAGGGTGCCGGTGGCTGAGTGCGAGTCGGGGCAGTGCTCGACGAACATGATGCTGACGAGGTGCTGGCATCCGCTGTGCCGGCAGTAGTACTTCATGGCCCTGCACATGAGATCTCGCTCTGCTTCGTTGTCTGCCGGGGGAAATGAGAGCTTTTGAGGCGAGGCAGGCGAGATTGCCGGACTTGGATCGGAGGTGGCTACAGCAATACTCAGCAGACGCCTATTTGCTCCCTTTGAATCAACAGAGTTGCATTTGATTGCTTGGCAGATTCTACGAGTTGGTGAAGAGGCCGAGGGATCTATTTTCTAGACCTCAGTGCCGTGACAGTGAATCATTGCTCGCTTCATCGTTGCTCGGACGGGTGACCAGGAGACTCCTGACTTGCTGTCAGAGCATCCATCCCGCGATTTGACGCTTCGTTCTTCCCGGGGAAGCAGTCAAGAATGTGAAGAGTCTTGAACATAAAGATCACTCAGCCTGGCATTCTGTGTCCTGATTGCAGCTCGGCCACATGGACTCTCAAAAGGAGATCGGTCACGGAGGATCGAGTTGTGGCACGGCCATCATGCGCAATAGCTTCACTAGCTGCGTTAAAGCGATTGATATCAACAAAGACCCACCGGCCGCGTGGCCTAATGGCTAAGGCGTCAGATTTCGGTTACCCTACAGGTAAATATCCGCATTCTCTGAAGATTCCAGGTTCGACTCCTGGCGTGGTCGATGTGAACTTCTTTTTTTGGCGTTTGGAAATTACCTTTTTTTTTTGTTCCTCATTTGGCTTTGATCATTGAGATAATTGTGATATTGATGATCCATATTGCTTTAACCTTTTGTCCCACGGAGCTCGTTGCTATTTGTTCATGGAGCAGGAGCATATTCCATCCTCCATTGATTAATCTCATCGATGGCCTGGATTCTCATCTCAGCATACGATATGAGGGAGGTAGTATTTATCCAGTGTCATATCCACTGCCCGCTCAAAATCCCTTGATATACAGAAAAGCAAACATTCTCAACAAAATCATACACTTGGCGGCGCTCGCGTCCCTTCCTCGCCCATACCTCGCCGTCCAGCCTCATCCGACGGGGGCCTCCGACTTGCTCCCCAGCACCATGACGCATAGCGCCGACGCGCCCGCCGCCAGGCTCCCGAGGACGAGCATCTGCGTACCCTCCCACAGGCACTGCCTCCAGTGCGTGACCATGCTCCCGCCCCTCAGCAGCCACGTCTTGCCGACGCCGAAGAGGAAGAGCGCGACGAGGCAGACGACGATGCTCCAGACCAGCCCGAGCATGACGTCCGCCGTGAAGATGTACGGCAGCAGGGGGATCAAGCCGCCGACGACGTAGCCGATGGAGATGAAGAAGCCTGACGCGATGGGCGTCACGGGCAGCTGGTGCTCGCGGTGGCCGCCGGCGTCGTCGTCGTCGCCGGCGTCTCGGCGGGCGGCGATGCTGCGCGCCACGCCGCCGAGGCCGGTGCCCGAGGTGCGCAGGTGCGCGACGACGTCCTCGGCCAGGTCCCGCGGGAGCGCGAGGGGCAGCAGGTACTGCCGGATCACCTGCTCCTCGTTGCCATCGTCGTCGTTGTCGTTCTCGTCGTCGTCGTCATCGCTGCTGCTGCTGCTGCCGCCGCCGCCGGCGCGGCGGACGCCGCGCTTCTCGTCCAGGGAGGAGCTGCCGTCGCTGCCGGGGCTGAGCATGCCCTTGAGCTCCTCGCCCTTCTCGTTGAGCGCGTTGTCATCGCGCTCGGGCGGCTCGTGCTGCGCGGCGAGCTCGTCCCGCGCGGCGAGGTAGCCGCCGATGCCCATGCTGATGCTGCCGGCGCAGAGCTCTGCCACGCCGGCCTCGATGACGGTGTCTGTGCGGCCGAGGGAGCTGAGCCCCGCGCTCAGGGCGAAGGGGACGGTGAGGCCATCTGAGAAGCCGAGGGTGAAGTCGGAGAGGAAGCGAGCGAGCCAGGGGCTTCTCTTGGGGGCCATCTTGTGTGTCTCTTCTTAATTCTTTGGATTTGCTTCAACTTTGCTTGCTTGCTCGCTTGCTGCTTGCTGACGTTGCTCGCCTGCTTTGCCTTCAAACTCTTGCTTCGTCCTTGATTCCCTGAATCTCTGTTTCGTATAGCCAAGGTCTTGTTCCAATGCTGTCAATCCGAGAGGCGTAAATGTATCACTGAGGTATGAAAGAGTTGTGTCCGTGTTGGTTCAGTCCGTCAAAATGGATAGCTGCAAGCAGAGTTATGTGAGAGAAAGAAGAGTGGGAAAGGAGGAAGAGGAGGGGGGACGGAACGAGGAGGATGTCGAGATCGAGGGCAGGGGAGAACCGCAGCCGCGGTGCCTCGTGCATCAGGAACGCCCATTGAGGCAAACACGATGTGTACATACATTCCTCGATCCAAGAAGGGCGTCCGGGCCATCCCGGTCCAGAGTACGAGTATGTACTCGCCCATGCATCAACGCAACGTTGATACAGCCTCCGCACGATATTGCATTGATTGTTCAGAAGGCCCTTCGCAAGGAAGACGACGACAATGTGAGTTCGTATCTTTGCCGTTTGCTTGCTAGCCGCTGTCAACAGCGTTTTCTTCTTCTTGGAAGGGTCAGCGCATTTAGCCACAAGGGACATGGAGATGAAGAGACTTTGCGATTTGATTGCAGATCCGAAGGGGAATCCTCTGCTCGGCCAGCCAATTGGAGCATCCCTTTTGAAAACGCTTGAATCTCGTCGGGCAGATCCTGGCCGTGTCGCTCTCCGACGGTGTTTCTCTCTCCCCCTGCTTGCGTGTCCACCTCCATGTCTACGAGTGCTGGTATCGTACTCCGTACTCGTGCCAGCACTCGTATGCCGAGGAACCCCCAACTAGCAGCGTTGCACGTTCCTCACGGCCTGGACAGAAAGCCCATGAACCGGCACTATAGTACTCCGTACTCCGTAGTCGTACGGGACAAAGGCATCCCGTTCGCACGCCGGGATTTATATTGTCCCAAAACCAGGGGACGTTGGATGGGCCGCCAAAGAAATGCCGCGAGCGCGACACGTGCCGGACGGGCGGCTTAGCAATGCGCGGACCGCGATTGGTAGAAACAATTTCGGCCAATCACGGTCGCTTCCCGCGAGCCTCATGCCCAGACGAAGTTGGATGCTCCTGCCCTTGGCCGTGCGAGTGCGGGGCAGCTCGGACCTCTCTAGCGGAGCTCTAGCGGGGGGGGAAGGGGGGGGCGTTGTATGTAAAGGCAGGTGCGGGGCTACTCCGGCCTTTGGGTCGCTGCTTCCCACCACCTCTCGGGAATCGCATTCGCATTAGGGCTCACGCATTGGACATGGCGGCCCTTTGATTGGGCCAAATTCGCTCTGCTCTCTGCAAGCCCCAAAGCTTCAGGGTCCAATGGATCACAAATGGGTGGTGGATGGATGGTGGAAATTCGGAAGCTCAAGGATGGTGATCGAAACTCGACTCCGGCCGTCAGCCAGCACTTCCCTTAATGAGATCACCATCAATCGGCTCGACAGTCGGAGATGTGTGCTCGTGCTTGTCCGCTGCCATGAAGAACACTCCGTACTCCGTACATCAAGGCATGTTGTCAAATTCGTTATCTGCAATACCGGATCATCACTGACGAAGCACAGGCATCCGTCCGCACCTCGTGTGTGCGAGCAGCCGCATCGCCAGGCGAGCATTCGGATGAACAGCATTGCCCGTATGCAGACTCCTCGTGATGCCTCATCAGGGTTCGGACCTATGTACAAATGCAACGCCCTCACCAACGTCGGCGCCGACGCTCGGCCCATGACCACCCTCGGCACCGACGATCCAGGCATGTAGCGTATCCCCTCGTCGACGGCAGCAGGCAGCTACGAGAACTCCGTACTACAGGTTCTCAACAGAGGAGCTGGGCAAGCCAATTCCCTACGAGTACTCGTGCTCCGTACAGGTATGTACAATACAGGTACGGAGTACAGCCTGGTACGAACATTACCGGCAGAGGCGGTCCCACCTCGAGTCCCATGCCCCTCCACCGACATAGGGAGGGCAGCACGTGGGCAAGCCGTCGCCCATTGATGGGTGCCGCGGGAGCGCTCGACGCCGACGCCGACGCCGACCCCAGCACAGCCGACCCGCTCGCAATGCACGACACTGCTGAGCGCGCGCCCATTGGGCCTTGGACGTGGAGGGCGGGTTATCCGCGCTCTGTACATAGCATCTTGGTAAAGCGCGGATGCATCAATGCCCACCTCTACTCGTCCTCCGTAGCATCAGACGGACCCCTGCCCCGTGTCCGTGCAGGCGACGTTTCGGGCAGTCTTCCGAGCACCCTTGTCGACGAAGCACCGTGATGCGCACACGCCCCCACCCTCTTCTTTTCTACTTCCACTCACCTCCTCCCCAGCCCGAAAAGGCTCACCGGGGTTCGCCTGCTCAGCGGTGCAGACGTCATTCTGCGACTGTAGATCGTCGTTTGTGCAGCGAGTCTGGAAGAACTCAATGTTGGGGGGGCTTGTTATAGGTATGTACTCCGTATTTATCTCGTACTCTGTACGGGCAGCCCCTGTCTCCCAGGCTTCAACCGTCTCCAACCTAGGCAAGTTTCAAGGATGTCGCATCGAGGTACGGAGTAAATGGAGTGCGCACGACTTACGAGCTCTCTGATAGTGGATGCTTGTGATCGGCTCGAAAGGCATTTGGAGCAAGAGGACACGTTCTTGTCTTGCTCGGTGCCTGAGGACGGGCCGGAGATTTGTCAACCGTAAGACGGGCCCGGGTTTGACGTCGTACGTAAGCCTCACCCTCGTGTTGGCCATCCATCCATCCCATCTTCGCGGCCCGTCAGGAGCCCATTGACTTAGTACTCTGCAGGTCGCTTGGCGGCTATTGCGCCGCTATTCGCGCCAAAAGGGTAAAGGAGAGGGGAGAGAAGGGGAGCTCTCCTACCAAGTCGATGATTTGACCACAGCAAATTACGATTTTGTGGCCGGTCCCCCCTCCCCCTTTATGAGAGTCGTCTTCGGAGAAGCGGATGAAATGCGAAAAGGTTCATAGGTACTCCGTAGTTCCTCACAGACAGGAAAGCATCGGGCCGGGAAAGTCTTGCTCGTAAAGTCCAGCTCTGATTAGTATTCAAAAGTGCCCTTGCGTAGACAGGCGACCTCCGGCTCTATCTGTAGCATAAGACAATACTATGTACTTCGCGACATGATTCATAATTTGAGACCATCTCTCGTGCGGCCAGGATTCATGTACAGAGGAATGTTCCTGGTATTCTGTTTTTTTCTTTGTTTTCTTTTTCGTCGTCGTCGTTTTGCTCTTCACTCCACCTCCAGCGGAGTCAAACACGAACCCATCTCTTAGTCCGTCTCGGGGTGCCCGACAGTCGCGAAGCCCTTGGGCGGGAACGAGCCCGTGAAGACGTTGACGGCCTCGTCATAGTAGGTGGGCGCATCGCTGTTCTGCCAAATCTTCTTGATGCTGGGCGAGACGCCACGGCCGGTGGTGGTCTTGATGTTTAGGTTGGGGGCGGGGTACCGCTGCTGGTTGATGGTCTTGTCGTTCAAGGGACCAGCGTACGAGTCGTTCAGGAGGGGGAAGGGCCCCATGGTGGTGTCCCAGGCGCGGATCTTGTCGCCCGTCTGGTCGGCGACGAACCTCCAGACGTTGGCACCGACGTCGTTGCGGCCGAGGGTGGGAAGGTTCCAGTTGGCGGTGACGGAGGCGAGCATGGAGTAGTGGTCGAAGTAGGCGTCGTCCTTGGTGCCGCGGTACTTCTCGGGGATGGCGTCACCGTAGAGGACGCCCAGGACCTGGTTGCCCTTGTCTTGGGTCACGTTCTCGTCAAAGGTGATGAAGATGACAGTCCTGTCCATGAAGTGCTCGTCCTTCTCGAGGACGTTATCGATGAAGTTGCGGAGCCAGTTGCCCGCCACGGTGATGTTGGAGTCGTGGGCGTCCGAGGTCAAGTTGGGAGTCATCCACATCCACTGGGGCAACAAGTTGTCGGCCAACTCCTGGTGGAAGATGGACATCTCCGGGTCGACGAAGGAGATGTTCTTGATGTAGGAGAGTCGCTCCTCGGACCCAGCGACACTGTTGGCGAGCTTGGCGGCGGCGTGCTTTCGGACGTCGGAGGAACCCTTGGTAACGAGGCTGTCGTATTTGAAGCCCTCGGCACCAGAGAAGGGGAGATCCTCTTCGTACGAGGACCAGGAAATGCCAGCGTCCTCGAGCAGGTCGACAATCGTGGAGATGTTCTCGTGGACAAAAAGCATGTCGTCACTGTTGCAGCCGAAGTGGTCACCCATGACAGCCGCGATGTAATTGGGCTGAGAGGGATGCGTCAGTCCGTAGTGGTTGGTCAAGAGAACACCCTGGTCGGCATAGTGGGCAAAGTTGGCTTTTTTTTTTTTTGGTTTGTCAGCTCTTGTCAACCCAAGGGGAGCTTCGCCGATATGGCGAAAAGATGGAGAACTTACGGTCTGAGATGGCAACCGAAAGGTCGGTGTTCTCGAACATGATCATAAGGATGCGGTCAAAAGCAGCACCGTGGACGTGGCTGGTCTTGTGCGAGGTCTTGGCCGTGGCAGCCGCGGCGGCAATGAAGTCCTTATCAGTGGCAGTGTATGCCGTTGCCCAGTAGGGTTGAGAAGTAGAGGTGGCGGTGGTAGAGGAGGCAGGGGCAGAGGAGACAGAGGAAGAGGCGGCGGGGGAGGAAGCGGGGGCAGAGACGGAGGTGTAGGTGGCGGTGGAAGCCGGAGCAGACATGGAGGAGGCGGAGGAGGCGGGAGAGGCGGAGGAGGAGGGTGAGTCGCCGTTGCCGTTGCCAGGAGGGCATTCGTCGCTGCCATCGTCACCTTGGTCAAGGCCGGGGTAGGAGCCCCTCTGGGCGCCGTAGATGAAGCCACCATCGTCGTGGGCTACCTTTGCAGGAGTGACAATGGCAGTGGCGGCAGCAAGGCCGGCAAAGGCAGCGAGGGCGGCAGGCTTGAACAACATTGTGGTGGAGGGGGGATTTGTCGTCGGCCACTGATCCGAGATGGGTCTTGTCGTCTGCCAGTGAAGGGGAACAGGAAGGGTTCGCCGGGGGGGGGTGAGAGGCGGGTTCGAGGGAGAATATAAATATTCAAGTCAGTACGGAGTATTCGCGAGCTGGCTTGGGAACATAACGGCCGAGAGGTGTTCGTGCGAGTACTACCTCTTGAGAGGTACGGACTCAAACACAAACACAACGGATCAATCATATCATGGTGTGCTCGGATTCGTACAGTACCGGTACTCGTAAGGGGTCCGGCGCCTTCGAATCACAGCCTGTCGAGGAGATGCGTGGGTGCGTGTGTGTGAGTGGATGTGTGGATGCTCTGCCGGCTGCTTGGATCGCAGCCAACCCGCCCCGCCACGGCCATCGAAGGGGTCTAGGATCTGGGATCTTGGGATCTGGGATCTTGGGATTTGGGGATCTGGAACGCACCGTCAGCACCCAGTCTGGCCACGGACTCTGGAAAACAAAACGATCGATGGGCAGGGCCTTTGCTCGTACTCGTACCTCTCTGGCGGCAGCCAGTCGTTGAAGCATGACCTTGTGAAGTCGGCTGCCATCAATCCGTCGTCGTCGACCTAAAGGAGGTGGGGGAGTGCGGATTCAAGATAGTACATACTCTACCTCCTACTCCGTATGGAGGGGAGAGCTTTCAATGGGGGTGGGGTGTCCCCAGCCAAAAAAAAAAAAAAAAAAAAAAAAACAGAAAAAAAAAACAGAAAAAAACAGAAAAAAACAGAAAAAAACAGAAAAAAGGAGCCCCCATGATTACTAGACGACTGATGGCTGCACCACATATGCACTCCGTACATCTCCGGACATACCTGCGCCCGCCCTGCATTAGCGTCCGGGCGCAAGCCACACGCGCGCCTGGACCGAAGCCACAGAAGCGTGGCTTCGATCAATCGTTTTGCTAGCAACGTGCTTTCATGTTGAAGCCTGTTCAGCCACAGCACAGGTACGGAGTACATGTATGTACTCCGTACGATAGAGCGGGTATAGGGTAGCGCCCCGAACTCCCATGACAATTGATATGTGATCGATTGAAGGCGCACGTGCTAAGAGATCCAGCTGCCTGGAAGGAGCCACGACGCCCTAAAACCTTCTGAGCAAGCGTCCCCGAAGCCTCCACTGACATTCCACGTTCCAACGATTCTCCATCCATCAACACTCCATTTGATCCGATTTCATTCTCCATCCATCCATTCCGTAGTGGATCAATAATCAATTGATCAACCCCTCGTCCATCTCCACCGTTCAATCCCTCAAGCTGTCCTCCCCGTGGACTACGAGTACTCGTATGTATGTCGTACCTGTATGCTCGCACGTGGGCAGGTCGCTCCCAAGGTCAGCAATCCGAGTCCTCGTATATACGAGTACGATCCGAGTATGGGAATCCTTTGACCCACGGACGACTCCGTACTCGGGCTGGCTACGAATATCCATCTCTTCGACGGCTTCTCCAGATGAGGCATCACTAGAGACGCAGCAACCCAGAGAGGGATCTCATGAGCGCGCATACAGTACGGAGTCCGAGTGCGATTGCTGCACCGGCGTAATAATGTTGTCATTGCCGCCTCCAGGCAGATTCGAAAAAAGTTTCAAAGATCAACGGGAATTTGCAGCTGACCAATTGTGCAAATTAGCTTCAGTCATACATGAGTGGCATTCACATTGATCAACAAGTCGGCCGAATCAACTTGGACTGCACCGATCATCGCAACGGAAAAAAAGGCGGGCAGTGCTCAGCGTTCCCCAAGCCCATGTGGCCCTGATGATTGGATCACGATGCTCCGGCCACTTGAGCCATCTGAATGCCGCTTCGAATTTGTTTTCTACCTGCATCAGTGCACGCGAGTACGACCTCTACCGGTACTCGGACTCCGACCCCGACTCCCTGGTCCCTCCCGTCTCCTGGCTTGGCTCTCTGCCTACCTACTACTCCGTACGGAATGCGGAGTAGTAGTGGTACATATACTCGTCCTGGTTAGTATGATTACCGGTACGAGTACGGTGTATGTATGTACGGAGTACGGATCACGGAGTATGTACTCCCGGATGCAGAACGCGCGTCTTCATCATGGACAGAATGAGATCCATGCCCGGCCGGCCGACTTACCCGACGACGTCCCTTTTCCGTCCCCCCAAAACAAAGCCATTCAGATTTCTCGATCTACGCTTTATCTCCGAGCCTGCGGCCGATCCATCATACTAATCGACCACATATGTACTCCGTACACTCAGCCAGAGTGTATGTATACTGGACGTCACGGATGGCACATCCATTATAGAGCTCTGAGCAAAGGAGCTTCGGACCCCCTGGGAGAGGAAGAGAGGACGAAGCGACTTTTCAGGAATGCTTCGTGCGATGGCCCGGAGGAATCCAATTGCGGAAACATGTGTCGATGTCTGATCAGCGTGTGGAATTACGTACTCCCGAGCAGCGACTGATATCGCCTGGTATCGCCCGATCAAACCAAGGGCACCAAGGCGCAGATCTGTACTCCGAACCGGTACTCCGTACTCGTACGATTACGAGGGACCAATCCATCGGATATCAGTGAGGGATCGGGTTCCGCTGCAGAGGATACTGAACCGAAGTGGTCGACTGGCACTCGACCATGGCAGCTTCAAGCTGGTGAATCGGTCGGTGTTCTGAGAGAAATACGACAGCAACCGTGGCCAAGAGCTTGCCCTGACTTCTCGCCAGCCCCCATTTCGATCTTCAATCTTGCTGGGAGAGGAGAGTATCTACGGCTCGGGCCTGTCTCCAGATTTTTTTCGTCGTCAAAATTCGACATTCGATGAGAAGCCTGCTTCGTCGTGGGCCAGAGAATGCATCTCATGGGACCACGAGGCATCTTGCAGCAAACTCAAATACTCCGTCCAACGTTTGCGATGGCTTAAGAAACGTGTGGGTGTCCTTTTGTTGCACTCGATCACGAAGAGGAGCAAATCTCGTCTTCACCAACACCACCCGCCGTGGCTTCCCGTATTGTGGTATGGATGAGCAGATGGGTGGGTGGGTGGTTGGGTGGGTGGTTGGGTGGGTGGGTCGATTAAAGGAGGGTGGCATCGATTGCGACGGCCTCTTCTATTCTCAAGACCGAGAGGTACGTTTCTGGGTTACTTCGACATGCAACACTCCGAAGTACGGAGCACGGATAGGTGAGACGTCGGTGCCCTTGACAGAATGGGTGATGATTCATCAAGGAGCCGGGTCTGCTCCGTACATGCCAAGTACGGAGTATAGGGGTGCCAGCTCCGCGGATCGCCTTGCCATTCCTCGCAAACGGTTCTCACAAACACAGAGTCCAAGCTCCCTACCAGCATCATGAATCAGCTCATCCCTCCGTCTCGAGTGCCACAAGCTGATGCTTCTGTTCTAGACAAGAATTCTTGACTCGAGGTTGCCCATGGATACCAGCTCCAGCATCCCCGGACCCGTCATTGACTCGACTCAGGCCATGGTACGGAGTACAACAGGTCTCTACTCAGATCTCGCAGCATTCCCCGCGTGTCTCGGCAGCCAAAGCACAGCCGTTCCAGGGGAAGAGGGTTTACCATCGGTCCAATCGAAACCCTCCGTCGGATCACGAAGTATCCACAGCGCTGCGAGGCCCGAAATTGAGTCTTGTCCCTCATGAACCCCAAAGCCTAATCGAGCCGTTTCCTTTACAAAATGTACGAGTAAGTCAGACCCCCGATTATGTTTATTAATCTACGAAGACCAACCTGCGGCTTACCGTACTTGTCGTGGGCATCCGAGGGTTGGACCGTGAATGTATCAAGTGTTTGAACGTGGTCTTCGAGGGCTACTAACTACGGAATACCTACTCCGTACATACGTATACGCCTTCAAGCATCCTGTGGCTCTGCGTTTTTGCCTTGATTTTGATCATTGCCTGATTTGCTTGCTAGCAAGTAGATCTCCTTTCTGACCGTCACCTCCAGATAACGAACGTATTTCACCCCTGAGAGCCATCTCAAAACGAGCCAACACAAAAAGCTACCGTACATACGAGTACATCGATGTATCAGCATGGCCAAATCAGATGTTCAACTGGCCTGAAGCGTACGGAGTACATCAATTTTTAGTTTTGCAAGTGCATCGCCATCCACGCGTGCCCAGAAGAAACCAAGGCCGGACTTCACAGCATACGATACTCGCCCCCGTGCTCTGTCCGTCGCACACCTAGACCTATACTCCGTACTCTCACGACAATCACGGCCTAGTCCGAGTAGCCTCGAGAGCGTCTTTGAGGGTTTTGCGTCTTTCCAAAAAGGGCTCCCTGGCACACAGGCTCTTCCAGGCCCTTGCGATCCTCCAATCACCTCGCATACATGTCACGGCCGTTTCTCACGCGAATGCGGGATCTGGCGTTAGTCCGCGAAGTCACAGCCAAACAGACGAACGAGCGACGCCGAGCCATACATATGTACATGTGTCCAACGGCCACTACCCCCCCCCCCCAAAAAAAAAAAAAAAAAAAACCTCCTCTCCAGCGTCGAAAGACCCCTCGCGACCAGACGAATGGCCAGCCGCCAGCCCCAGTCAGCAGCTATCCCGCTTCGAGGCGTCGTGCCGTCGCAAGTCTCGAGCATCACAGCGCCCTTCTGGGACCCCTCATCGCCGATCCCTCCTTGGGAGTCCCCCACCGCTCGAGCACGTCGCAGTATTGCATTCTTCGCGCGGGGAATTTTCGCACCTCATTCCTGGACGGTGACTGCCCACGTCCAGCCTCCGTATTCCGTACGGAGTACGGAGAACTCCGAGCTCGAGCACCGCTCCGGACACACAGCATACATGTTCCCGTACGGAGTACGACTGCTCGTTAGTATGTACATACGGCCAGTGCGTGTCCGGGCCGGAGACGCTTGTTGGCTAAACCGCCATCGCGCTCTGTGAGGCGATACAGGTACAGGAACATATTGATCGTATCGTATGACCATCGATGACCGACCCCTTCTTTCGTCCATTCTTCTCCCAGCCATTAACCGGAACGCCTATCCGAGCCAAGTACGGAGTACGGGCACACGCATGGCTGGAAACGCACCGCAACGACCAGGCCCGAAGCGCAAGGACCCCAAACTCAGACGAGACGAGAGTATGTGCGCAGTACGGTGTACTGTGCCGCGCCTCAGATTGCTACCGCCGGTATGTAGCAATCCCCCGAGTTTCTCATCCTGACCCCATCCGTGGTCAGCTCTGCACCTCGCCGCGTCGGTAGTTCCAGGCACCCAGGTGTCCTCTGCTCCCGCGGGACGGGGCATCTCGAGTTCCCCGTACCATCGGATCCAGCTCTGCAATATGATCGGGAGTACTCCGTACGAGTGCGGAGTATAGCACTCCGTAGACCAGCCGTGTATCCCACACCCCACGTCCAACCTCACCTCCTCCATGAGGCCTCGAGACGTTCCACGTGCCCCAGACTCATCCCGAGCCCTCACGCCCGACCACCTCACTTCCCGGTTGCCCTGGACGAGTAGGCAGTACGGACTACGCTCCCAGTCCATACCAGTGCTAGCACCAAGTCGGAGGCCGAGCCGCATATCCATCGAAGCCCGATCCACAGTCAACGCCGTCCATCAGACTCCCAACCCGTCATCTGTGATCCTCATCCCGTAAACAGACTCGGTCCCCATCAGCCTCCTCTGCCTCTTCACATACATCCCCATGTGGAGAGTGTATCACAAGCATCATCACGGGCGAAAGCATCACCACGAGTATGTACGGAGCACGAGTAAGGAGCACGAGTACAAGCATCATCACACTATTCACACAGCACACGCGAGCCGCGGTCAACGGCCTCTCCAGAAGTCTCCAGCCTGCGTCATCAGCCGCAATGGATCAATGTCTATTGGGAATAGATGCCCCTGCCTTACTCTTCCCCGCATCTAGTCCTCTTCCCTGTTTTCTCTTATCCATTCCCTTCCATCGCTGCGCTCGATCCCTGACCGAGCGCAAAAATTCAAGACAGAAAGAAAAAAAAGATGTGAAAAAAAAACCAAGACGTCTCATCTATGGTTTTTCTCCTCCTCTCTTTCCCTGGCTAATCTATTATATTTCGTCTCGTCGAGAAAATGAAAAAAAAAAAAAAAAAAGGAAGAACGGGGTGGGTTGGGGGGACTGATACAACACAATCAACAGTGGGGGGG
>NQYS01000004.1:2139716-2150633 GCA_003055955.1 Escovopsis sp. AC
GAAAAAAAAAAAAAAAAAACAAGAAAAAACAACAACAACAACAACAACCTGTGGACTCTCCCGTCGCTCATGTGTTCGCAAGATGCTAGTGCCGGCTCGGGGAAAGAAGACGACGGCGAGGAGCTTGCCGCTGCGCAGAACGCGCTCCTCGACGCAAGAGCCAGATACAACCTACGCAAGGACGCCATCGAGGCCGTCATGATGGCCACCCCAGTCCTCAAGGCCGTCCACAACAGCACGCAGGCGTCAGCCGCCGAGCAGTACGTCAGCAGCGGCAGCGGGAGCAGCTCAGCGACGAGAGCGTTTCGCTGGTCTCTTTTTTTTTTCCCACCGAGGCTGACGATCCAACAGCGACCTCCTCCCTCTCGTGCAAAGGCGCGACGAGACCGCGATAGCTGTGGCCGCGAGCGCCGCCGAGGTTGCCGCCCTGCGGGAGGACATGACGCGGGCCCAGGTGGAGACCATACGCGTCGCGGGGGAGAACACGTCGCTGGCGGCGCAGCTCCTGGCGCTCGCGGCGCGGACGGCTCAGGAGGGCGCGGGCCGGATGGACGACCCCGAGGCGCGCGAGGAGCTCGAGGCGTTGGAGCGCGACGTCAGGGACAGCCGCCGGCGGTGGAGGGTCATGAAGGGAGTCGCGAGCGGCATCATAGCGGGCAGCGGCGTAGACTGGGCCGCGGACGACGGCCTGCGCGAGATCGTGCTGGATCCAGAGAGCGACGAGTAGCGCGAACAAGGTGAGACGGAGACAGTGCCGAGCATTGAACGCACGTCGGCATACCACACGCCGGGACCGCGGGGGGGGGGGGGGGGGGGGTGGGGGAGAGGGGGGGGTTGAGAGAAAAAGAGGAGAGTTGCTCCCCTTGCCAGCCAGGCACGCCTCTCGGCACTGGCTCGGCCTGGGGAGGGCCATCACGTTGAAACCAGTCTGCCGGGTCGATGCGCGTCAGATGGGCTTGCGCTTCCCCCCTCCTCCTTCTCCCCTCCTCCTCCCCACGTGCGATTCTCAGACCAGGCAGGGATACTCTTGAAGGTACGGATACTACTCCGTACTCCGGACCGGTCGGCAGAATCGCCTTCACATATGCGATGTGGAGGCGGCCCTTTGGAATCTTCCGGTGGATACTGCGGCCCTACGAATCTCCGGGGATCTATTAAAAGGAGGTCTGCCATTGGACGTGGGATGCACGAGATACAGCCAGGAGGCTTTCAGCCGGACACTGCTGGCGCAACAACAAGCACGACTTGCCCTGGCTCACTCGTACATACATTCACGAGCACCATCTTCGTGACGGGCACAGGTACTCCGTAGAAGGCACATCAGGTAGACAAGGCCTCGGGCCCGGGAAACGCAGAGGTGGAAGGGAAGACGTCGGGCTGCATCGTGTGGGCGTCAAGCTTAAATAGGTCGCTTAATCAGCCGTGACCTGGTCCGATCCCGCAGACAGCATTCAATATTCAGTACTCCGTACGAGTACCTGTACCAATACGAGTCTCGTACGATAGAGCGCGCCTAGATGTACGGAGTAGTACTCGTACAGTCGCAGCGCAGAGGGAGGCCCCCATGTCTAGAGTACAGGTAGGTACAGGTATTGAGTTAGTACTACTCCGTATTGATACGGAGGACCCAGGGACCAGTAGAAGCCATCGTGGAGTCCAACGTCTTGGATCGAGACATCGTGCTCCCCCGCATTTCTGAGGCCTCAGAAGCGCTGCGGCCATTTCTCCATGCTCACCAAGAAGAGCCTGGCGAGCCTGGGCCATTTCCCGCTGCTGCCTGTCTTGACTCGACTTGCCCGAGGATGCACTCCGTATCGTGCAGGGAGGATCATGGCAGCGAATCCATCCATTGATCCATGCCATTACCGAGTCCTCGCCCCGACAATGCAGGATCGACATCACGTGACGAGGCCAGGCCCCTCCCGCGTGCAGCCAGAGACATTGAATCTCCTCATCAGGCTCCCTCTCCCTCTCCCTCCCGCTCCCGGACAAGGCGAGCTGCCAGCCACCAGCGGGCACGCCACGCGCAACCCAGACCAGAGCAGACCGAACCGCCCGTACGAGTACGGAGTGCCGGACGGGGGGCACGAGTACCCTGTCGGGAGTACTCATGCACTTGAAGAACAACAAAGGGAGGAGGAGGAGGAGGAGGAGGAGGAGGAGGAGGAGGAAGACGATCTTCGCGCTGGAATGATGCATTTCTTACGGAGTACGTATGTACGCGGCCGCCGTTTTCGTCGACGAGAGACCAGCCCGCCCCCCCGGTCAGAACCTATGCGCTAGCACCTGCTATGAGTCCTCGTACTCGCGCTCGTACATACGGGGGTAACGAGTAATGCTGCTTCCATTTGATGGAGCCCGTTCAGGCTTGTCACTCCGACTCCCGTTACTGGCCGACGGCCTCTCATGCCAGGACGAGGGGATACTTACCTCGCTCTTCCGTACAACAGTGAAGCCCGAGGCCAAGGCTCTGTGCCCCAAGATCGACCTGTACGAGTACGGGAACGGAGTACGTTAGTCCATGACGGTATTCGGGCAGCGCGGAGTTGTACTCGTACGTAGTCCGTGTGCGGCATGAGAGGGACCGGGGGCGCGTATGGATCGACGCCCTGCTGTGGCCTTGTCTTGGTTCTGACTCTTGGTTCGTGTGCAACTCTGAGCAGGCTCGTCCTCGATACTAATGTATGCTGACCGTCTGTGGGAGCACAGATTCGAGCTTGCACGAAGTACGGAGTACTACCACTACAGGTACTCGGTGCGTCTGGACATCGAGTCCTCCCTTTCGCCTGCTTACCTGGGCTCGTCTTCTCGATATACGACAAAGGCGGACTCCGAAGTGAGCTCCAGATAGACCCTAGGGGGACTCGCGTCTTTCCATTATTGTACGAGTTTGATATCTGAAAGAAACAGCCCAAGGCAGTACTGCAAGTATTGACTCTTACGAGGAGGCTCCTTCAGTCACATACAGAAGCATCATTGATGCAAAGATCTCTGGGAGGTACAGGTAGCTGGCAGTACCTGAGATGGACGCCCCAGTTTCTCTCAAGGAGTGGTGAGATCCTGGTTTGCCCACAGAGGAACTAGCTTGGCCCATCCCCCGAGTCCTCGATCATACTCGTAGTTCCCGGGCCGCGTCCGATCCATGCCTCCTTACATGGACTCCCTTTGGCAAGATGCACATCAGCTTCAAGGCCCGGGAGCAGATAGCGATCTCACCAGGGGAGGCATTGCTGCCATCTTCGCTGGGCGGAATACTCAGCAGGCCCGGCAGGTGATTTTGTTGCGCCAATTGCGAGTCCTTCGAGCCCGAAGTTGCGTTGCGTTGCGACGTAGGTTAGTAGTACGTAGGCGGTAGAGAGATCTCGGGGTCCATTACTCAACTCTTGCGAGAGGCTCAGAGTCCACCTGGAGCAACGGCCGACTCGCCTGTCTGGGATTCTCCAAGGCCTGCCTCTGACTGGCACGCTCAGCCTGCGACAAGAGACAAGTCGACGCTCGTTTTTTTTGATTGCCAGGACTCGGGAGGTTGTCAGGTTGTCGCCCTGGTGTCAATTCCTACTGCTTGGACTCGAGCACCACCAGGCCGAGGGTCGAGCGCCAGCCCGAAGACTCTCTGCGTCTCTAGAGTATGCGGCCCTCCGTGGCGTCTCTGCTCGAATCCCTCCGCCGCTGTATAAGAGGTATAGTGGTAGTCATGACTTGACGGCGGCGACCTTGGGCCAGTTCTAACTTGAAAGAGGGTGTGGATTCGAGAACGAGCTTGGAAGAGGAGGGCACCTCTGCTACCTACTAGTAATCACGCAGGGGCAATTTGAATGGCGCAGACCGTATGTACTCGGTAGTACGGAGTACGTGAGGCGACGATGGGTCATGCCAGATCTTGGATCAAATCAATCAATGGATCCAAGATGGAGTGGAGTGCAGCGCACGACTCGGGAAGTCTCGAAAGGCACAAGCAGGAGGCCATTAGCGAGGACCGCCACCCAGACAATGGCGACACCGCACGACGGCGTATCATCTGATAGTGGACAAGGAGCTCGACCCGTCCTCGGCCGAAGATGCGGTGCGGTGCGTTTCCTTGCTGGTACGAGGCACAATTCGAGGTAAGGCGAAGAAGGGGGGGTGGGAGGGAATGGAGGGGAGGGGGAAACAGCCCGCCCAATTTTCTTGGATGGATCAGTCAATCAATCAATCATTCTGGCACCCGCAGGGGGGCACAGTGCGTAAATCCTTGACACGGAGGTTGCGGGCTCGAATCGGATTGGCACTGTACGCGATGCGCGGGGGAAGGCCCAGATCGCGGCGAATCCGTACAGTGTCACAGACTGAAGCCCAGGATCTGGCCGGCCTCTGCGCTTGCGAGCGAAGGAACCTGCTCGGGCTGCGTGCGTGCGTGCGTGCTTGCGTGCTGCCCACCATCCTTGAAGTGCGGATTGCATGTGCGGCGCACGAGTACGGAGTACGGAGTACGGACTCCGGAATTAGTACTCGTACGAGGAGGTAGGAGGTAGGAGGTAGTAGTACTCCGTAGTAGTACATAGGTACGGAGTAGTCGTAATTGGCATGAAGAGATGAGTGTCTCTGATCAAGCGAAGAGGTGCGACCGTGGACAAGCGGCACCACGACTCGGACAGCATCATGGCAGCGAACTTGAGGCCTCTCGGAGACGAGAAGAGGAGATACTGGTACTCCGTACCTGTCGTACTCTCCGTGATCCGAGGCACCTCCTCTTCAAGCTGACAGGCTGCAAGACCGTCCTTCCAATGTACTGATGAGGAATGATCGGAGTACGGAGTACTCCGGAGTACTTGTGACTTCCCTTCTTCTTCTACGGAGTACGCCGAGGAGACATGATTCGAAGATGGATCAATGTACTCCGTACGGAGTACGGAGTACAGTGTCTGAAGTAGAAGTACCGGGAGTGCGGAGCATGTACGGAGTACGGAGCACGGATCACTGCTACGAGTACTCCGTACTCCGTACCTGCCCCCTCTTACTCGTACTCGCACAGCACAGCACCTGTCTAAGTCAAGACCGATGCACGCAGAAATTGGCCTACCGTTCCTAACAGTGTGTTTTGTCTTGTTCCGAAGGTCAGGTCTTAACCACGAACGGAATAGACTAGACGCGGCAGAAAAATCATGCTAATGAATGCAATTTTGATAGGTCAGCTGGAGAGCCGAAGATTTAGATTATCACCGTCTGGCAAGCAGTACTCCCTGCTCAATTTCAAGTTCACACCAACAGCCCTGGCACCTGCCACTGGCAGTGCCAGTGCCTTCGCGTTGGTAGGAACACAGGTCCGTACTCGTATCGGTACGAGCACTCGGAGTTTGCGTTTCTAAATCTGTACCCACTGCTAACCTCTTGCATCATGTCTCTCCAACAAGCACGGAGCACGGAGCACGGAGAACGGAGAACGGAGAGCTAACGGAGCAACAAGTGCCATGCAACATGCACCTTGAGGGACCTCTACTCAGGCTCGTACCGATTCAGCACTGTAGTACTCTGTAATATACAGGTAGCATTGATGCGAGCAGAATCAGAGGCGTGAAAAGAGTAAGTCAAGTCAAGTGTCTACTAGTAGTATGGCGAGTCGGAGTCAAGATCAAATTCAGAAGGCCTGACTTCCTGCCACAATGAGGGACGTGGGCTGGATCGGACCTGCCCGTGTGGTGATGAGGATGAGGTACGAGTACGAGTACCCTCGCCTCCCTAGAAGACGATGATGTTTCTGCGCATTTCTGCGCCAGCGCAAGTACCTGTACGGAGTACATTCGGAGTACCTCCATCCTAGGAAGTTGCGGACCTGGCAAGTGCCATCGCCGAGTCCGGACAGGCGCGGCAGGTTGAAGCTACAACTTGATCCACTGGCAGTCATCAGGTCACGCTGGCTGCGCTTTCCTCGGCACATGCACGAGTTCCCCGTACCTGGTGTGAGCCTCTCGAGTCAGACTGAGAGAGGCCATCAATTCTTCGTATGTACATACATCAATTGATAGTGCCTGATGGATCCATTGATCTATCATCAATTGCTGCTGCCTCGCCTTGTTTGGTCGTTTCGGGGGGGGGGGGGGGTTTGTGCCGCTCATCATGCCAGTGCCAAAATTGAACCCCCCTCGGGACCAGGACAGGACGTGAAACGGCACCACTAACTCCGCACAGTCCGGCCACTGCATCCCTCTCAGTCGAGTCAAAGGTAAAACAGGGACGGCAAATGGATCAAACCCATTGATCCATGGCCTCGGAGGCAAGGAAAGGTTAGTAGGGAAGCGAGAAGGCGAAATGCCTGGGCGAGCGCTAGCACAGGCGAAGAATCGAGCACGCACACACACAACAGTACCTGTACGGAGCACTCCGTACTATATTAGGCAGAGCGTGGGATGGATGGGCAATGACCGAGTTGAGAACAGCCGGGTGCAGGCCTGCTGGGACATTGAGCAGGTTCAAGTTGTCGGAGCTCAAAATGCCAGCCAGGAGGGGCGGGCGGGCTGAGTGCAGGAGGACTGGAGGTATCGGATACCCATGAGGGCGCACACGACGCCACTGCTTGCTTTGGGTGCCGTAAGTATTGCTACATTATGAGCGCATACCGCGTTGGTAGCCACTGGCTGCGACCTGTCCCTGCCAGTGGGCAGAAGATTGAGGTGAGCGTCTCGTACCGGTTTTTCGTAGTACTAAATGCGCACGGTGCCAGGCGCTGACAACACGAAGATCCGATGTTCTGCCCTGGCGCTGAGGACTCCGACGCGGGAGGACAGCACCTTTGACGGTGTAGACCTGATACCACAGGTACCTGCAGGCGAAGAATATGCAGCAGGTACGGAGTACCTCCGCATGCTGTGTGGAGTGCCGTCACTAGGCTGCCAGCCTGTGCCCCATCCACTGCAATTTGAGGCACGACTCGACCTGTCACAGTGGGAATGCCTGGAGCGTACTCTTTTGCCCCGTGCCTGGATGCAGGTCCTGAGGAGCGCCGCTTCCGAAGACGCTCGAGGGCAAAGAGCTGGATACTAAGTGCCTAGGTATGTACTCCGTAGTAGCTAGGAGAGGGATAGAGTGGGATCTGCACCAAGAAGGATCTAATGGAAAAGCCTGCATGCGTGCCGATGCCCTTGGTCAGTGAGGTTCTTGAATACTACGGAGTAGTAGTATTCATAGTACCTACAGTTACGAGTACGGAGTGCTACTCGTACAGGCCGGCACCTGCACAGTACGAGCGAGGAGCAATCAGACTGATGATTGTCTCGCGCCTGACGTGTGGCATTGGAAGGTGAGTCGGAGGCATTGGCAGGGCGATGCGGACAGTGCGTCTTACTGTGTAGCGTAGGCGGGACGAGGAGTCCCCACGGCGCCATTTGTTTGATCACTGACTGCTTCAAGCGTGCGCTGGACAGTTCGGAGGGCGAGATCAATCATTGATGGAACCGGGGCCAGCGGATGGGCAGCTCCAGGCAAATTGGAGGTACAGTACAGTACGAGTAGGAGGAGGAGGAGGTACTCCGTACTGCTACGAGTGCCCGTTCTCCGTACTCCGTACTCCGTACGAGTACTAGAGGAGTGAGTGGGTGGGTGCCATACTGAGGTGTGTGGGAGAGGAGGAGGAGGAGGAGGAGGAGGTGGTGGTGGTAGAGGCGGAGGCAGCACCTTAGGCCGCTCGCGCCCGTGTTCGCGTTTCTTCTCCGCACAATCACCCGCCCACAGTAAAAAGGCTGCTTGGCCCTCTCGCCCCCCCCCCATACCTACACTCTTACTACTCCCTCCCCTTCTCTCTCTCTCTCTCTCTCTCGCCCATACAAAGCTGCTCTCCCCCATACAAATCCTCTCCCATACATTTTCTCTTCCATACAAATCCTCTCCCATACAAATCCCACCACCAAAATCTTCCCATACATACGAAAAAAAAAAAAATAACAAGACCGCTGCCCGCGTCTCTTGTCGGTCGCAACACAACGCCCGCCTTATCTACTGGTGAGTACCTTTGCATCCGCTCTGCATCACCGCAACCCCAAAAGTCACCAGCATCGCCGCCCTCTCTCTTTGGCTGTGCACGCAGCAATTGAGTTTCCATAGCTCGACGCTCTCTCTCCCCAGATCCCGACAGCGACCTTTTTTTTTTCTTGCCCCCCCCCCCTTTTTCGCCTTCGCCTTGCCTTTTGCCTTTTTCTTTTCTCATTATCCCCTCCCCTCCCCTTCCCTTCTGCCATTGTTGCCGTCGTCCCTAGAACTGCCTGTTGCCCTTCCAGAGGCTTGCCTCTTTGCGAGGAAGAGCAAGAAGTGGGAGACGAAAAGAAAGAGGAAGAGGAAGAGGAAGAGGAAGAGCAAGAGCAAGAAGGAGAAGAAGAGGTGTGCATCGAGACGGCTTTTGCATCGACTGCAGCCTGCTTGCCCTCCTCTTCCTCTCCATCGCCTCTTTCTTTGGCTGGCGCGCGGGAAAAATCACCCTGCCAACCACCACTCTCAATTGCTATCCCTCAATCTGTTGTGCCTCGCGTACCTTGGCCTCGGTCGTGTGTCCCCTTTGCACGCAGCGCGCGCTAGCACAAAGGGGACTTCCGCGGTGCCGGAATCAAATTAACACGTTCTCAATCATTTCAGTATCCCTCATTCTTCATCTAATCATTCTGCGAGGTACGGAGAGGCCTTCATTCTGCTTGAATCGGGCTCCAGGTTCTCCGCCCCAAGCTTTGCCGGAAGCCCAGCAAGCGCTGTGGTAGCTTTCGTCAGCGGCGTCTTTGCGCTCCCGAGTCTTCCCCTCCCTCTGAAAGCCGTTGCTCCGTCTTGACGGCAGATCTCATCAACTTGAATACCGAGTCTTTGGACACGCGGCTGACCATCTTCTTTTCTAGCATAGTTTCACGAGACCAATTCATCAAAATGCCCAAGGCTCACACAGGAAAGCGCGTCACCAAGGACGGCAAGACCAGACGCCACAAGAAGGGTGAGACTCCGGCCCGGGTCATGAGACACTCCCCGGATCGTGTTTGCTGACTGCATCTCCAGACCCCCTTGCCCCCAAGCGCAGTCTCTCCGCCTACATGTTCTTCGCCAGCGAGCACCGTGAGCTTGTTCGCGAGGAGTGCCCCGGCATCTCCTTCGGCGGCATCGGCAAGATGCTCGGCGAGAGGTGGAAGAAGCTGAACGAGAAGCAGCGCGCCCCGTACGAGGCCAAGGCTGCCGCCGACAAGAAGCGATACGAGGACGAGAAGGCGGCGTACAATGTGAGTCCCAATCTCAAAAATCTCAAACTTGAAAACTTTTCTTTTGTTTCTTTTCATTTACTAATACTTGTCTCTTCTCCCCCTGCCAAAAGACTAACTGCGCATAAGGCGGCTGACGAGGAGGAGTCATGTTGAGATGATGGCGTCTGCGGCATAGGGATGATCTCAGGGTTGAGAAACCGTTGAAACACCCAAGCTGGTGGTCTTGATTTTCCTTGGACTTTTGGCAGGACGGTGTTGTACGAAACGCACGGGACGGGTCGCATGCTTTTTGCTTTTTCGGGTGCCGGATCGTCTACGGAAGAAGGCTCCTTTGCAGAGACTTGTAATTGTGAAACTGGGTTGGTGGCCGGGAGAAGGGGGAAGGCCACAGCCAAAGCATACCATGAGAACTTATGCTCTTACGAAAAGCCTATATCACCAGGTACAGAGCCAATGAAACAATGAATTGATAAAGAATGTACGATTAGTTAGTAGTTGCCAAATGGTTCCTTTTCTTCCCAACAGTCTTTTGTGTCTCTCAATCACGGCATTGTCTCTGGGGGGGGGGGGGGGGTCTTCGTCGGTGTGATGAATCGCACATCGTTTAGCAGCGACATGACCAGACCCTTGAGGGTCAGGAAGCGCGATGTCAGCTTTTCTAACACGTCCCTGAGCTCCAGATTCTTTGCCGAGAAGTACCTATTACGGGCTCCGAAGAAGTATAGTAGTCTGTACTAATTGGCAGTGTCTGTCTCCGTTCCAAGATGATATTGATTGCACGTATGTACGGAGTATCAGATTGGAGTCATGACGCTCTGAAGATGGTACGAGTAGATCAATGTGTGGCTGCGCTTGAGCCCGGCAGGCAGGGCGAGTGGCGGTGGAGGCTTATGCAGATCCTCACGTGCACCGGCACTGAAATGAAGTGCCCTGAGGCACGGATTGGAGGTACTAATTATGTACGGAGTACGGAGGATTGAAGTCCTCTTAGCTCTCCTGGTCAAGGTCATTTCAAGGCAGGCACGAGATCCGGGCTCCCACGGTGTGCTGTTCCTTCCAACTGGCAGAGATCAGGTGTGCCGACAGCAGGTGAGCGATTCCGAGTCAAAGGAAGGAGCTGGAGGCGGCACTTTCGCAAGCTCCAAGCTCTATTCAACACACTAGGTACTCCGAACTCCGTACGGAGTACCTAGGTACTAGTCCGCAACTGGATTAGGCGACGAAGCAGGTGTGGGGCCTCTTTCGTAGGGTACCGGTAGTCCTCCGTAGCAAAAGTTGGGAAGGTACGGGATCGGATTAATATCAGCACCCAGAACCTGGGGGTTTGGGGGTTTCTTTAGCGAAACCCCGAGCCCTTTTGAAGATTCAGCACGACTTCAAGGGAATTGAATCAATCCATTCTCGGCACGACGGAATCGAAAGGTTTCAGGGTTCATCCAGGCTCGCAAATCGAGGCCCGGGCCGCGACAGGTTTCCCTCCGTCGGCGACCCCACCGCCACACTCCTGGATTCGAGAGTCCCGAGCAAGCAGTCGGCGGATTGGAGGCTCAGTACATACAGTGGCGGCTAGCACGCACTGGCCCCGACGAGTACTCGTGCTCTCGTATGTATGTACAGGCACACGACCGTGTCCTGTGCAGGTCGATTCGGGGAAGAAAGAAGGAAAAAAAAAAGGAGGGGGGGGGGGGGGGGGGGGGGGGTCAAGGGGTGGGGG
>NQYS01000004.1:2175313-2189076 GCA_003055955.1 Escovopsis sp. AC
CCCCCCCCCCCCCCCCCCCCACCGGGGGCCCGGGGCTCGCCTGCCTCATCCCACATCTCGGGACACACAATGCTTACCGGTACAGGGACGAGTACTCGTACAGCTTCGTCTGAACCCAGCTGCGATGGGCATCAAGACAGCAGGCGCGAGAGGGTGCAAGATGGCAATGCCGTGGTTGATTGGCAGTTCGGCCTTGGATTGTCTCGATCAAAGACGTCGAGGTCGGTGCGCGGCTAGTTGAAACCTGGAATCAACCGTAAGCGACGTCGCCGAGACCTGCAACACTCCAACTGAGAGGATACTATAGGAAGCCTTGGGCCTTGGCAAAAGTTTCGGGATCCGCTTCGCCAACGCGGTCATTCCATCTCCCTTCATACCTGAACTCATGCCTGGGCGTACCTCGCCCGCGTGTACGCCGTCGTGTCGGTAGTCTTTGTCCCAAGCTCTTGGCAAAGGCCGACGTGACTTTTTTCCTTCTTTCCCCTCACCATTGCTTGGCACTCGCGCTCCTCTCTGGATCCAACTCGTCTTGCATTTGCATCTATCCTCCTCGGGTTCCCTTCGCTCGCGCCCGAGAGACGAAAGCGACTCTGGAAGGCGGAATGGGATCTTTGATTTGCGTCATTGTGGGCGTCGCCGACGATTGAGAAACCACGAAAGAGAGAGAAGGAAGATCAACAAGGGTTGGATCGAAATTCCGGCGCTCATTGTTGTTGGCCAGCGCGACGCCCGACGACAGAGCGAGAGAAGTAGGGGAAAAAGAGGCTCCAGACGTGAGCACCCGCTTCCGCCTTGGCGGTTGGCAAGGATGAGATACCAGGTCCCACGTCGTTGATCGCTCAAGCCTGCATCTCGCCATAGATAGACCTCTCATCACCCTGGCGGGCCTCTTCCTTTTTATGCTCCCTCTCCCAAACCTCCGCTATGCACATTCTTGCTCGCGACGACGTCCCATGTCAGACATTTCCCTTCTGTGCGCGTGAGCACGCTTCCTGAGCATCGCATCACGACTTCACCCACCCATCTCGTTTCATCTGCGTCTCCTCGAGGACTCATCAAAGCGGTACCCTATACCGCACCGTCCATCACATCATCCATCTCATCGCATGCTTCTCCTGAAGGGATTGAAGGGAGCAACGAGGGACCACCGGTAGAGTGGTGCGTCGACAAACTCTGGCCAATTGTGAGGCGACGGCAAACACCATTGGTCCCCCTGTCTGGCGAGATCCAGCCTTGTTGCCGATCGCTCCAACTGCCGAAAAACTTCGAGCTCGAGATGGCTATGAGTATCACTTCGGGCTTCACGTCAATGACGGTGCCCGCGTCCATGACGTCTCCTATCCTCCCGGGCCCGACAGCCCCAATATCATCGGCACCGCCCACGAGTGCATTGATGCCGCCCTCTGCCACTGCAGGGGCGCCCTCGGATATCACCACCACGCCGTATCCGCCCATGACCACTCACTGGAGCAGGCCGTTGAGCTGCACGTGGACGTATGTCGTCGACTACGAGTTGCCGCCCTCGACCGATGGCCCTGTCGCCTGGCTCGACCTAGAGCCGATCCCCGGCGCGACCAGCCTATCTTGCTATCCGGATGGCATGTTTCAAAACACGAAAACAACCGGTGTATTCAGCCCCGCGACATGCCCCAATGGCTGGACAACGGTGTCCATCTCAGTCAACACCGATCAGCCCCTTGATGAGGCTACCACAACGGCTCTATGCTGCTCATCGTACGTCTCCCGCCGCCGCAACAGGTCTTCGGAGAAGGCCAAGATGGAGGAGGGAGGAGAAGAAGGAGGAGGATCGGGGATAGAGTTGAAGGACGTCCAGGGGCTTTCAGCGGAGTAATGCTGACCATGGGTGAAACAGGGAATATACGCTGGACGGCGAGCACTGCAAGCGCCAAGTTCCGACCGCGCTGGCGGTGCCCATCACGTACAACCACACTGCCTCGACATACGAAGTCTTCACGAACTCCACGACGACGCTCTACAGCGCCACTCTAGCGGTCCACACGATTCGAGCGCTCTTCAGGGCCACCGACCAATCGCTCTTGGGCATCACGGACGACAGCGACATCGACGACGACCCGGAACCGTGGCACCTCTCGATAGCAGCCAAGATTGGCATCGGCATCGGCGTCACCATATTCGGCCTCTTGTCCATCGCGGCGCTCGTCTTCCTGTTCTTCAGGGCCCGGCAGAAGAGACGTGACCGCCTCAAGGGCCGATCGCACGAGATGTCGTCCATGCGCAGCTCGACACGCGGCCGCCCTTTCTCCGAGATGGGGTGGTCGGCACCGCCACGCAACGCACACGGCCATCATGACCAGCAACGTGTCGTCGCGGCCCGCGGGACCGACATGGCGCACGACTTGGACGGGGCCGCGGACGAGCACAGTCTCGAGGACAGCGATAGCGGGAACACGGCTGCGCAGGAGGAGATACGGGTGCTGATGGCGCAAAAGGCGGCTATTCAGCGCCGCATTGAGGAGTTGGAGAGAAGCGAGAATGAGTGTGGGACGCAGACGCCAACTTTGGAGAAATGAGCGCGGCGAGGCTCTCAGATTTGCATTTGCATCATTTCGGAGCGAAGCTGAAAAGGTTGCGGCATGCACATTCGGAGTCTAAGTTGTTTTTTGGTCGTCTTTCATTCTTCCAAGATCTTGCCCATTTCGTTTGCGACATCCGTGGGAGTCTCTTGTCATTTTCTTCGCGTTCTTTTTTTTTGGTTCTTTTCTGTTTCTTTTTTTCTGTTTCCTTCTTTTGATACCAATGCTTGCGAAACTGCGGGAGTTTGGCGATTGTCCAATGCATCCATGTTGAGCAGTCTTCTTCACTTGTGTGTATATACTACTTTCAGGAATCACTTCCGCACATTCATCTCCCTAACTCCCTCTCCCCTTTGCTGCCTTCCATGGATTTTGATTTCTATCACGTTTTTGGATGTGTTTTTTCCCCCTCCTCGATGTGGCCGTGATGAAGCATGTGAAGACCCTTCTGTCAGATGGTGCTGAGTTTTAAGAAGAGAGGAAGGGGTCCAGGGGCACAGAGTCTGCCATGCGCAGGCAGTGAACATGGATGAGCATGATACTGCGCATGACTCATGCATGAGCGACTTGATCAATGATTGATGTATCTGAAATCTGTGGCGCCTGAATTGCAGGATAGACATGAATCGTCGCGATTTCAAGCAGAGTTTCTCTGCCAGAGAGGCAGCAGAAAAGCAGGGAATGCAGCAGCATCTCGACCGACGATCATCCTAAGCCCCCTTTTTCTCTCCACAGTCCTGCAGAGAATTCGTCCATCCCCAGATCTTACCTCCGCTTTTGCTTCTACGAGTACTCGTAGGTACGTGCAGGATCCGGGTTGATGGAGCGAGGTCAGCGTGCAAGTTGGCAGCGAAGCATGCCCACAAGCAGTGCCGACTGTGGGGAGGCATACAGATATGTACAATACTCGTACATGCCGTTGGAGGACGCAACGATCATGGGGACTGCAGCAGCGGAAAACGCGGTTACAAGTACGGAGTACCAGGCCGCCTGTTTTGTATGTACATGATGCGGATGAGGGGAATCATGTTCGGAAGCAGTTCGAGTAGTAGGGAGAAGGTGCTGATGTGGACCGGAGAGCTCGGTCCATGACGGCTTCGAAGTCATGGCATCTAGAAAATCGGATGCCAAGAGGGATATCAACGGGAATCTAGAGTCTCGGATCGATCCATCTCAAAACAGCTCCAGTCCTGTCCGTTGATGGATGACCCATGACTTGGAGGTACTCGCACGAGTACTACCTGAATACTCTCGTACTGCATGTTTGAATTTCGTACTCGTGCACCGTACTCCGTACGGAGTACCAATACTTCACTTCTCGCAGAGTTTCATGTTTGGAGAAAGTTTCTGCCAGGGAATGACCATGGTGGAGACTTCCCTGTCGTAGATCCCATTTCCCATTCTGATTGCCTGGCAAGCTGCAGCAGGGCCAGTGCGTGGAAGCGAGAGCAGGGACAGGCGAGAGGAGGGCTGCAGTAGGGCAGGGCAGTTCGCAGATTGCCACGATGGCGTTGCGTCGCAGCTCATCAGCGCCCGTTGCAGGGACGGGCAGGCCTCTCGAGCAGATCCGTACTCGTACCTGTAGACCGATTGCCGCCTCGTGCGTCATATGTACATACTTGTACGGAGTACGGGTGGTGGAGAGCGGGTCGACGTCGCTCTCCCGCGATCTTTGCGGACCGAGCAGCAGGCAGAAAGGCAGAAAGGCAGAAAGGCAGAAGAAGATGTTCTGTTGGCCCAGAGACCGAAGACGGAGGTGCGCCGGGCGTCCACATTCAAGTTCATGGCTTGATTGATACTAGTCGGAGTCCTCAACAACCCGCAGAGACTCGGTACCAGCACAGGTATTGGATGGCTCAGCCCGGTCAAGATGACTGCTTGCGGCACGCACGGAAGATCCATGGATTGATTTGTTGTCGTACTGTCATGGAGAGCCTGGGCTGCAGCACCGGTCAGTCGATTCATGCCACATACATATGTACTCGTACTCGTAGGTGCTGTATCCGCAGCTAGTACTATACCGAGTGATCTGCCTGTTCCTCTGAGCCCGTCGATGATCGTCAAGGGATGAGACGGTGGTGATCTAGCTCTGCGAGAACCGTACATACGGCTCGTTGGGCATCGGGACTCGAATTGGCTTGAACACAGTATGGAGTCAATAATGAAAGCAATTCAGATGCAATATTGAAGCCGCCGGGGCTGCATCGAGGGCGATTGCGCAACAGAAGAAGCACGACGGGAGCCTGGATCCGGCTTATCAAGCAGCTCCTGCCTCGCACTCGCCAACAAGCGCGCGGTCGAGCTTTCCTTCTGCACTAAGTCGTACGGAGTACTCGTACCAGGTAGAGGCGGTAGTCGTACTCATGATAATAATTTATTTTTCTGAGCGCGTGATTCCAGATCCCATTTGATCGATAATAATAATATAGTAATACCTGTAATAATATCATCATCAATGAGACGGTCCCATGGAGTAAATTCTGTAATATCAAACTTATTGATAATAGCCGCCGGTACAGCTGGCAGTACGGAGTAGTGCCGTCTTTCTTAGCTTCCGTCTTTTCCTTCACCCAAACAAGCCATCGTCACCTTTTTCTTCTCTTTTTCTCTGTTTTCTTTTTTCTCCTCTTCTCTTCCAACTGTGTCGCCGAGGTCCATTTTATTGGGTATCCTTTTGGTTTTCTTTGCTTCCGCGATCCGCAACAGCTGGACTCTCCACAGGAGACGGACGACCTTCCCAGGGAAGAATAGTACTAGAGAGAGAGAGAGGGAGAGAAAAAATGAGGGGCGAGGTAAGTGCGGCGACAAGCAAGCAAGCATACGAGCGTCATCATCTTCGTCTTCCCCCCCCCTTTCTTCCTGTCTTCGAGCTCTCGGACTTGTTGAGCGGAACATGCGCCGCGCAACGTGCTGCTGCAGTTGCTGATCTTCGTCTTGTCCAGATCCTTCATCTTCATATCGGGCAGGCCGGTGTCCAGCTGGGGAACTCCGCCTGGGAGCTGTTAGTCAATTTCTCCTCCTCCTCCTCTTCTCGTGGACCTCGTGGTTTGATTCGAGTCCGGTCCAACCGAGGCGCCGGTCGTCCGTTGGGTTGCCTTGCTCACTCGCCTTGTCGACCATCATAGCTACTGTCTAGAACACTCTCTTGGCCTCGATGGTAAAGTCAACCCCCAGGCAAAGGATCTCGGCGAGCAGGGCTCATTCTCGACCTTCTTCACCGAGAGCAGAAATGGCAAGCATGTGCCTCGCTCCATCTTCGTCGACCTCGACCCGAGCCCCATAGACGATATCCGGACCGGAGTTTACAAGGAGCTGTTTCACCCCGAGCTGCTCATCAGTGGGAAGGAGGATGCCGCCAACAACTACGCACGAGGCCACTACACTGTCGGCAAGGAAATGATTCACAATGTCATGGAAAAGATCCGTCGTGTTACCGGTTGGTCTCTTTCCAATTCAAGAGCCGATGGCGCCTGAGAAGAAGAAGAGAAAAAAAAAAAAAAGGGGGGGGGGGGGCAACGGGACGCTAATGCCATGACGCCTCATAGAAAACTGCAGCGCCCTCCAAGGTTTCTTGGTCTTCCACTCTTTCGGCGGCGGAACCGGTTCGGGATTCGGCGCTCTGATACTGGAGCGCCTGGCCCTCGAGTTCACCAAAAAATCCAAGCTCGAGTTCTGCGTGTATCCCTCCCCCAAGACCTCTTCGTCTTGTGTTGAGCCCTACAACGCCGTCTTGTCGACCCACAGCACTATCGAGAACTCTGATTGTACTTTCCTTGTCGACAACGAGGCCGTCTACGACATTTGCCGCAGGAACTTGGACATCCCCCGCCCATCCTACGACCATCTCAACCGCCTGATTGCCCAGGTTGTCAGCTCAATCACCTCGTCTCTCCGCTTCGAGGGCTCCCTCAATGTCGATCTTAACGAGTTCCAGACCAACTTGGTCCCTTTCCCTCGAATCCACTATCCCCTGATCAGCTACGCCCCCGTCGTCTCCAAGAGGAAGAGCTCTCACGAGAGCTTCAAGGTCCAGGACATTACGCTTCAGTGTACGTGATGAGGTCTTCCCCATTGGCTGATTCATGCCATGGCGACCAGTACTGACCCTGCGCAACCAGGCTTCGAGCCACACAACCAGATGGTTGTGTGCAATCCCCATGAGGGCAAGTACATGGCCGTTGCTCTGCTGTACCGTGGCGATGTCGTCCCCCGCGACTGCACGTCTGCCATTGCCGTCCTCAAGGCCAAGTCCACGTTCCACCTGGTCGATTGGTGCCCCACTGGCTTCAAGCTCGGCATCAACTTTCAGAAGCCGAGGGCCGTCCCCGCTGCCGCCGAGGATGGCGGTCTCGCCGACGTTGCTCGTTCCGTGTCTATGCTTTCCAACACGACTGCGATTGCCGAGGCTTGGAACCGACTCGACAGCAAGTTCGACCTCATGTACGCCAAACGCGCCTTTGTGCACTGGTACGTGGGCGAGGGTATGGAGGAGGGTGAGTTCACCGAGGCTCGAGAAGATCTTGCTGCTCTCGAGAGGGACTATGAGGAGGTTGCTGGGGACGTTTTAGACGACGAAGAGGCCCAATACTAAGCGCCAGCCCTTGACGCTGTTGTTGAGATGGGTTGCGTCAAGATCTGGATGCGGTTCATGATGAGAAGAGTGGGCAGCCAAGAAGTTCGTGATTGTCGCACCCGCCCCCTTTTCTTTCTTTTCTCTCTCTCTTCTTCTTCGAGTCCTGTCAGATAGATGAGACGCCCCTATTAAACCCCCCTGATGCTATTCTCTTGTACGTACACTTTGCTACCAACTCCGCCTGAACAAATGATTCCCCCCTTTTTATCACAACTTCACATGTTGTTTCTTCACAGTGTTTTCCTAGACACACACCTTGTCTACTCCTGGCTACCTGTCTTTTACTGATCTTCAAAGGCTTTGGGCTCGCGAAGTTGGATTCCTACCCTGGAGAGGCGGAAGCGATCCATCACCTTGATATCTCCATGCTATTATGTCTGGATGCGTCAATGATATCAACAGACATCAATGGATCAATCCATAGTCGATGTAAAAGGCGCTATCGAGACGCTGGATGGGCAGGAAGCCACGTAAATATGTTCACGCAGCTGAGGCTCCAGAAGACTGCTCGCCTAGGAATCTCGCATCGCGGATAGGCAAGGTGGGACGGAAGAGAGGGCGAAACGACAATGCGGCTTTTGGCTTTCCGTTATGAAGATATGAGACTAAGGATCACACGAGAGACGAAAGAGGCCCCTATTTCTTCCCCTGCTTCCACGCGGACGCCCGCCTCGCGCTGCGGCCCTTGGGCTTCGGCTGTCCCTTGGCCTTGCCCTTGGCCTTGCCCTTCTTGCCCTTGAGGTCCTTGGGCAGCGCGTCCTTGCTCGAGGCCCTGCGCCCCTCGAAGATGATCTGCTGGGGCGTCTTGAGCGCGG
Source organism: Escovopsis sp. AC (assembly GCA_003055955.1). Taxonomy (NCBI): domain Eukaryota; kingdom Fungi; phylum Ascomycota; class Sordariomycetes; order Hypocreales; family Hypocreaceae; genus Escovopsis; species Escovopsis sp. AC. The sequence continues at coordinate 2,183,317 of NQYS01000004.1, forward strand.
CATCGTCGGCCCGGCCCGCTCCCGCTCCCGCACCCGCGGCGGCGGCGGCGGCGCGCGAGGGGTCGCCCCGGCGGAGGCGCGCGGCGCCGGCGCGCCCGAGCAGCTTGCTGGCGCGGCCGGCGGCGGCCTGCTCGGCGGGCGTGGCCTTGGGTCGGTACTTGGTGCTGCCGCTGACCTTGTCTGCGGCCGCATCGGCCTTGGAGCGGGCCTTGTCGAGGGCGGAGGCGGTCTTGCGCGGGTCCTTGGCGCGGGTGACGCGGAGGGGCCGGGGGAGCATGGGGGGGAACTTCTTGCCGTCATGGAGGAGGGCGGCCTCGACGTCGTTGCCGTCCTAAGGAGGGGGGAAAGAAATGTCAGCCGGTGGAGGGTCTCGGGATGGATGGCTTATTCAGGGGCCGGATGTGAATGTCGAGGAAAAGAGAAGAAAAAGAGCTCGGCGACAGGGAGACTACTCACATAGAACTGCACGTATGCGAAGCCCTTGCCGACCCTGGTCTTGGGGTCCCGCACCACGCGGACGTTCTCGACCTTGCCGACGGCCCCAAAGGTCCTCCACAGGCCCTCCTCGACGTCGGCGGGCACCTTGTTGCGCTTCTTCTGCACGGTCTCGCCGTCGGCGCCCTTGTTCAGGACGGTCTCGTCGTCGACGAAGCCCAGGTTGCCGACGAAGACGCAGCGGCGGTGGTCCATGGGGCTCGGGTGGGCGACACTGTCGACGCGCAGGTGGCGCTCGAGCACCTCGCTGCCGTTGAGCCCCGCGGCGACCTTGCGCGCGGCGGCGGCGGTGGAGAAGACGGCGTAGGCGTTGGCGGACTTGGTGGTGGCGTCCATGAAGGACTTGGTGATGAAGGCGGCGCGCTTGGGCATAGCGCCGCCGGCGAAGGCGACGGAGCGGAAGCGCAGCGACTCGAGCTTCTCGGCGGGGGAGGCGTCCGCGTCGAGCACCGAGGCGAGGTGCTTCATGAGCGTCTTCTTGGCGGCCTTGGACGTGATGGCCTCGGAGGAGACGTTGGCGAGGAAGACGGTGCGCGCGGCCTTTTCGACATCGGCTTTCCTGCCGTCCTGCGTCAGGGTCTCGTGCTGGGGGGGCTTCTCGTCGTCGTCGTCGTCGTCGTCGTCGTCGTCGTCGTTTTCGTCGTCGTCGCCGTCGCCATTGTCCTTGTTGTTGTTGTTGTTGTCGCTTCCTTCGGTGCTCTTGCCCTCCGGCTTCTGGCGCTTGCCCGTGGGCTCGGCGTCGTCTTGCTTCGCGAGCTCGGCGAGATATCTGCCCTCGAGGTCCTCGTTGTCGTCCTTTCGCTTGCGTTTGCGGTCCTTCTTCGCTCGGCCTGACTCGACGGTTGCCTCGGCCGCGTCCTGCGCCTTGTCGTCGGTCTTTGATTCCGGCTCGGCGCCCTCGTCGTCTTCTTCCTCCTCCTCCTCCTCCTGCTCCTTCTCCTCCGCTTCTTCATCGTCGTCGTCGTCGCCGTAGTCCAATTCTTCGCTTATCTCTGACAGGACTTCGTCGTCTCCATCCTGCATTTCGACGTCCTGGTTCTCGGCATCCTCTGGCTTCGACGGTCTCTTCTCCGGAGGCGCGGCGTATCTCGTCTTAGGAGGAGCTGTGACTGGCCCGGCCTGTCACCGAATCAGCCTGTTGCCCATCGAGACGGAGCAGCGCATTGAGGATCAGGACATCCATTGCCCAAAGGATCTTCTTACACTAGAGGCGAAGAGGGCATCGAGTGTGGGATCAATGGCCTTGGAGGCCACGGCCAACGGATTCCCCCTGTACGGCGATTAGTCGAGCACTTGAAGCTGTCATTTGGCGCGCATGCCATGGGGAGTTGTTCCTCAACGTACTTTTTGGCCATTATAGTATTGGATGGTAGGGTCTGGTACAGTATGTACGAGAAACAGAAGCTTCACGAAAGCCGGGTGCTGTGCCTTGTGCTCGTGCTGCTACTACCTCTACCGCAATCTCTATCTCGGGAGTCGGAGTCGCGACCAGTGGGCAGAAAAGTCGACGGGCCGGCCTTCCCCCCAAAAAATTTGGGTCCCGCCGGCCGGATCAAGAGCGGAAGAATGCGTCATTGGCTTCTGATAAGCGAAGAGGGTCCCGCGTTGTGGGGCGATAAGACCTTCCCATGACCGCGTTTTTGCCGAGACTCACCGCCCGGCAGCGCGGCGCAATGGATTGCAGCCCTCCATTTCAGTTGAAATGGTACGAGTATGAACCCCGTGCACGAGTATCAGTAAAGAGTCCTGACGCTGGCGACTCGATAGATGCGGGCTTGCAAGGCCCTGACGACGGCAAGAGACTGGCACTGATGGCCGCTTGTTCAAGGGCCGCCGGATGCGGCAGCCGTTGAAGTTGGAGGTACGGAGTGGAGGTCACTACGGAGTACTAGGTACTACCTAAAGGCCGGGAGTCCCAGGTGGCGCTGGAAGATGAAAAGGCCGCTGGAGCTTAGCACTAAGCGAGGCCGGCGTAGCGCCTGAAATGCGCCAGTAGCAGCCCGGCACAGCACACCTGTACCCTCCAGTGACTGGGACAGGATCAATCAATCAATTCAATGGAACCGGCGAAATTGGAAGCTCGCTCGGTGTGCAGGGCCATCTTCTGCCGCTCTAGGTTAGCCGGTTGGAGAGAGCGAGTGCTGGTTCAGTGTGGTCAATCAATCAATGTGTGTGTGCGCGCGAGGCGGCACCGGCAACAAAGTCAAGACCTTCGTCCATCCACCTGCTCTTCCACCACTTTGCTCTACCCTCTCCCTCCCCTCCCAGCTCATTCTGCCATCACTGCTCGTCACGGCTCAGCGTGGCTTCACCGAGATCGATACTGGCCCTCGACTGGGCCAACGGACCCTCCAACGCGTCGAAACCTTTTCACTTTTCGCTCTGTTTAGCCCCGACGACCCAGCTTGTTTTCTTTTCCCCGGCTCCTCTGCTCTCTCTCTCTCCACCAACTCCCACCAACTCCCACAACTCGCCAGGCGACCACTCCTCCTCCTCCTCCTCCTCCTCCTCCTCCTCCTCCGCCTCCTCCGCCTCCTCCTCCGCGCCCGGCCCTGCTCAACCCTGCGATCGGACATCTTGCATCAGGCCTCGGCAAGGCTCTCGATCCTGCCACCGTGCCTCCCATCGCCGCCTGTCCTGACCAGAGCGCCCGCAGCTGTGCCCCGGCTCGACAATGGCAGCGACAGCAGCGGCCTCCGCCGCCCTGCCGCCCGGAGGGCCCGTCAGTGGCGACCTCGAGGACGGCAACGTCTCCAGTCCTCTGAGCGAGGTCGATGACAAGGACGCAAACGACGAGGAGATGGAACGCATGCACCTCGACGACAATGACGGCGACAACTCCAGCTTCAGCGGAGAGGAGAACCAGCCTGCCCACAACGACGGCTCCGATTCCGAGAGCGCACTCTCAGAGGCGGCCTCGGACGTCAACTCCGAGGCCAACGACACCGAGGCCGAGACCCTGAGGCTATACGACACCCCGCGGAACCACAGGCACCGTGACGTCCTCGTCGACCAGTTCAATGACGACCAAGTCTTCGAGCACACGCCGGAAAACCCCCGCAGAACCCAGGCCGCCGCCGCGGCTGCTGCCGACGCCGACGCCGACGCCGACGACGAGTCTGTGTCCGGCGATGAAGGCTCGGTCGTCTCCAGTCGGGCCGGCGCCCACGATTCCCCGACAAAACATGCCGCGGAAGCTGGCGCGAGCTTGGATGAGGACGCCGCCGCCGCCGCTGCCGCCGCCGCCGGCTCCCCGCAAGACCGCAAGCGGAAGCGATCGCCCGTCATTGAGCCTTTGGGCCCGGAGGCTCCTCCCACACGGAAGCGCTCCAGCTCCGAACTCGACCGCAAAGAAGGAGCTGGCGATGGTGCTGACGTCGCCGCCGCCGCCACTGCCGCCACTGCCGCCACAGAGGACGAGAAGCGTTCCCCTTTACCTCAACGCGGCAGCCAGTCGCCAGGCGGAGATCGAGATCCTCGGCCGACTCTAGAAAATGCCCCAGAAGATACATTGACGGCAGAGCCCGACTCTCGTGCCGCCAAGAAAGCCATGCGCGGGGGCTCGAAACGCAGGAATGCTCTGACGGATAGCGCCGATGACGACACGCCGCTAGAAGCTGAGGAGGAGTCTCCCGACGCCGCGGCCGAGGGGCCGAGGGAGCCGCAGGACGAGGACATGGAAGTCGACCTTGAGGAGGAAGCTGCTCACAGAAATGCCGAAGAAAGTAAGTCTTGGGTTCCAGACTGCGAGCGACTTCTGATCACTGATTTCTCTCTCACTAGTGGAGAGAAAGCAAGCTGCGTATCGGGATTGGACGCACATTGAGGAGATGTTTGGCATCTTTCGGGAAAGGTCAGTGGAATGCCTGCTCCTCCTCCGTGACGGTCGCCATGGTTGGTGTCGTTGCTAACTTGGTCGCGTCGCGTAGGCTATACAAGGATCGGCTGCAGAGGCTTGAAGAGGAGGAGCAGTCCCTGCTGGCCGCCGAGCCTACACATCCAGAGTATCTCAACATGAAGCAATGTCTCGATGATCGGCTGAACCAAAAACTCGAAGCCGCTAACAAGGAGTACGAGTTCCGGATGAAGGCCCACGAGAGGCGTGCGGTGGCGCAGAGGTCGCAGGTATGGAGCCAGTACTTCCAAGCCGTCCGCGAGCGGAGGGAGCAGACCCTGGAAGCCCTCAACAAACAGTGGTACGACGTGCAGAGCGCCCGGCGAAATGCACACAGCCTGCCGGACTACGGCCTCCTGTTCCCCAGGGACCCCGCGCAGCGGGTCAGAAACGCCATAGCTTATAACACGGAGGTGTCGACGCTCGCCGGCATGGCGAAATACGAGGGCTTCCCCGCCGGGCCCGAACTGAAGGGGGCGTCCGCTCCGGAGCTGGAGGCCGACCTGGCCCAGATGGAGGTAAGTTGGATCGGGTTGAAATGGGCACCGTCCCGGCGGGAAAATTCGGTTTACTGACTTGAGCACCTGGTGACAGAGGGCCCGACGCGGACGACCCAAAGTGCCGATAAGTCACATGCGTGAGGAATACCAGCCGCCAAATTTAACCCGTCTCGGGCCCGCTGGGGAGCAGTTCCTCAAGGACACGCCGTGGGCGAACCCCAACCACTCCGCGCACAAGCTGTACCAACACCCGAGCATCCAGGGAGAGGCCCCTCACGAGCCCGTCGCCACCACCAGCAGGATAGCGCATAGGAACCTGTCCTCGGCCCCGGATCTCAAAGCCACGCTCGACGTCCCGACGCCGCCGACGCAGCAGAGGTCGGCCAGCCTTGCCGCGCGATTACCAGAGTCGCCCGAGATGGCCCGAAGCATCGCGCACCCGAGCCCCGCCCACCAGATGAAGCGCATGGGCAGCATACCGAGCCTGAGCCGCGGGTCCAAGGCCGCGGCAGCCTGACGGCGCAGATGTAGCACTGCCGAGCTCTCTTCTGCTTTTGTTCATACGGTACTCCGGGTGCGGCTGGCTTTTGACTTGGCTTCACAACAAGCGTGTTGATTTGATTCTTTGGTTCGGATATCATGATACCCCTCCCCCCAATCCTTTCCCCCCTCCCCCCTTTTTTTTTTCTTCTCAAACCGGGTGCCGCCAAAGGGACACGCGGGCTCACTCTGTTTCGACACATTTGGCTTTATCTGGAGGCGACGGACTGGAAAACGAAAGAGGAAAAAAAAAGCAACGAAAAAGAAGTTCCCATAATAGAGACCGGGCGGCGCGATTCTTTGCTGAATCTGTCCATCTCCCCCCCCCCC
>NQYS01000004.1:2236819-2271553 GCA_003055955.1 Escovopsis sp. AC
GGGGGCGCGTGATGCCGGCGTGGTCTGCGCTGGGGCGGCCGCGCTGGAGACCCGTCGATAGACTGGAGTTGTTGGGGCTGGATTTACAGGTAGTATGTGCGAGTGCGAGTACGGGTGTGTGGGAGAATGGGACTCGTGTCAGGGGGTAGATGAAAGAGGGGGGAGGGGAGGCGGATAGAATGAGGGGGTGGCTTTTCAGGGGAGAGGGATCGTGGTGGTGTTTGTTGTGATCTTGACTGCTGTACTGTGGAAAGGGGGGGGAATGTCTGTGAAATACGGGGCTCTGGTGTTATTCGATTGATACGAGTTAATACGAGTTAAGAGCAGTTTAATTGAGGGGCTGAATTCTTCAGAGTGCGAGAAGGAAATACGTGGCATGGTGCTTCTGTTGTGTCCCCCCCCCCCCGGCGAGCGTCGATTGGGCTAGCACTCGGTGTCGCCGCCGAGCTGCGCGGTCCACAGCTTGTCCCTGTCCCTGTCTGGTCCTTTCCTCCGCAGCCCGAGCATCCTTCGCCCGGGGCCGCTCCCCGCGGCGCCGCCGTCTTTCTTCCCCCCGGCGTCCTGGCTGCGCGCGGCCGCGCGGCCGGCGACGGCGCTCCACCCGGCCGCGTCGGGCCCCGTCTGGATGTTCTCGCGGCGCGAGACGTCGTCACGGCCGTCGGCGTGGCAGAGGAGGATGTTGCGCGCGACGTCGGCCCGCGCGACGGCCGCGGCGAGCTTGGGCTTGAGCGCCGCGAGGGCAGCCTCGACGCTCGCGGGCGAGAGGAGCGCCGAGTAGTGCGCCGCGGCGCGGATGAGGACCTCCTCGCCGGACGAGACGAAGGCGGTGGAGAAGGCGAACGAGGACTGGGCCGCGAGCTCGGCGCGCAGGGCGGCGTCGACGTCCTCGATGGTGAGGCCGAAGCGGGGGCCTATGAGGACGAACGCGTTGAACGGCTCCGCGACGGCGGGCGGGAGCGGGGCCGCCGCCGCCGGCGGCGGTTGGGCGGTGGAGGGCTCGCCGGCGGCGGCCTGGGCGTCGCGGATCTTGACGCACTGCGCGAGCGTCTTGCTCGGCGGGGCGACGAACTTCTGGCCCTTCCAGACGAGCACGTAGCGGTGCGGCTCGGCGTCCTCGCTGATGCTGTCGAGCCCGTAGTCGCCCGCGAGGCAGTGCAGGAACTGCCGCTGTTGGCGAGGCATCGGCTTGTACCGCAGCCGCTGCTCGTTGGCGCTCCTGGAGAAGACGCGGAACTCGCGCTCCTGCGTCTCGGCCCAGGACGTGTTCTCGCGGAACAGCTCGAGCGTGGTGTCGGAGTAGGGGATGTGGTCGTTCGTGTGCGAGGCGGGGTCGATGTTGAGGGCCGCCGCGAGGCGGCGGTTGCGCTCGAGCCGGAGGCACTCGTCGTCGCACTTGATTTCCGGCCGGGAGGGTTCCGGGTTGGAGCTGCTGGCGAGGCACTTCACCTCCTGCTGGCGGAGGCCGCAGGGACAGCTGACGATGGTCTTTTGTGTACAAGGGCCGGATTCGATGCAGACTGTGACTCGGTGAGCTGTTAGATGATCTCTAAGGAATAGAGCAAAACACATGATGCTCGAGGAGGAACCACAAACCTGTGTGACCGTGGCATGGTAGTTGGCAGGGGTGGTCGCAGAAGAGCTTGGTTTTGCCGCATGCTTGGGCGCACGTCTGACCGGTGCCTGGGCCGTCTTCACACTCCCCGGGCTTATGGCACAATTTTCTGCAAGAATGGATCCTGATGAAATAGCACGTCAGCTAATGGGCCACACTTGTCGAAGGAGGGAAACCTCGGGAGCGACTCACCCGCATTTGAGATCCTTCTTGCACGACTGCCCGCATCGTGCCGCCTGGAGATGGCATGGCTGGCTCTTGAGCTTCTCCTTGCCGCAGGCACACCACTTGTCCACCAGAAAGGGGCACTTGGGACAGGCGACGTCATCCCCGTGGCAGTTGTGCTCCACGGCGGGGTGCCCGCAGGCCGGCCGCCTCGAGCAGCTGAAGCGGCACTCCGGGGCATGAGTCCCGCAAGGCAGCGGCGGGCGGAGGACCGTCCTGCCGCAGTCGCAGCTGATCTCGTGGAAGATGGCCTCGGGGCAGCTGGCGCAGCTCCCGCGGTGGCAGATCTGCTGGCAGTTGTGGCTCCCGCACTTGAGGGGCCTGCCGCACGTCTTGATGCAGATGTGCTCCGCCTCGACAAAGGCCTCCGGGCCCTGCAGCCTGTTCTTCTTCCTGAGCGCCAGCCGCTCCGCCGCCTTCTTCTCTCCCGGGCAGCAGTGCTCGCCGCACCGGTGCCGGCCGCAGCTCAGGGTGGCCTGGCAGGTCCGCGTGCACCAAGGCTCCTGCATCATTTCGCTTTGGTGGCAGATGGACGGGGATGCCGTCCGCCCGCACCTGCACGGGATGTCGACCGTCTCCGCGCAGAAGCCGCAGTCTCCGACGTGGCACGTGGCCTTGCAGAGATGTCCGCACGGTAGCATCTTGCGGCAGACCTTGTCGCAATGGGGGACAGGATCTTGGCAAAAGTATCGCGGGTTTTCCAGGAGCTCGTCGAGCGGCGTCTTGCCGCAGGGGCAATGGGTGACCACGTCCGGGGAGTAGGGGCAATGGGCAGGCTGCTCCTCTTCGGGGTGGCACGATTCGGTGCATTTGTGCACGTCGCAATCGTAGTTCCGATCGCACGGCTGCTCGCAGTTGAATGACCCTTCAAACCAGCCCATCCCTCTCCAGTCGAAAGATTGCACCGGATCTCCGCGCTCGAAGCAGGGGATCGTCTTCTCGAGACGGCCACAGTAGCACTTGGCGTCGACTCGTGTGTCGCAGCCGCCGCAGAGCCCCGAATGGCATGGCCTTGGGCAGGAGTGCTCTCCGCAGGGCAGCAAGTCGCCGCAGATGTCCTGACAGCTCCATCCGTGCTCGTAGTCGGTCTCCCTGCACAGTTTCCGAGAGGCGTTCTTCCCGCAGAAGCACGACTGCTCCGGGCCCGGCAAGTCGCAAGGAGGACACGGCCCTGCGTGGCACTGGAGGGGGCACGGATGCGGGCATGTGGCCCTGGGCTTCGAGCACGTCTGCCCGCAGGAGTGAGGCGGCAACGATGCGCTGGACGGCTTCGGGGTGACGTCCTTGCCGCACCAGCAGTGGTAATACCCCGGCTCGTCGACGAGCTTGGAGTTGCACCCGGGGCATCTCCAGGAGATCTCGGGGGGGCCGTCTGCCGAAGGAGGAGCGGACTGCTTCTGCCCGCTGTTAAACCACTTCTTGGCGCACTTCAAGTGTACGACGGTCCAGCAGACGGTGCAGGACCAGATGTGGGAGGTCCTGAGGATGTCGTCTGTGCAGACGGCGCATTCATAATTCCTATTACTGATGTCCTCGTGGATGCGGACGCCCAGGTTTGCGGCTGTGGATTTGGGGGGCTTGATGTCTGACTGCTTGCGTGTCCGGGACGCTCCGGCTTGAGCCCTGCTTGGCAATCAGTCTCTTTCGAGTCCCGGTAGTTGTCACCTTTGACGCTGCCACGCCGACTCACGGTCTGGTTGCCACGGGCTGACCGGGCACAAACTCGGGGGCATCAGCGCTGAGCTCAGGGACCGCCGATGCCTCATCTGCCTGAGCCGTCAAGTGCCCCCCGAAGGACCGAAATGGTCCGGCCCGTGGGCCTTGAGACGCTCTACCCCTGGCATGGCCCCTCTCTGCTGGGCGATGCCCCCGCCTGCCCCTCCCCCCTCGGCCGGGCCTTGCCGGCTCTGCTGAAGACGGAGCTGAGGAGGAGGGAGCTTGCTGATTCGGGGAAGAAGCTACCGTCTCGGGCGGGACAGCATCCGGTTGCGCATTTCGGGGGGGACCACGGCCCTCGGACCTGCTGCTGTTTGGAGGTCCGGCAGGCGGACGTTCTCGCCCCCTCCCACCGCGACCTCTCCCTCGGCGAGCTCCCGGCGCTCCTCGGGACGACGACTCGCTTGATCGATGAGCCTGTGTCTGCGTCTGTGTCTGCGCTTGCACTTGCGGGTCGTCTCCCTGGCTCATCTCGTTGACGACGGGCGAGGCCAGAGGAGGCGAATGAGGATGCGGTCGAACGTGACTGAGGTGGTGATGGCGGTCGTCCGAGGTTGATTTGAGCACGTGCTCTGCCTGACTGGACGAGCTCATACGAGAGGTACTTGGAAGGAGCTCGTTCATGCAAAAATGGCTGCCTGGCAAACTGCACACAACGAGTCTCGACAGCGACAGAGACTCGAGAAAGCAGGAAACGAGGTGCGTCCCTAGTCGTCTCTGTTCAAAAAGAAAAGAAAAGAAAAGAAAAAACAAAGGCAAGACAAAGTCGAGTCCTTAAAAAGAGGCTGTGATGGAATAGATCGTATTTCGCCGCCTTCTGGGATCCATCCATTTGATCCATCAGTCTATTTTCTTGGAGGTTCGAGGTCCTCCGCACTTTTTAGCGGGGCAATCCAGGCCATACAGCCAATGGAGAGCCGCCCTCGCTATCAGCATGATATCGCCGTGGCCGCCTTGTCGCGCCACCCGCCGTGCATGTACCGATGCGCCAGCACTGACCTCCAACTGGGAGCGTCCGCCTCCTACGCCGCAGTAGCCCCGCCGTTGCGTGTACCTGTTCGCGGTCGCATACCGCTGAAGGCTCTCCGCCCAGCTCCGTCCACAGGGCACTGCATCCCCTGAGCGCGGCGCGATCGCCCTGGAGCTCGAGCCGCTTCCGCTGAAGGATCCCCTGGAGCTTTGAAACTTCTACTGGAGCCCTGGGCAGCCCGTGCAGGATCAAGCCAGTCCTGCCCCCTCAAATGGACACGGAATGAGTCATCGATGCTGCAATGAAATCGAATTTATCCAGATCCATCAAACTTGGTTTTTTTTTCTTTCCAATCAGCTGGGGAGTCTCGCCCATGCCTCTTGATCTCTGGGTGGGTTTGCAGAGTGCCTTCATCATCAAAGTCAACCTAGCGTTGAGTCATTGGTTCCAAGGGATATGGAGCTGCCCATGCGTGCTGTCAATCCCTTGCTGCTCATCCAGACCGTCAGCAACCATGTGGCTCTGCGAATGCCTTGATGCTCTACCATGACCAGTCTCTGTGGCTCCTGTCTGACTCAGAGAAAGAATTTTTGCAAACACCCCCGCTTGATTTACATCATGAGCCGCGGGATTCACATGGTACGCAACATCTCCGTGATGCGACTGCATGCGAGCGGAGCGAGCGTTGCTGATCTGCCAGGCGAGCTGCCTCTCAGGAGGATGCGGCTTGCCTCCCTATGTACATGTAGACGGTGACTCGGGGATCATGTGCCCCGGGAGAAATCTCCTCCTCTACCCTCGGATCCCCTGATCTGGAATTGACTTCATCGCCGGCCCAGTGCAGAATCAATGACATTGCAGTCCGTGTCTGAACTTCCATATCTCGGGCTTGATTTTTGCACGAGAGCTCACACCCTCTCCACAGAAGCCGCGCCGCGCCGAGCTGTGCTGGTCTTGTGCCTCCTTCTGTCGCATCTTGCTCCAGTTTCCAGCAGCAATGGGGTCATCTCGGAGAGCTGGCCCTGCATGGTGCGTCTTGGTCCAAGAGGGTTTGGCCGTCTTCGAAGTCATCGAAATCCGGGTGAGTCCGCGGCACATCTCACCTTGCTCGGGCAGGTGCGGCTGATTCTCGTCTCTCTGGATTCCTCAATCACCAAGCTGAAGGCCGCCGCTCCTGGCTGGAGGCGCAATCCGCCGAGCCGGTTCGATACTATGAGATACCGACGTACACGGGAAGACGTGGTGTGATGGTTGGCACACTTCTATATCAAGTGAGTAGAGAAAGATATTAGTGCATCATCAGTCCGACACGAGCCGATTATGCAGAGCAACTTGCAATGAGATGAGGCGGATGCCGATGAGCCGGCAAGCAGTTGCTTTCGCCCCCCGAAATAGCCGTTTGCCATTGCATGCGGTGACCGTTCTGCGAGAGTGGCTTTTGATGAAGCCAAAATCATACTCCGTATCGCCGACACGTATACGGAGAACGCCGACCCGTACTCCGTACGGACCTTCGTATCCATATCGGGGGTTCTCAGGCCGAGGAGTCCCGGATTGCTGGGGAGCGACCGCGATGCGGCGTGGCTGGGAGAAGGGGGAATGAGCCTGTGGCACGACGGCCGCTCAAGGCTTTGGCCGCTTTTTCATTCCTCCTTCTCGTGGAACCGCGAAAATCAAGATCGCGTTGCACGGCAGGTATTGCACGGACACACGAGATGCGCATTTGGCCGGCCCGTGTACGTTCTCCGTGTGGTGGTGGTAGTACGTTGACGGTGACAGGAGGTCGTGCGTGTGTGAGACCTTGTTGCTGTAATCCGCCGAAGAACCCAAAGGTAGCGCGAGAGGAAGACATCCATGGATGGATCCAGATATCTTGCTCCCCGTCTCTTTGCAACATGTGTTCGCTGCTCGCCGAGTGTTGATGCTCACTGAAGGCTTCTCTTGACATGAAGAAACGGCCGCAGTTTCATGCCCCCGTGATGGCGGCTTCATGATAATTATAGAATTCCATGAACGGCTTCAGCTCCGCAAGCCTGGATTCTGTTACCGGTAACGGCTCGTGTCGTCCGCGAGGCAGGATAGCAAGAATAAAAACAGAATTGCGGTAGGAGCCGCAGACTCTCGTGGATGTCAAAGAGGCCCATACCCATCCATATCCGCCGAACCGACGTCCTATACTCGTACATCGAAAAGCGTGAGAGGATGACATTTACCTTTCTGCTAATGCATGTGCACGCAGTAGTGGGGAGTACTCCGTAGAATCTGCATCCATCAAGGGACTGATCGGTCGATCAAGTGCTCCATAGAAAATAGAGATGGGTCTTGTGTAGGAGACCCATGGAATACGAAGAACACCAACGAGTGGCGTCGACGAAAGGGAGAAGAACCGGCTAATGGAAACTGAAATAGATCGATCGATGCATCCCTCTGGATACGAGCGCTGATCGCTTCCTTGCCCGGGAGCTGCCGAGCTTACCTATCTCTGTAGCCCGGCATGTCCCTGCTCAAGCTGGCGTCTGCATTGGATACGAGCATTGCTGATAGGGGGTCCTACCAGCACTCGCACGAGTACTCCGTAGACGAGGGCGAGCATCTCGGGGCCGGTTTTCCGTTTCCACTTCGCTGCGGAAGCACGAGGACGCAATAATTTGAATCTCGGAGTCATTCGATGAACTTCGGAGCATGTCCTGCCCTCATTGCATGATACAGCCATTCGACGATTTCAATATTGGCTGTCTCCGTGGGGTCTCACAATGCCGTCTGACGTCTATACGGGACGAGATCAATTCGTCTCCTAACAGCATGCGGAGGGCTGGTGCAGAGCACGACGGATGTGACCTCCTCTTCGTTGCCTGTCAGAAATTAGCACCCGATAAAATAGCATCCATCTTGGGTCACATCACCTCCACGGCCGAGGATCGCTCTAGCCCTCACGCGATCAAAAATTTTTGGCTCAGAACTGGCTGAGGGCGATCGACACGTCATGGCGCCCCCCCGAGAGGGACCTCACGGGGCAGCACTCCTCCGCTTGAAGGGCCCTACAGGACGATGGCCGTCTCGGTTCGCTCGGCCAGCAATCGTGGATTCAGGGGATGAATAGACCCCTGCGGACGTGATTTTGAGACTGGTGTCGTGCCCGAGACGACATTGTCGTTCCAGCGGCGGCCTCGTCCAAGCGTCGGGAGATTCGTGTGAGAGGCATCTAACTTCCTCCAGCTGCCGTAAAGAAATGCCACACTATCCACAACACTATCCGTTAGCTGAGGCTTTAGAACGAGGCAGGATGGCGAAAGGGGGTAGGTTTCCACGATGCTCCTGACGTCTGCGGCTGCGGCTGCGGATACATGTGGTATCTGCGGGGTCTGCTGAGAGGTCCTCTCTCTAATTTTGCTATCCAAAGTCGCGGCTGGCGGAGGAATAGGCTATCCTTCTCCTGCCCGTGATTAGTACTAGTGAATGGACTCGGATGACCAACAAAAAGTCTCGAGCTTGAGATCCTTGGAGGGTGTTGACCGGCATTGTGCGTCGTGGTGGTTGCTCGGATGGGTCATCCTGTGGTTGCCGGATCCACGGGTACCTGAACTGGCAGTGACGAAAGACAAGAGCTCCGGTACGCTGGGCATTGGGCGAACCCTAGCATCTTCCAGATCGGAATCGGAATCTCAATCTCAAGGGTTCTTGGGAGGCTGCAGGTTCAGCTGGTTGCAAGAATGATCCATGGATGGATCGAAAGTCCAGGTTGATGCCTCTCGTACGATTACGAGCTCCTCCAGCCCGCCCTCGACTCCGTACGAACATGTCGCAGTAGACACAGTAGACACAGACCTACCCTATACGAGTACATGCAGCCCAAGGAAGGAAGGAACATCTATGATGGCTCCAGCGCCAGTCCAGCTCCTGCTTGGTTTATTTTATTTTATTTTATTTTATTTTATTTTATTTTATTTTATTTTATTTTATTTTATTTTATTTTATTTTTTTAAAAAAAATGCAACCACCAAATATCTTTCATCGTGAAGGATTCGATCCATCATCTGGCAATTTTGGCAATTTCAAGTGTTGCGACCTGCTCACGCCGTCACGTCCGTCCCTCATCGCACAGAGACTCTCGTGTCGCCAGGTCTGTCTTTGCTTTTTCCCCGGTGGCGTTTCGATGGCTGCCCTGACGGTTCACCCACCATCCTGTATTCGGAAATAGAGCTCCCTTGACATCGTCGGCTTGCATCTAACCTTGGACCTCACCGGCTTGCCAGTTCCGAGCTCGAACGAGATTTCGACAATGCCTCCCAGGACCCAGTCTCTGCGCCCGTCCCGACTCTCTCGACCTCGCCGTCCCTGATTTGCCCGCTACGGTCTCCAGCCCTGCTGCAACGCTATGGTGTGCATGACGCTATTGCCGCCTTCGCACCCCTGCAAGCACATCCTTTGCCGCCGTGCCCCCTCCCCTGGTGCCCTCTCTCCATCCATGTGGCAGCCATGGCGCTCTGGCGCGTATTCTCCCTCAGCCCTTCTGTCCGAGGTAGCATGGCCCATAGCTCTTCGCCCGATAATCAGTCCAGGCCGTGTTCCCACTTCCCAGGCTCTGCCCCATTTGGATCCTTGGACCCGTCGGGCGGCCCAATCGGCCAAGGCCCCAAGCTTTCGGGGGCCGCAGCCCAGGCCGCGACTCTTGGGCCCCCGGTCTGATCCTGGGAGCGCCATGGCGAGCATCGGATACAATAACTTCAGCCCGAGCCCACCGTGCCTGAGGGGGGGGGGGGGCTCGTCCCAGCCGTCTTTCTCGACCTCGACTATCGCTCCTTTCGCGTCGAGAGACTTTGCGCTCTCGTTCAGTCGTTCGTTACCTTACGGGCCCATCGTTGACGCTCGAATTCAGCTGCATCACCTCGTTGTCGCCCGCGCGGGCCACATACCGCGACGATGAGGACCTCAACGGCGGCCTCCGTCTTGTCTGCCGCCCTGTTCTCGCTGCCCTGCCACGCTCTCTCAGCCCCTTCTGCGTTGAGCAATGGCTGGACATATCAAGGTTGCTATGTGTAAGGGGCTCATACATCTTCTTGACCCTGGCCTCCTTTTCTCGTGGCTGACTCGTGAGCAGCGACGTGGGACGCACTTTGGGTGTTGCGAGCATTACCGACGATGAGATGACCAATGAGGCTTGCGTCGACTTCTGCTACAGCAAAGGGCTGCCTTACGCGGGAACGGAATACTTCACGCAATGCTACTGTGGCTCTTCCCTCGCCCCGGGAGCAACACCAGCCGCCGAGACCGACTGCAACGCGCCGTGCGGTGGGAACGCGACTGAACCCTGTGGCGGATCGAACCGCCTCACCTTGTTCAACACCTCTCAGATCACGGGCCCTCAGGTCAACCCCGGCCCCGATGGCTGGACCTCCCAGGGGTGCTATTCGTGAGTCGCTAGATATCCGTCATTCAAGTATGACTCCTTTCAAGGCGAGGCTGACTCCGCTGCGTGCGAAGCGAGGGAACCACTGGCCGCGCCTTAGCGACGGGGTTGAACGGCGTGCCGGGAGACCAAATGACGGTTGCCAAGTGCACTGCTGGATGCCAGAGCGCCGGATTCTCGCTCGCAGGTGTCGAGTACGCTGGAGAGTGCTGTATGCCCCCCGATCAACTTGCTGCGCGTCCGATTTGCTCTTCAATGACCATCATCACGGTCTGGTGAAGATGAGGGTTTCCCCTTGCTGACTTCGGCTATCTTCACTCTCGTCCTCACATAGACTGCGGAAACCAAATCTCCAATGGCGCCAAGCCTGACGCGAGCGGTGGATGCACCATGACTTGCAATGGAAATGGCACCGAGTTCTGCGGCGGTCCAGGCCACTTGAACCTCTACAGCAAGGGCTCCTTCAGGTACGTCGCCATCGGGCAAGGAGGAGGAGAGAACGAAACGGCCAGAGGCCGGAAGATTTCGACACGTATCCCTCCCCATCTAGACCGCGAGGAGAAGACGCACTGACGCCAGGGCAGCACTCCCACCTCTCCGCCAACCTCGCCCTCCCCATCGCCTCCCGCCTCGTCTGCCCCTTCAACGTCCCTTGGCGGATCGGTCGGAGTTGTGTGTCCCGCGCAACCGGCCACTGTTGGGAAGTACAAATGGTATGGCTGCTACACGGAGGGCACGAATGGCCGCGCCCTCGGCTCCAAGACGTACGCCGACGATGCCATGACGCTTGGTGCCTGCGCGATCTTCTGCTCCGGCTTTACCTACTTCGGCGTCGAGTACAGCAGAGAATGCTACTGCGGAAACTCCTTCAGTGCGGGCAGTATCCTCGCCAACTCGGCCGATTGCAACATGATCTGCGCTGGCACGAGCTGCGACTTTTGTGGCTCTGGAAACCGACTCTCCGTCTACTCGCTCAATGCTCCTCCTGGCTCAACGACCGACCCCACGGCCCCTCCCACTTCGATCAGCACCCCTATTTCGACGCCAGCCCCGAGCTCGACCGGACTTCCGAAAGGATGGGCCGCCTACGGATGCTGGGTCGATGGTGTGCAGGGCCGCATCCTGAATCAACAGCTCCCCGACAATGACGCCCTCACTGTGGAGTCCTGCGCCCAGTCATGTGCCTCTCAGGACTTTAAGATCGCCGGCGCCGAGTACTCGAAGCAGTGCTTCTGCGGCAACAGCATCGTCAACGGGGGTGTCAAGGCCCAGTCTGACGCCGAGTGCAATACCCCCTGCGCAGGCGATCCTACAGAGATGTGCGGTGGTGGCGGACGAATGAGCATCTTGTCCCTCGGACCCCCCGCCGTCTTGGCTCCTCCGGCGCCTATTCCGGTTGTCGGTGACTGGGCCTACCAAGGTTGCTACGAGGACAACGTGAAGCAGGTCCGCACTTTCACCTGGCAACTCATCTTCCAGAACATGACCCCGGATCAATGCTTGAAGCAGTGCGCCACGTTTGGTTACATGGCTGCCGGCCTTGAATACGGTGATGAATGTTACTGCGGCGACCCTTTCAACATCCAGACGGTTGGCTCCACGAAGCGGCCCGAGTCCGAGTGCAACATCCCCTGCACCGGCAATGGCTCTGCCATCTGCGGTGGCGGTTCTCGTCTGACTACCTACTTCTGGACCAGCGACCCGTTGTATTCGTGGACCTTCCCGGAAGCCGGCTCTTCTGCCGCAGGAGAATACAAGTTCCTCGTTCCCGGCGTCTGCGTCCCCCTCATGACGTCGCAGAGCATCAATGGTAAGGTCATGTTCCTGGAGAAATGGGGTACCGGTCCGCCAAACTCCACCGGGGCCTACGAGCTCGATCTCACTCTCGTCGACGACTTCGCGGCCGCCTGGCGGCCGATGCACGTCAAGACCGACGTCTTCTGCGCCGTGGGTGTGACGCTCCCGGACAAGGCTGGTCGGCAGCTGACCGTTGGAGGCTGGTCTGGGGACTCCACCTTTGGTGTGCGCCTGTACACACCGGACGGCTCTCCCGGCGCCCCCTCCAAGAACGACTGGGAGGAGAACGTCGATGTCTTGAAGCTTCAGGCGGGCCGGTGGTACCCGACCGCCATGATCATGGCTAATGGCTCCATCCTGGTGATTGGCGGCGAGAAGGGCTCGAACGGTGCTCCCGAGCCTTCCCTGGAGATCCTCCCGTACACCGGCACGGCGCCCCTCTACATGCCCTGGCTCGAGCGCACCGACCCGAACAACCTGTATCCCTTCTGCGCGGTTCTGCCTTCCGGCGGTATTCTCGTGGTATACTGGAACGAGGCCCGCATCCTGGACGAGAGGACGTTTGAGACGATCAAGACGCTGCCGAACATGCCGGGCGCGGTTAACGATCCCATGGGCGGACGCACCTATCCCCTCGAGGGCGCCTTTGCCCTGCTGCCCATGCACGACCCCTACACAGAGCCTCTCGGCGTGCTCGTCTGCGGTGGCTCGACAGAGGGACCAGGCAACGCCATCGACAACTGCGTCAGCGCCTATCCCGATGCCGCGAGCCCCGAGTGGGTCATCGAGCGCATGCCCTCGGCCCGCGTCATGACGCTCATGACCCCCCTGCCGGACGGGACCTACCTGGTCGGGGGCGGCGCCCAGCACGGCGTCGCCGGGTTTGGCCTGGGCACGAACCCCAACCTGAACGCTCTCCTCTACGATCCGACCAAGAAGGTCGGCTCGCGCTTCACCGTCATGGCGAACACCACCGTCGCCCGCATGTACCACTCCGAGTTCACCACCCTGCTCGACGGGCGCGTCATGGTGTCCGGCTCCGACCCCGAAGACGGCGTGAACCCGCAGGAGTACCGCGTCGAGCAGTTCCTCCCGCCCTACCTGCTGTCGGGCAAGCCCCGCCCGACCTTCTCCATCACCGACAAGGACTGGACCTACGGCGAGACCATCACCGTGACGCTTGGCTCGGCGCCGAAGAACGGCGCCATTACAGCATCCCTGCTTGCGGCCATCTCGAGCACGCACGGCAACTCGGTGGGCGCGCGCACGCTCTTCCCCGCCATCTCCTGCACCGGCACGAGGTGCCAGATCAAGTCTCCCCCGGGCAAGTACATTGCGCCTCCCGGATGGTACCAGCTGTACGTTCTCGATGGCGGCATCCCGGCCGTGGGCGTGTACGTCCGCATCGGAGGTGATCCTGCGGAGCTTGGCAACTGGCCAAAGGGCAACGGCTTCACGACTCCCGGCGTGTGATGATGATGCGTGGACATGCAAAAGACGGCCCTTTAATGATTTTGAGCTAATGATATTATTGCAATATTAATGTTGTATATTTTTGGATTGGTATATTCTCGAATTTCCAAGTAGTCTAGCTATACATTGACTCTATACCTACCTACTATAGTGACCTCTACGTATCAAGTGTATTGATGTACGAGAGCCCCTTGGAGCAACTTGAATCATTCAGGCTCCGCTTAACGGAGGCTGACCACTTCCTGGGCCACGTGACTCCGGCTCCGCCCAGAATCGGCGGTCCCGCCATCGCTCTCTCACCAGATTGGCCAATCAGGCGCCAGGAACGCGCCACCTTAAGCCCCGCCAACGGAGAATCCAGGTCCGGCTCTCCGTCCGGGAGTAAAACAGTCAGAAAACGGGGAGCCCATTGATCTACTACTACTACTATCGAGTCCCTCCACAAGAGCACGGTATCCCGATCCCCATTGTCCCATCAATCCATTACGAGATCGGAGGGTTCCCGCTCGTCGCCAACTCCCCAGCCTTTGCAACCGCGCGCCCCCGCCCATTACCGCCCGCGCACTTCCTGGCCCTTCTCACGCCCGAGCCCGATCGACGACGACGACAGCGCGCGGAACTTGGAGTCTACGACAAACCCGGGGCGGTCCACGACGGCGAAAGAATACTACTACGTGGCAGGAAGCGCGAACGCGAGAAAACTTGGCGGGTTAGAGGATCGCAAAGTCGGGATCTCGAGGAAAGCTATCTAAAGACAAGATGGCGGCCGTGGTGAAGGCTTTGAACGCCAAGATTCGGGCGAACCCGATGGCCAACTACATCTGCTCGACACGTACGTGGCGGACGACCGACCTCTCCCAACCCCTTCAGAGCATGGTGGTGTCTGGGGTGTTGTTTTGATTTGGATAATTGCTGACTGGGGGAGGGGGCGCGGATGGATAGACTTCTGGGGCCCCGTGTCGAACTTTGGCATCCCGGTCGCTGCGGTGCTGGATACGCAAAAGAGCCCTGATTTGTGAGTGCCTCCCCATCGCTACCAGCTTCGTCTCGAGTGACGCACGACTCGGCCAAGTTAAGGAGGGGAAATTCAGAAGGGTGGAAAGGAAGGGAAGAGAAGGATAAGATGAGGATGCTGACAGGAATCGCGCCAGGATCTCGGGCCAGATGACGGGCGCGCTGGTCATCTACTCGGCGACGTTCATGCGCTACTCGATGGCGGTGACGCCGCGCAACTTCCTGCTGTTTGGGTGCCACTTCGTCAACGAGTGCGCGCAGCTGACGCAGGGGTACCGATACCTGTCGTACCATCACTGGGGCGGCAAGGAGCGGGAGGCCGAGAAGCTGGCCAAGGAGGGGCAGAGCGCTTGATTTCTCGTCCTATCGTGGTTGGGTGTTTTTTTTTTGGGGGGGGGGGGGGGGGGGGGGGGGGGGGTGGTGGTATGAGGGGTTCGGAATTTCCATAGAGATTGGGCGGAGGGGGGAGCGGTAGGATCTTGCATAGGAGGCTCATTATGGGCTTAATCACAATCTTCCGGGGATTGCCGTGCGGGAGACGGTTTGCGATTGCTCGAGATGTGACCTGCTTCAATGCTTTGACCTGCCTGATGGCGGGTGGGACGTCTCCTGCTGAGATGGGCATGGCTTGACTGTGGCCCGGCGAGCGGTGCTGGCGGTTGTGTGTTGGAGTCTGGCTCGGCATAGATCATGAATCCAGCTTGAGGTGGTAGGTCTGTATGCCGTGTCAGGCCGAAGCAGTATGTACGAGTACGACGGCAAAGGGGTCACTACGGCTTAAGGGTTGCAGTGCATGCGGACACAGAGTGCCTGGACTACGCTGATGCAACAGATGTTGCAAACATTCGGCTTCGTCGATCAGGGCCATCTCGCCATTGGGCGGGCTAGAAGTTCCAGGGTGCGAATCAATATATGGCGGCACAACGAGGTCCCGACCCCACCAAGTACTAACTACGGGCAGATCAATCATCGGGTGCCTACGAAAGTTGTGTGTCATCTGGAGGCCCAACGAGAGGGGCAGCAATCGATGAGAGTGCCATTGAGGCTGAAAGGAGGTGCAGATTGCATGAACGGCTCCGGGACAATACCCACGGGCACGTGTTGGGTTCACATACATATCTCTTCAGAACACTGCTACCAAAAGATGGATCAATGGATCGTAGGTGCATGATGCTGTAAGGGGGAAAATCCGAGGTGACGGCCATTGGTGGTCGGCTTCGACAGTCTCGAGGAATGCATGCGACGGCGACGGAACGATTGATGGGCTTTAAGAGAGTTTCTCCGCAGCCCATTGGAGATGGCCGGCGATATTCAGAAGCGTGGGAGATTGCCGATGATTCATCAAGGTTCGAAGCTTCTCCGCACGAGGTTCGCGGCGAACGAGCAATGACTAATGCCTATTGGTGAAGGCAATGATAAAAGAGGTCCGCGATTCGGAGTGCCTTGCAGGGCGTAGCAGGAGCTACGGAGTACTCCGTACCGTGATTAGTCCCGATGCCACGATGCTGGAGCTAACCCGGTCAGCGGTAACATTATCGAAGGCGCTCTCCACCTGTCCTCCGTACGGAGTACATAGAGCATCAGGGTTCATCTAGGCACCTGTATCCTCTCGGGGTCGCGAATCTGGGGATGTCGAGATCTCGCATTGCAGTGAGCCGCTCACCCGCCAGGTTCTGCTGGGGGATCCGAGAGCAGCGCCGCAGCCGCCAAAATGCGTCGAGGGACTCGGGGCCGGTCTGGGGGACCCAAAGCGCGCCGCCGCTTGCCTCCACGGATATCTCACTTCATCTTCTTCAGCATTTGAACTGACGGGCCATATTGAGGGGGGACGGTTGAGCTCGGATACCTGCATTGCGCCAAGTCGGTGCACCCCGGGTCATGTGGCTGGCTTGAGGATGTGATTGGAGCCGCCGGCAACGGATCTGCGGCCTTGGCGGAGGATTCTGGACATGTGATGACTGCCTTTTGATTCAGGCGGCGCGGGTCGGATTCTGAGCTGCCCTGGACGCGATGATGGGCTCTCTGTCAGACTGTAGAGCAGATCATACGTGCTGCATCGTGAAGGTGATGATGGTGGTTTCCCTCGGCCGTTTGTTGGAGGTTTTGGGGATGGGGGTTGCCAGCTTCCTGGGACGGCAGGTACGCGGGTGCGACCTTCCCTGGCTGCTGGAGTGGAATTTGGGCTTGAAGCTGGAAGGTCCTGCGCGATGACAAGATCGTACCTGCCTCCTTGGTATCGACACGCCAATTGGCCTTTGCATTTTTTTTTTAAAAAAAAAAAAGAAAAAAGAATTGTTTTTCAATTAATCTCGCATCGACGAGCGTCTCCGCACAGAGTCCAAAACACCACGAATCCAGTATTCGCATCTCCACGAGACAATTTGCCTGTTCCAAGACAGACAACTTGCCGTCTCCATCATCCCGCACGGGCTCACCACCGAATCATTCCAACGTCCTCGACGCCGACTACCAGTATGAGTAGTACTCCGTACTCCGTACTACCTGTACAGGCCCGTACAAGCGTCGACTTGCAGTATGAGCCACTACCCGAGTAGCTTGGCGCGCTCACCCCCACCTCGAGATAACAGCATGGGAGCCTGGGAGGAGTTGGGACCCCTCGATGAGCAAACACACCCCACCTTCCAGCGTCATCTATCCGTCGGCGTCGTCCATCGAAACGCTCCTAGCTGCTAGCTCTGCTCTTAAAGAGCCCGTCCAATTCACCTGTGCTCTCCCAGCTTTCTCGCTCACTCCCCTCCCTCCCCCTCTCTCTTCTCTCTCTCTCTTCTCTTTTCTCCTTTCCTCGGCCACAACCGGAAAAAAATCGCTCTCGCTCTCGAATCTCGCCGGCTCTCGTCCCATCCATCCTCTCTGTCGCTGCCGCTTTCACTTGCGATCCCATCGTCTACTCTCCTCGAGCCCATTCCTCTTCCGCCTAGCGAATCGAATCGCCCCTCTTCCGTCCGCCATGGCTGCTCCTCGGCTGCCGCAGCAGGCGCTCACCTACAACGATGTCTTCGAGGACGAGGACATCGACGAGCCCAAGGAGGCTCAGACCATCCACCACATCCGAGCAAACTCCAGCATCATGCAATTGAAAAAGATTCTCGGTTCGTCTTGGCTCCAGTCGCCCGCCACCGGGGCCATCGGGGAATCTCTACTGACTGGTGACTCTTCTGCTTCTCGAATCTGCAGTCGCCAACCGTGGTGAAATTCGTACGTCTTCTCATCCTCCTCCAAATGATTTACTTGCTGACTTCTCGAAGCCATCCGTGTACGTTGAGGAACCGCGCAGCAGTCCTCTTCTGGTAACCTCGGTTAGATTGGCTGACATTTGAATTTCAACCTTTCAGATCTTCAGAACCGTAAGTGGAAAAGCATCGGCATTGTCCCTCCCGATTTGACTGGCTCGAGACTAACCATCGCCCTGCAGGCTCACGAGCTCTCTCTACACACAATCGCCGTCTACAGGTACCTGATGGCCCTCCTTCGATCGACGTCTTGCTCTTCCGCCATCGGCCAACTGACTCCCGTGGTAGTTATGAGGACCGATTGAGCATGCACAGGCAGAGTAGGATTGCCCCAGACTCCATCCCGCCCCGCCTTAGCTTGTCATGCTGACGCTCAGGATCCCAGAGGCCGACGAGGCCTATGTCATCGGCAAGCGTGGCCAATATACCCCTGTCGGCGCTTATCTCGCTGGAGACGAGATCATCAAAATTGCCGTGGAGCACGGTGCACAGCTCATCCATCCCGGTCAGCCCCCAGTCCCCAGCATCATTGCTTCGTGCCGCATTGGGTCGAGTCTGACCTCCAAACAGGATATGGTTTCCTCTCTGAGAATGCCGAGTTCGCCCGCAATGTCGAAAAGGCCGGCCTGATCGTGAGTCCCGATTGGTGTCAAATAAAAATTCCCGAGAGACAACTGCTGACCACTGTGCTTTCTCTTTGCTTTCTACCTCGCAAAGTTCGTCGGACCTACCCCTGATGTCATCGACGCCCTTGGCGACAAGGTCTCGGCCCGAAAACTCGCCATCGCTGCTGGCGTCCCCGTCGTCCCCGGCACTGAAGGCGCCGTCTCCAGGTACGAGGAGGCAAAGGACTTCACGGACAAGTATGGCTTCCCCGTCATCATCAAGGCCGCCTACGGCGGTGGTGGCCGTGGTATGCGTGTCGTGCGCGAAGCCGAGAGCTTGAAGGAGTCTTTCGAGCGAGCCACCTCCGAAGCCAAGTCCGCCTTCGGCAACGGCACCTGTTTCATCGAGCGTTTCCTCGACAAGCCCAAGCATATCGAGGTCCAGCTTCTCGGTGACAACCACGGCAACATCGTCCACCTTTACGAGCGTGACTGCTCCGTTCAGCGTCGTCACCAGAAGGTCGTCGAGATCGCCCCGGCCAAGGATCTGCCCATCTCCGTCCGAGACGCCATCCTGGCCGATGCCGTCAAGCTCGCCAGGTCCGTCAACTACCGCAACGCCGGTACCGCCGAGTTCTTGGTCGACCAGCAGAACCGCTACTACTTCATCGAGATCAACCCTCGTATCCAGGTCGAGCACACCATCACCGAGGAAATCACCGGCATCGACATCGTCGCCGCCCAGATCCAGATCGCTGCAGGCGCTACCCTTGCCCAGCTCGGTCTGACCCAGGACCGCATCTCGACCCGAGGCTTTGCCATCCAGTGCCGAATCACCACCGAGGACCCCTCACAGAGCTTCCGCCCGGATACCGGAAAGATCGAGGTCTACCGATCTGCCGGCGGCAACGGTGTTCGTCTCGACGGTGGAAACGGTTTCGCTGGTGCCATCATCACCCCTCACTACGACTCCATGTTGGTCAAGTGCACTTGCCACGGTTCAACTTATGAGATCGCCAGAAGAAAGGTTCTTCGAGCGTTGGTTGAGTTCCGTATCAGGGGGGTCAAGACCAACATTCCCTTCCTCGCATCTCTCCTGACGCACCCCACATTCATGGACGGCAACTGCTGGACGACTTTCATCGATGACACGCCCCAGCTGTTCGACCTCATTGGTGGTCAGAACCGTGCCCAGAAGCTGCTGGCTTACCTGGCAGATGTCGCCGTCAACGGCAGCTCGATCAAGGGCCAGATCGGAGAGCCCAAGTTCAAGGGCGAGCTCGTGCCCCCTCCCTTGTACACTTCCAGTGGCGCGAGGCTCGACATTGAACAGCCCTGCACCCATGGTTGGAGAAAGATTATTCTTGAGCAGGGTCCCAAGGCCTTTGCCAAGGCCGTCCGCGACTACAAGGGCTGTCTTCTCATGGACACCACCTGGCGTGATGCTCACCAGTCCCTGCTCGCTACCCGCGTCCGAACCATCGACCTCTTGGGCATTGCCAAGGAGACCAGCCATGCTCTCTCTAACCTCTACAGTCTGGAGTGCTGGGGCGGAGCCACCTTCGATGTTGCCATGCGGTTCCTCTATGAGGACCCCTGGGACCGTCTTCGCAAGATGCGCAAGCTGATCCCAAACATCCCCTTCCAGATGCTCCTCCGTGGAGCCAACGGTGTCGCCTACTCGTCCCTGCCCGACAATGCCATTGATCAGTTCGTTGAGCAGGCCAAGAAGAACGGCGTGGATATTTTCCGTGTTTTCGATGCCCTGAACGACATCGATCAGCTTGAAGTTGGCATCAAGGCTGTTCACAAGGCCGGCGGTGTTGTCGAGGGTACCGTGTGCTACAGTGGCGACAGTGAGTACTAGCAATCCCCTGACCCAAGACCTGCCCGCCCCTCTCTTTCCAATATTCCCTTTGAGCGTAACTGGACTTTGCCGATGCTGACGAAAATCACCACAGTGTTGAACCCTCACAAGAAGTACAACTTGCCCTACTACATGGATCTGGTCGACAAGCTCGTTGCCCTCGACATCCATGTCCTCGGCATCAAGGATATGGCCGGTGTCCTGAAGCCTCACGCTGCCACCCTGCTGATTGGTGCCGTCCGCGCCAAGTACCCTGATCTTCCGATCCACGTCCACACTCACGACTCTGCTGGCACCGGTGTCGCATCCATGGTGGCCTGCGCCAAGGCCGGCGCCGATGCCGTCGATGCCGCCACGGACAGCTTGTCTGGCATGACTTCGCAGCCCAGCATCAATGCCATCATCGCCTCTCTGGAAGGCAGCGAGCTCGACCCGGGCCTGGATACCCGTCACGTCCGAGCCCTGGATACTTACTGGTCCCAGCTCCGTCTTCTCTACTCTCCGTTTGAGGCTCACCTTGCCGGGCCCGACCCCGAGGTCTACGAGCACGAGATTCCTGGTGGTCAGCTGACCAACATGATGTTCCAAGCCTCTCAGCTTGGTCTCGGATCCCAGTGGCTCGAGACCAAGAAGGCATACGAACATGCCAACGACCTCCTCGGAGACATTGTCAAGGTCACACCCACTTCCAAGGTGGTCGGTGACCTTGCCCAGTTCATGGTCTCGAACAAGCTCTCTGCGGAGGACGTCAAGGCCCGCGCCTCGGAGCTTGACTTCCCTGGATCCGTGCTCGAGTTCCTCGAGGGATTGATGGGCCAGCCTTACGGTGGCTTCCCTGAGCCCCTGCGGACGGACGCCCTCCGCGGCAGACGGAAGCTTGACAAGCGCCCCGGTCTGTTCCTCGACCCCGTTGATTTTGTCAAGGTCAAGCGAGACCTGGGCAAGAAGTACGGCGCCCCGGTCACCGAGTGCGACATTGCTTCCTACGTCATGTACCCCAAGGTCTTCGAGGACTACAAGAAGTTCACCACCCAGTACGGTGACCTCTCGGTCCTGCCGACGCGGTACTTCCTGTCTCGCCCTGAGATTGGCGAGGAGTTCAACGTCCAGCTCGAGAAGGGCAAGGTGCTGATTCTCAAGCTCCTGGCCATTGGCCCTCTGAGCGAGAACACGGGTCTCCGCGAGGTCTTCTTCGAGATGAACGGCGAGGTCCGCCAGGTGACTGTGGCCGACAAAAAGGCCGCTGTTGAGAACATCAGCAGGCCCAAGGCCGATCCTGGTGACTCCAGCCAGGTGGGCGCCCCCATGTCGGGCGTGCTGGTGGAGCTGCGCGTGCACGAAGGCCACGAGGTGAAGAAGGGCGACCCGATTGCCGTCCTGTCAGCCATGAAGATGGTAAGAGCCCCTACTACGCATATTTGACCCGATGACGACATGTGCTAACATGACACGCAGGAAATGGTCATCTCGGCACCTCACAGCGGCAAGGTTGCCAGCCTGCAGGTCAAGGAAGGCGACTCGGTCGACGGCTCCGATCTTGTGTGCAGGATTACCAAGAGCTAAGCGGGAGAGAAGCATGAGATACCTCAATAGCGAAAACGACATTTTGGATGAATTGGTTAGGCAATCTTGGAATAGAGATGATTGCAAGACGATGTGACAGCACCGACATCACACGATTGGATTGGGGCAAAAAGAAAAGCGGCATCGGCGCGGTGAGGAGATTTGGTGTCTCAACGACGATTTGATTGGATTGGATTTTGTTCCCCTATTTCTTTTTGCTATGTTGTCTCGCGTCGGTCGCTGAAACCGACAATAGATGAATGAAAATGAAGATGACAAAATTATGGTCACGTTTGGGCAGGCAAGCCCTTGTGAAGACTTTGATGTTTTGGATGCTTCCAAGACGCACTCTTCCCTTTTCTTTTTTTTCCTCTCTCCTTTGGCAAACCACAGGCCCCTCCGAGGCGTCCAAGTGGCGGGTTGAACCGCCCTTTCCGACATTCAACAAGGGGGTGCAATGTTGGCTCAGCCCCTGAGCCGCCTCTCTGTCATGAACTACACGCAGGATGGCGAGTGTGACGGACTTTTGGAATGGGTTCAGGGGCAATGAAGGGCCGAGCTAGTGACGGCGGCCTGCGGCGGACGAGGCGGTCATATCCGAAATGATGTCTGTGAAGGTGGTGAAGGGGCGGGCACGACGAGGCGCCGGACCAGGCCCTGCGTGGAAGCCCACGGCAGCGTTGTCGCCGCCGTGCGGGACGGGGCCGCGGGAGCTGAGTGTGGAGAGCGAGGAGCAGGAATGGCGGGACGAAGTGGACGAGGATGTTGCGGAGGAGGAGGAGGAACCATCGTCGTCGTCGTCGTCGTCGCGGTGGCGGTACTGGGGGCAGTGGGAGCGGGCTAGGATGCGGAGGATGCGGAGGATGCGGAGGACGCGGGGAAGGGCTCTGCGTCTGCGCTTGCAGGGGGGTTCTGGACTGGGAAGCTTGCCGGTGTGGGTGGTGCGGATGCGCAAAGGCGAGGGCGAGGGCGGGGATGAGGATGGGGATGAGGATGGGCCGTGGGGGAGCATGGAAGGGGTGATGCGGTGGCGGGCGTCGAAGCAGGGCTGGCAGAAGGACTGGAGGGGGATGGTGGTTGTGGAGGTTGGGCCGTGGCAGGAGGAGGTGGAGGAGAGGGGGCATGATGTGATGAAGCCCTGGGAGGGGCTGCTGCACTGGGAGCAGACGATGCGCCAGAGGTGGCACATTTTTGGTTCCTGACACTTGATTTTGATTTTGATTTTGATTTTGATTTTGATTCTTTTTTTTGGTAGTGATTTGAAGATTGGGGGTTTGGGGAGTTCAATGTGTGTGATTTGGAGACGAACGGGGATGGTGCTGATTCTAGGATTGGGACCTGGCCTGCTCTGTATAAAGGGGGAAAGGTGATTATATGCATCGTGAGAAGGGGGGGAATTCACTTTTATGGTGGAGGTGAAGCTACGATCTACGGAAGTACCTATGTGACTTGGTGATGTCGTTGTGGATGAGGGGGTGAAGCCGAGAAGGGGGGGGTCGGCAGTGATGACTTGTTGTGGGTGATCCGGAGCCGGTTGAAGATTGTGAATCGTGGGCGGAGCGCGTCGAGTCTGGATGTATACGAGTAGGAATTCACGAGTCACTGGTGAGGGAATGGGCCAATCTGTGACGGAAGGGTTCGCTCAGGGGGGATGAAGGCTGACGTCGTGGTGATGGTGGCGATAGTGTTGGTGGTGATGGTGATGGTGGTGATGCTCGAACCCGAATGAGGGTTAGGGTTAGGATATGTGGTGCAGGGTAGGCGGAGTCAATGTGGACTGCACGCATGTGCTTCCTCCAGGGTAGGCATTTTTTGGATGGACCGACGTCGGAGTATTGATATGTATGTTCAATTCGAGGAGGCGACGGCGAGGCTCGGAGAGTCGACATCTAGACTGATCTCGGCCGACGGGCTCCGCAGGGCCAGACTCGGCGTCTGTAGATTCGATTCAGATCATAAATGGTGTACAGAGCAGATCTTTGCTGATCATGGTGGCACTGGATGGTCGCCCAGGGCGCCGATGGAGCATGTAGATGGATGGATGGTGGATCCTTGATTGATGGCTGATCTGCAACCCCTTCCAGTGGCGACGGCGTCTCCCAATCACGCCCGGCCTCAGAGCTTCTGCATGTACGGAGTACGAATTGATTGATTGAGCTGCCTCCTCATCAGAGCTATCCATCTACCAAGACCGCGCAATCTGCACTGGATTCTGTCTAGAAGGCGGAATCTTCCTCGGGCGCGAACCAGGCCCGTCCACTCAGCCGCGTCTGCGACCATCCATCCATCACAGCGACATCATCGATTCGCTGCCTCTGCTCCCTCCACCATCAAATCTCCCCCCATCAAATCCATCCACCCGCCGTTTCGATTAATATTTTTTTTTTCCCTCTCTTCCTCTCTTGGTTCCCTTCTTTTCCCGCCGAACCACACACACACACACGCGCGCGAGCAAAGGAGTCTACTAGTCGGGAGGAATAAAAGAGACTACACAAAAGGAAAATTTTCTACCTCCAATCTCCCTCCTCTTCTTCTTCTTCCTCAAAACCTCTTGGCATCACACAGACGCTTTCTCCCTGGAAGAAATCAATCCGACCGATACAGTACCAGTCCACGCACATACGAAACGAGCACCGGGCAGCGTCGCACGACACACACCCACGGACAAAAAACGCACGATCGGCTCTATTCGCCTCCTCGCCCTCTCCTTGTCCTTTTATATGTGGTCGTTAGTGAGGAGTATCATTCGAGCTCCAGTCAACACCCACAAGGTCGCGATCACTCCCGCCTCTTCGCCTCCGCCTCCGCCTCCGCCTCCCACCTAGAAAGATACCTCGAAACACCACCAGACGCTTGCCTCTCCTCCTACTCCTCCTCCTTGTCACGAGACTCTCATCACCTCCTCGCCATGGAGAGCCTTCAACTTTCTCAGATGCTCGCCGACCTGAGCAACCTGGGCGCAGCTGTACGTCCCTCCCTCTGCCCCCTGTCTTGTTACAGTCCACGACGATGACGACGATGACGACGACTGTGATGACGCTATGACTTCATTGAATACGACTACACCGACAATCATCGTGATGCCATCTGGTTTCTCTTCTAACTCTGCTGGCCACAGGAACCTGACGCAGCTGCCGCCATCGCCCAGGCAGCCAACGTCCCTGCCATCCAGACCAGCCTCCCGCACAACACGCAAGACGCCCCGCCGACCTCTGCCGGCCAACGCCAGAACCAGAACCAGAACCAGCAGCAGCCGACTCTGCGGCGCGCGTGGTCCTCCGAGACGAACATCCAGCCGCGATACGACGTGATCGGACGACGCTTCATGATCAACTCGCCCAAGTCTGGCTCCGCCGCCAACTCTACCCCGGGGACGCCTCGCCACCTCGATGTGAGGATCCCTTTTGTCTCCTCCTCCCCCTCCTGCTCGTCCTCTTCCTCCTCCTCCCAAGCCCCCTCTCCCGCTCCTGGGAACGGCAGTCGTGCGGGCAAGTGGGCGCGGGCTGACTCGCGTGTGCAGCTCGAAGAGGACCTCGAGCGGGCCAACACCCTGATGGCGCTGTACGACATCCGGGCGAAGCTCAAGCAGCAGGACCACAGCAGCCTGATCAAGGCCCGCGAGAAGATCAATGCCCTGGCGGCGAGGCAGCAGGCGCAGCAGGCGGCTGAGCGGAACATGAAGGCGGCCGAGGAGATGCGCCGGAACCGGTACTCGTTCCCCAAGTCGTGATCTTGCACGGCAGCACCACGGCGTACCTTGACTACGGCCTTGATTTTTTTTTCTCCTCTGACCTCCTCTTTTCCTTTTTTTTTTCCAACCGCCAAACCCTCTGTGGTTCCCCACGATATGATTTTCTTTCCTTTTGCTCTTTTTCTTTTCTTTGATTC
The DNA here is from genome assembly GCA_003055955.1 of Escovopsis sp. AC. Classification (NCBI taxonomy): domain Eukaryota; kingdom Fungi; phylum Ascomycota; class Sordariomycetes; order Hypocreales; family Hypocreaceae; genus Escovopsis; species Escovopsis sp. AC. Next base: position 2,262,208 of record NQYS01000004.1, read on the forward strand.
TTCGACGACGACTTCTTCTTTCTATTCTTCTTCTTTTTTTTTCTCCGCACAGCACTCGGCAGGAAGGGCAAAAGCAAAGCGACTATTACACGGCATGACGACACGGATGATTCCAGATTTTTTCTCCTCTTCCTTTTTATCGATTCTATTCTTCCCCTTTCTCAAAGACAGCAAGGGTTTCTCCTTTTTTTTTTTTTCCTCTTCCCTTCTCTATAACTTAATGTCTTCTCGTTCGTCGAAAATTGCTGCGGACTGGAATGGGCTTGGGTTTGGGCGCGGCGCGGATGGGAATGGGAGCGGGCACGGGCTCTTCGAGGCAACATGAAGCCACCTGTACTAGAATGGATCAATGGCGATGGATTCGGGGCGCCCTGCACGCGCGCTTTGTCGCATTCATGGATTCGGGGTGGTGTTTCTAATAGGAGTACCGGATGAGAAATGATTTATTTCTTTGAAGCTGTTTCCAATGAATTTCTACCGAGGCCTCTTGCTTGGGTGATTGATACCTCAGCACTCCATACAGTGACCACATGGTGCATTCGATTTGGGATCTGGACGGGTGAGGGCATTCTCTCGTGGGATCCGTACATACCCAGTAATCTTGCGTTGCGAACGCTCGTTTTTGATACTCCGTGACACCGGCATACGAGTACTATGTACGGAGTATGTATATACATGACTTGATCCATGGATTCAAGCAGACCCGAGTCCCCGTTTGCGGCAGAGCTCGAGCAAGAAGCCGGATAAGCAAGGATCCGGCGCATCGTGATTGGATCCGGGGCCGGCGATGGCGCATGTTTACCCCGCAGACGCACGCGACACCAAGATTGATCAGGATGGATTGATCAATCCGCTTCTGCACGAGCATCCATGCTAGTACTACGGAGTACTCCGTACTCGTAGTCTGTACGGAACACTCGTACTCCGGACTCGTTCCTGTAATGCGGTCTAGGTCTAGGTCCGGGTCTGTGCGGGTGGGGATCTAGTACTGTGCATACGGAGTACTCCGTACAATACGGCAGCTTTAGACTGTACGGGTAAGGGTTCTCTTCTGGCACTGTGCTTGGAGCGGGGAAGGCGACATACTAGTAGGAGAGGAGTATTACCTGGTATGCAGTATGTGCGGAGCAGACTTCAATCTCTGCGGAAGACCTCCGAGCCTCGCAGGTCGGCCTCCGCCCTTGAATTGATGGACCCGATGAATGAAACAGTACAATGGAGGACCTGGCGAGATCGACATACAGTCTACACGTACGGAGTACTCCGTACCGGTAAAGTGCCTGCTCTCTTGGCGCGATGAGGCTTGTGGCATAGCCACAATGGCTTGGGTCTAGGGTAGCCCAGGCCATTCAAATAACACTAATACCGGTATCAATATGTTGTTCGAGGTGCATTCGGGATGCGCAGGGCCGGCCGACGGCGGGAGACGGAGGGCGAACAGAACAGCCCCAATTCCATCTCGAGGATCGGATTCAAGTGAATTGATTGATTTGATCTAGTATGGCGACGGCATTCCGGCGGCTTCGGCTTCAAGCTAGGGGAGAATCTAGCAAGACGCTGGAGCCCCGGCCGTCGGACGGATCTCAACCAATTCTCGACGAGTATGATCGTACTCCGTAGTCCATACGATAAATGCTGCCGGCTCGAGCTCAGCCCGACGGCGCACACCACCACGTCATCGCGCCGGCGCAGCGCGGGCTGAATCCTGATCACCTGCCCCAGCCCGGATTGCGTGTGCCTGAAATGCTGGATCCATTGAGCCATCAATTCCATCCATCCATTGATATAATTGATCCTGTTCTCGGAAACCCGTCCTCGCAACAACTCCCAACTCGTGTCTTCTGCAATATCCAAATCCACGCTCCCTCCATAGCGATCCCGCATTCTTTCTCTCCTACATACTACCAACGCCACACCGTGATCCACGCGAATCGACGGAGCCAGCATCCGTACAGTATTCGTTTCGTGCGACGACGACGACGACGACGGCGACGAGTCGGGAGTCAGCACATCAATCTATTCGATCCGAACCTAAAATCGCTCTTTCCACCACTCGACGACGATTGTGACGACGACGACGACAAGCCTTTCATCAAAGTTTCTCTATTCGACACCCGTGTGCTCCGCACTGAGTACTACTCAGTAGTCATCTACTCAGTACTACTATCCACCCGAAACGCAGCCATGGTCGTCATCGCGGACCTCATGGCCAGGGATCGCCTCTGCGGGGCCGGATGGCACTGGAACGGCCGTGTCTGCGTCAGAGACGGCTGGGTCAGCTGGGGCCGCTGGATCCTGACCGGCATCGTCCTCCTCGCCGCCCTCCTCTTCGCCCTCGCCGCGCTGTACGCCATTCCTCCTCCTCCTCCTCCTTCCCCTACTCCATCGATTTGATCCTCTCAACACGATCGGGTCTTGCCACAACACCGCTGACACACCACCCCTTTTTCTCACAGATTCATCATCAGAAGACGCCGCAGGCGCGCCGCCAGGCCCATGGGCGGATCCGCCTGGCTCGGCGGGGGCTCCAAGCTGCACGGCCAGGCGCCGCCGCCTCCGCCGCCCCCCCCGCCGCCGCCGCAGACGTACCCGTACGGCGGTGACCCGAACCAGCAGTTCTACGGCGGCTACGCGGCGCCCCCGTACGGCGCGCCCCCGCCGGCGGGGAGCTACATGACGGGGGAGACGTTCAGCCCCAACGACGGGTACTACGGCGGGCAGCAGTACGGGGTGCAGCAGCCGGCGAGCGCGTACCAGCCGGCGCCGCAGGGGTATCCGCAGAAGTAGGGCCGCTGCTGGCGGGACGCGGTGCGGCGGTGGTGAGCGGTCCATGGGTACGAGATGGCATGATATTGATGAGACTCTGTATGGTTCACAATTAAAAAAATCAAAAATCAAAAAATCAAAAAAAGAATTGCCTGTCCTCAATCTGGAGTATAGGAAAAGCCCGATGCGGGGGTCGAACCCGCAACCTTGAGATTGCATCAGAACGTGCCTCGTAAGAGTCTCACGCTCTACCGATTGAGCTAACCGGGCACTGTCACGTGATCCAGCTAAGTTATCAGGTGCTTGTTGAGAGACGGCGGCTTACAAGGCACCATGAAGCTTCCAGTGCTCACTGAGTGGTGAGTACTACTTGGTCATAGCAGAGGAATGGAGAGGAAGGGAGAGGAGAGAAGAGGACGCGCGACGGCTTCTGCAAACAGATCTCTGCACATTCAATAAAGGCAGTACTCCTCAGGATCACATGATGATATCCCACGATGAGCCATCAATTTATGCGCACCCAGCTCGCCGCCGGGAGGACGTGAATGCCCGAGGGTGGAGCTGCCAGGCCGAGCTTTGATTGCGCTGCATGCACGACGGGCATGGCATCGCGTGCATCCGATGGCGACATGGAAATGGGTGATGGATTGATGGATCAAATGGGTCAATGTCTCCCTCTGAAACCAATGAGCGGCCTGCCCGTCCCAACAGCCTCCCGCCTCCGTCGCGGGATGCGTGTTCCAGGTGCTTATGTACGAGTACGAGTACATATGCACGAGTACCGAGTCCGTATGTATGTACGGAGTACAGGTGCTGCGCGCCTGTGCGTGCGTGCGGGCGGATACGGAGTACATCGATCAATCAATCAGTGTGGGATTTCTGCGCGCTGGGACACGACGCAAGGCACACCCGCAATCTCACTGGCGCCCGAGAGGACAATGAGGAGAGAGCTGCGCGAGGGAGACGATGCAGGTTGGAGGTTCCAGGTTGGAGGTTGGAGGTTGGAGGTTGGAAGTTGGAGGCTTGACGCTCCAAACGCGTGCCACCACCTTGCATCAATGCCAGCCCAACAGACAGACAGACTGGAGACAGCAGAGACAGCGCCGAGTCGGCTTCTAGACTCTCTCTCATCAGCACGACTGCGGGCTTTTCGCTGCGTGCGGCTGCGCGGTTTGGACGCAACCCGGAGCACAGAGCACAGCTGCATGCGCGTTCCTCTGCGTGTCTTGTCCTGTCCTCTGGTTTTCTTTTCTTTTTCCTCCTCCTCTTCTTTGCTCCTCGTCCTCGGTGGGCCGAGTCGGAGGCGACACCCAGCTGATGACGGCTGCTCAGCCAAGACCGCCCGAGCGGGAAGAATTCACAATAACAATAGAAGGCCAGGCATGGACAGGAGAGGAGGGGACTTGCAAAGAAGCTCAGCGCTGCTCGAGGCCAATGCCTTGTCTCCATTCAGGAGAGGAGAGGAGAGGTGGTCAGGCACCGCGGCCCCGGAAGAGGCAGCGAGGGACCCGAGTGCTCCCGTAATTCAGTTGACAGCCGTTGCATGGGTCTCGGGGCTTGTTGATGGATCCATCCATTACTATTCCAAGACATCAAGTCGATCCATCAAGCAATGAGCCATTGGCATTGATGCTTCCTCGTCTCCCGGACAAGATCCAGAAGCCCATCTTCGCAGCTGCAGCTCCATTCCGGAGGCCCCTGCTGGGGAGGCATGTCCAAGTGACCTCCTGCCTCCTGCCGAGTCCTGCCCCTCAGGCCTCCGGTCGCGGTTTCCCCGGCAAACCCTCCCTTGCTTCCCTACCTAGTCGGCTCCTCCTGCCCGCAACTTCAACTCATCTCAGGGCAGTCTCGCCTCGTATCACTGCCATCATCATAGGCATGTACTCCGTACGGAGTACTCCGTACCTGCAGGCAGGCACCCTCAGCACAGCACAGGCTGCCCCTTCCGTCCGAATGGATCAACTTACATGTACGGCAGGTACGCCGGGATTACGGGGGTCCTCTAGTACTATTCCGTAGTCGTGCCTGCCTTGGGTAAGCCGTGTCGTCGCTTTGCTCCTTCCAATTGATTTTCCTCACCTTCTTTTCGAGTTCCTTCCCCCTTCTCAACTCTTCGTCTTCACATCAAGTTGGTTGATCAATCAATCCCTCTTTTCCTTTTCTTTTTCTCCCTCCCGGGGGCGGCGAGCATCTGCATTGTGGCCTCCTTTGCGCTCCTCTCTTTGCGGATTCTTTGATTCATCAATCGCTTCCGTTCTTTTTTTTGAAGACCGTCTGGCTGTGTGGCTTGGCAGTCTCTCTCTGCCTCTCTCTTTTTTTTGGTTTATTTTGGTTTATTTTTTTTTCTTGCTTACTTCTCAGGGGGCAACGCGAGACCTTTCATTCTTTGGCACCGCATCAATCAACAGCTGCAGGCACGAGCACCGAACACCATATTCAGCATCTGCATTCGCCTTCTGGAATATCCACTCACTCGATGCGCTGAGCCTCTTCATATTGGCATCCGTCCGATCGCAATCTCGCCCGTTTCTCACCAATACGAACGTTTCCATCACTGCCCCCTTTTCCACACCTCGCGCTCGCTTTCGCGTTCGCTCTCTCATCGCCAGGCGCGCAAACCAGCAACTCCACACGAAAGGAAAGGAAACGTAGCAAGGTCCGAGAAGAGCAAAAAGACAAACAAAACAATTTTCATCGTCGCCTGGCCACCAGGTCCGCATTTTCGCGCGCACAAGAAGCTCCGTCTCGGGACAACTTGCTCCTTGACCGGTCGACTTTGCTCCGCCGCGCGGGACGACCAGCCAACAAATCTCTTCGAACATTTCTTCATCTTGGGGTCGCTTTCGACATCCGATTGGACTGAACCATTCCTCCCACGTTACCTCCTCGCGGGGACCCTCTTACTTGCATCCTGCACGTCGTTGAGCGATCCGGCACACACACAGAGGTCTCTCTCTACTTTTTTGTTCACTTTCTTTTCTTTTTCCTTGGCACCGGCCAAGGCGGATTACGCGGACGGATTACGCGGACGGCTCGACTCTCTGGGGCATGGCTTAGGAGGGATCAACATCTCCAACGCATCCCACGAAACGAAACACTCGACCAGTCTCTTCATCCATTGTCCGAAAACAAGGTGCAGAACCTCACAACAAGATGCCGGCGATCGACGTAGCGATGGCGCAGAGCCTTCGCGGAGGCGTATGGGGGACAATGAAACGAACAGTGGTCGACAGTCTCACAGCCGAGATCCTCCGGCGAGATGCGATTGCCAGCGTCGAGGACAAGGCAGATGACATCAAGCAAACATTCACCCACTGGAATATCTGCATGACCAAGGATTATTGCAAGTAGGTCACGAACGCTGCAGCCTCACAGAACCTATCTCCCCCCCCCCCCCCCCTTTTCTTTCCCTCCCTCCCTCCCTCTCATTGACTTGTTCACTTTTACTGACCTGGCCCTATCAAGGTGGCCTGCGGTCGGCGTCATCATCATCCTGAGTCTCATCATCATCGGTGTCACGATTTGCATCATTCGCTGCTGCTGTCTGGGCTTGTCGTGCTGCTGCAGCTGCTTCCGCTGCCTCAAGTGCTGCGGCAACTGCTGCGGCTGCTGCGATTCCCCCGGTGACAGACCTCACAAGTACTCCCATGAGCCCTTCGGTGATCAGCAGAAGAAGCCCGGCGCTGGCTACAGACAGCAGGCTCCCATGGAGGCCCATTTCCCGCCCCCTCCCCCGACGGCTCACTCGGTCAAGCCGTCCTACTCCGGCCCTCCTCAGTACGCTGAGTTTGACATGAAAAGACCGGATCCCGATGCCCTCCCCGCTATGCCGAGCTGGGAGGAGAGCCAGTCCAAAAAGATGATGGTCGAAGAACTCGAAATGGACAACTTGCCCCAGAAGGAGCCTCCTGTGATGCAGAGAATGCCTCCGCAACGCGGGCCAATGCCGGGTAACAACCCGTACGCCGTCTCCGAGCTCCCTGGCCACGGCTACAACATGCAGCAAGGCAATGCCGCCAACTACATGAACGCCCACGGCAATGTTTACGATCAAGGTCAGCAGCACGGCTACGATCAGGGCTTGGGCCACATGCCCCAGGGCCACGACATGGACCAGCCCTACGGTGGGCACTCTGCCATGCCAGCCGTCTCGAGACACCCGACTGCACCGATCCAAACCGCGTACGGCCCCAGGCAGTTGATTCGGCAGGCCCCAACGCACACCTCGATGCAGGCAACGGTGTTCGAGCTCGACGGCCACGACAGGTTTCCCGTGGATACTACATCGGGGCACTACGGCGCGGACCCCCAGCAGAATGGCTACGCCGATATGCCGCCATACGCCTCTCCCCCGCAGAGCCAGGGTCCCCGGTCCCCGCCCCTTCAGGGAGATTACGGACACCCGCCAGCGGCCATGCCGTCTCCCAGATCGCCGAATCTCATGGGTAACGTCCCGGCGAGGGTCGACTCGCCCCGGACCATCGCGTACAAGACCTACAACCCCGCGCCGGAGAACAACCCCTCCATCACCAACAACGGCGGTTTCGACTTCAACTCGGGCTACTCGCGCCCGCAGACCCACGATGAACCCGAAGTCCCAGATGCCTATCCCGGATACAAGGCGTATAATTCGAGTACGCCGGGCACACCAGTCCAGCAGCGTAGGCATTTGGCTTAAGCGAGCGAGTTCTGACTGTCCCATTTCCCACCATTTGCATGACGAATATGCGTGATTTCCATTAAACTCTTTCTTCTGTTCCATCTATCTATTTTGATATATACCTTGGGTTTAGAGTTGGCGTTTTGTCAATCCTGGGAATGCAAACTCACTTTTTCGATTGTCACCATGGATTGATGTATTTGAATTTCATTTGTCTTCTTCTCTTCCTCTTCATTTGCGTCTGCCTTTCAGAGCCTGTTGACCTTGAAATAAGCAGCCCCCCCTATTTTTTTTTTGCCATTTACTTGGACTTCTTTACCCCATCATCTCAGCGATTGAAGATATGAGGTAACGCCCCTTTTTGGACCTTTTTTGGAAAAGTTTAGCGGCTTGGAGAAGATGGATTGAATGCCCTCTGGGATTTCTCGCCAACCTCCCCCCTGTACATAGAATTTTTTTCTTCTTTTTCTTGTCTGGGAGAACAGGGGCCGTGGTGGCGATCCCGAGGGAATGAGATATGCTTCGTACGAATGTGAACACTTCAATTTGCATTTGCATAGTTTGTGGCTCGCGCTGCGCAACATTGCGCCTTTCGTGATGCGTTTTGTTCGTAATAAGATGAAGATGAATTTCAGAATCAAGATCAAGAAAGCAGTGTCTGTCTGTTTGGTTGGTATATCTGCTCTACCCTGCGAAGGAAAAAAGAAGAAGCAGCCCATTCAGTACGCTCAACGCCGGCCAGAAAGAGAAAAAGCACGAGTGCCAAACAGAGGCGAAAGAGGAAGAAGAGAGGTGGTGAAAACCAAAATGGAGAAGAGAAAAAAAACAAGAATCAGGAGAAGGGAAAGAGGCAAATCAGGGACACGGGTGTTCGGAAAGCCATGGCCGCCGGGAGCAAAGTCCTCCCCAGAACTGCGAGACCGTGTGTCATGTTCGGAGTCCAATGAGTCCGGGGTGCGTCGGCGCGAGAGAGCGCGATGGATACCAGCAAGGAGGGACGGAGAATACGAGATGTGATTGCTTTTTTTTTTTTTTTTTTTTTTGTGTGTGTGTGTGTGTGTGTGTGTGTGTTCAGGGAAAAATATGGGTCGAGCCCCCCCGGGGGCTCACTCCTTGGGCAACAGTTCGGCAATGTCGTGCCTCGGGGGCCTCTGGCTGCTGGAGCTGCTCGCTGCGGCGGAGGCGGTGGAGCGGCTGTCCGCGTCGGGATCGTAGCCGTTGTCGAGGCGGTGGTGGCGAAGCTTGCGATGCGCGCGGGGCCTCCTTTTCTGGGCCTCGCTGTCGCGGCGGGTGCCGCCGACGAGGTCGCTGTCGCTGTCGGAGGGGATGTCGGAGGAGGCGTCGTTGTCGTCGTCGTCGTCGACCTCGTCGCCGTCGAGCGCGGAGAAGCGGGCGCCGTCGAAGATGCGGATGCCCTGTGCAGAGTCTGCGTCCGGGTCGTCGCCGTCGTCGTCGTCGTCAACGTGGAGGCCGCGGTGGCGGCGGCGGTGGTGGTGGTGGTGGTGGTGGCCGTGGACGTGGACGGGCTTCTTGATGAAGGAGTCGATGATGTAGTACTGGATGGCGTTCATGATGAGGGGGAAGATCATCATGACGAAGGCGACCTGGAGCTTCTCGTCGCCCTCTGTCCAGCGGAGAGCCCAGTCGCCGACGCGGGAGATCCAGGGCATCATGATGAAGATGATGAGGACGCAGATCTTCATGCCGAAGAGGGAGGAGAAGTAGATGAAGGACTGCTTGAGCCACCACCAGGAGCGGGGCGGGTGGCCGTAGTAGCCGGACTGGATGGAGTCGAGGGGCTTGCCGAGCGGGGTGAGAGAGACGATGGCTGTGAAGACGCGGATGAGGATGATGAGGATGGGGATGCCGAGGGTGGTCTTTTTTTTTGGGGGGGGGGGGGGGGGGGGGGGGGGTTTCCCC
>NQYS01000004.1:2288610-2360364 GCA_003055955.1 Escovopsis sp. AC
CCCCCCTTTGGCTCGTCTTTTTGCGGCAAGATTTCTCGGAAGAGGGGAGGGGGGCTGGCTCCAGCGATGGCCCATACATATCAAGATTGACCACCTGCCCGATCTTACCGTCTCCTCCATCGCAATCCATCCTCGAGCAACCCCTGGTTCCCCGTCCCCGGCTTCCCCTCCCCCCCCCCCCACAAAAAAAAAAAAAAAAAAAAAAACACCCTTTCCCTTCCCTTCTCTCGCTCTCTCTTCTCTGGTTGTGGGCTCCGTGCTCTCGGCCCTTCATGGGCTAAATTTGGATCGCCCGCGCTCCGGACGGCGAAGGATCCATCCATCAGATAGATCACTGGATAGTCCACCGTCGGCGCTTATTCGCGTGCCGTATCACCACGAGTAGTCAGGTACGGAGAAGTTAGAGGGTGAAGGGGTAAGAAAAGGGAAAAAAAAAAAAAAAAAAAACTAGAGCTCGTGCCGCGAGGACCATGGCTGCGGCGTCCCTCGTCCGCACCCTTGAGGGCCGACGGTTACTGCCGCTGCCGTTCTCCCGCGTTTCCCCCTTGCTTCGCTACGCTCTGTGGGCACAGAGTGCTATTCGCACGAGCAGCCGTCCTCGTACGGAGTATATATGTACTTGTCTCGTGGCTGCTCGACCTGGGTTGCGAATCCTTGGGCGGGGCACGACGACGACTGGGAATATACCCGATGTGGAAAGTCTCGGCCAGAACGGTATTATGCCCGCTCGCCGCTCGCTCAAGAGGGCATCGTGCGATGCACAATTCAGCCCTCTGTGATGATCGACTAAGCTAGAGTCTTGTCATCGAGACAGGTGCAAAAGACGACCCATACAGGTACATACCTACCGTCAAGCCCGGGACGTGCCTTTCAGGTATGTACTCCGTACATATGTATGTGTGTATTATGTATGTATGATCTTCGACCGCACGTCCTCCGTGTGTCTGTATGGAGTCGCATTTCGTAGTTGAGAGGGAGGGTAACTGGATGCACGCGGAGATCTTGTGTTCCAGCGGCCCTTTGCTTCTGGGCCTGCCCCCTCCCTCCGGCATGCCTGAGACATGGGCGCATCTCTCCTCTATTCATTGACCGAGAAATCTGGTCACAGCACCAACTTCTTGCTTGAACCAAGGTTGGAAGTACTACCCGTACGGAGTACATAAGCCTCGCATGTTCTGCCTGCTTGAGGCATCATGTTGCCTTGCGGCGACTTGCAGCCAAGATGCTTTGAAGGCGTCGATATGCTCACACACCTCACGAGTTCCATCGTGAGAATGCATGGCGCGCAAATGCCGTCTTCCGATGACTGTGATCGTACCGTTACTCGTATGATATCACACAACATTTGCATGGAGAGCACATATGTATGCACATACCTGTAGAGCATCTATCAACTCTTATCGCCCCAAAGCCTTCCATGAAGACCGCCACGCGCACTGATCCCCCGGAGGCTGCGTGCTTGTTGGAGTCGCGGCCGTTCGCTTCTCGGACCCCCTACCCCGCCCGCTAATGCAGCAAATCCTCTGATCTCTGATCTCTCGATCGTCCCATCCCCAGCCTCCTTGATAACCCCTCAAAATTGTTGGACAGTCGGTCTGCGCTGGTGGTCTCTTGACTTTTCTCTTTTTCTTCTTCGTCGCTTCTCTGCCTCCTTCAGTCTTAACAGGGGACCTGCGGGCCGAGCTCGGGCGGAATCCAGACATCTACCGGCTGAAAGCCCCTTTGATGATATCATGTCCAAAAAGGAGGAGCTCTGGACGGAGCTCAAGGTTTCGATACCCCGAGAGAAGCCTTGCTGACTGACGCAAATCCGGGGCTTTTCAAGGTACAAGTCCCAGTGATGTATGTACGGAGTATGTACTCCGTACGGAGCACATACCTGCTAGGGAGTAGCATCCGTCCAGACTCCGTCCAGACTCTATAGAGGTCCTTGCGGCGAGCTCTCGCAAAAGTTGATCCGATACGAGGAACACGGACTCTGATGCCAACACCAAATGGGACGATCCGTCCCCGGAAAACCATTTCGATACGCACCATGCCGGTATCATGGTCTTGCCGTGGCACTTCGTGGATACCAGCTTTTGTTGTAAATCATGTGTATCTCTTTCCCCGCAGCAGCCCTGTGTGAGGAGAGAAAAGGAGAAAAAAAAAGATCAGTCATTGTCTCCTTGATTGGCAGGACATCAGTCGACTGGGGCTCAGCCGGATAGATGCAGATTGCACCTCGACGCACAAGGCCGGGAACTCGTGCAGCGATACTCCGTGCTTGGGAGAACAATGTAGGCCAAATCGGCCACATGATGGCCAATCCGATCTTGATTCTGTTCTCCCCCAACATCACCGGGCAGTCGTGAAGATGTTGAGAGGAGGTTGCTCGCCATCTCATGCCAATCCTTGGTGTGCAATGCATGATCCTCCGTGCATGCTGAAAATGTCGCCCATCTCCAATGGAAACGAGGAGGGTCGGGAAGCCTTCTTCCGACTGGTGTATGCACAACCCTCGAAGAGAGAGCCGAGGACGAATCAGCATACGGAGTATGTATCTCTGCATGCCGAGTGCATCGATATTGTGTCAATGGATCAACCGCTCAATCTGTACCTACATGCTCCGTCCGCACTGTAGAGTACGAATGCTCCGCACATGTGCGATTAATATCACTGCCGCTTTCCGCGGTGGAAATGAGAGATGTGGATGGGTCGTGGGCTGGCAGCATCATCATGTCCGAGCTCACGCCCACCAGGTGCTTATCGGCACAGGCACAGGCACAGGCACTCGCGTGTATGTACCGGTACTCGTACCAGAACGAGTATTCGTACCAGCAGACCAGACATTTCGCTGCAGCTTCGTTCATGCTGGGCAACCGACGCGGTATGCATCGTGCATGCCGTCTGATGCATGTCGCATTGTCCCCATGCATACCTGCGGAGACCGGAGACCTTGTAGGCTTCGCTGATCAAGTGGCTCGATGCAGAGGACACTGCTGTCTGTCAAACTCGATCGATGCCATCTGATTTTTTCCTGTGCAGAGCGCAGGAAGCGGGGTCTAATTGGGCTTTCGTCGTCAGCTGTGTGTCTGTATGTATTGTGCATCGCATGTTTCCAAATCATCGCGATTCTGCCAGTGTGAGAGATTACCTGTACATACAAAAGAGGGGGATCATACATATCAGCTTGCCTTGGCCGCCAGGTACGAGTACTCGTAGGTGGACGCGTTGACGTCGTCAGCCATCGGACCTGCGCATCAGGGCAAGGGCACGATGACGGCGAGGGAGACGGATCGAAGGCCGAGATCCCGTCGCGGGTCCCCCGGACTCTTCGCAAATGAGCCTTCCCCACAAGCCCCGAATCGCGAGGACTAACAGTGCCCTGATTGGGAGGAAGCCAGTGATATCGTACAATTGAGTACTGATCCTCCGTACATACTCGTACCGGTTCGTTGTCGAATGGACGGCGCAGCGTCTTTGGGTCGGCGATTTGGCGTGCGCTCTGTGCTCTCGTGCCCAGCACGAGCTGGAAGACCTGAAGCTGGGCATGAGAGCGCTCGAGCATTCGATGGCGGGTTGCTGTTTTTTTTTTTTTTTTTTTTTTTTTTTTTTTTTTTTTTTTTTTTTCCCTTTGGCCTCTTCCCTGGGCGATTATGTGCGGCGATGATATGCGGTCCGGGTGGCATCGGTCATGCAGGGAAGAGGGAAAGAGGAAAATGCTCAACGGGAGGAGAGAAGGTGGCGTGGTCGGATATGCACGAGGTTATGCAGCACGCAATACATATGTATATGTGACAGTTGATATAGGAGCTCTCGAGGAGGTGGTTGCCCGCAGATTCGGATTGATACTCCCCCTTCACCGACCCAACGCGCCTTCCAAGTCGTCGAGTACGAGTATTTTCGAGTACTCCGTCAACTACGGAGTAGAAGGCAGGCACGTCCATGATGCGAGCTTCCTGGTGAACTCGGCGCAGTCCAGTCGCAGCTGCTGAATGTATGTACGACTGAGTACAGGTGCTCGTGCAAGTAAGGCTCAACTGGTACCTCTATATTCAACTTCAATGTTCAACTTGAACCTTGATACCCTCGTCCCGCCTCTCAATGCCAGTGAGCACCGCGCCGTTTAGCAACACTTAATTGACTCGGAGCTCTTGATACCTGTACTCGTACTTGTCGGGGCGGTCTGTTCCTCAGGCACGCTCATGCATGAATCCTTCTGCAAGCTTCCTTCTTCCGCCTACCTTGTCGAGCCTGGTCGCACGGGCACTCGCACCACTCACACTGAGGAGGTACTCCAAGTCGCACATACGACCTGTACGAGTACTCCGTACCTGTACGAGGTCCGTACGAGTCGTACATACTGAAATGCAGCTGCCGAGGTATCTGCGGAGAGCGGAGATGGTGTGACCGGGCAGTCCCTGGCAGGCGCGCACCAGCTTTCTGCTTTGGGTAGGTACGGCTTTCCTTTCCTGAAATCCCCTGCCGTGGGTCGTCGTCGTTGCGTGTGCGGGCGGAATCGGCCAAGTCATTGGCCCCTCTAAGCGCAACAAGAAGCACCACCACCAGCAGCTGTTCTCGCATTGGCACTGTTGAGCCTCTGGCAGTTTGGCACACGGAGGTTATTGATCCTTCTGGTGCGCGACCTGTCCTCCAACAGCGGGACGGTGTGAGCTTGCAGAAGCACTGTACATTGTACTAACCCAGTATAGTACGGAGTACTCCGTACGTACTCCGTTTTCCGTTTTCCGTTTTCCGTAGTCCGTGCCGACGAGCAATACCTACTCCGAGTACTCCGTACTCCGTACCTCGCTGCTCGATCGATCAACGCCATGAGCGACAAAGCACCGTATGGATGGATCGAATCAATCAATGCATCATGGATCTCACTGCTCAGCTCAGTGGGATCATGCGTCTTGATGTCAATCAGGTTAGCCTCCCCACGCTTTAGCGTCGAGGTGCAAAAATAGCAACAAAGAGGAGCAAGCTGCAAACCGAGCTCGAGCTCCTCTTTGCAGTTCCCGATCAGGCACACGATATGGCCGCGTGAAAGGCTCAAGTGCCTTTTGACTCAACCTTTTTCTTTCCCGAGAGAACGACGCAGGGAATGAGAAAGACGAGCACGAGGAGCGAGCGCCGCTGATCCGTTGATATCATTGAAGTTAATAATTTCAATTATGCTTCAGCCTTGTCGTCCATGTTTCCCCAGCGCCAAGGTCTTTCCTTCCTTCCTCCTCTCGCTCTTGCTCTCGCTCTTGCCCTAACCTTCCCTCATACTGAACCCCCACCCTCTCCTTCCCAATCGTCTTTGTCCGTCCGTCTCGAGGTCTGGTTTTTATTTTCCTCCTCCTCTTTTCACCGTGACCCCTCTCTCTTTTCCTGGATTGTCTCTTTTTTTTTCTTTTTCTACCACTATTACTTTCAACGAGTCTTTCTCCCCATCCAGTACCTTGTTCGAAACCCCTTCAATCTCTCTCGTTCGCGTCCTCCTCGTCTCGATACCTCTCGAGTCCCGGCTCGTCACGCTCATCCGGGTACAGGTTACCCGCCTGCCTACTACCTACGAGTACCGGTATAGCCTCAGGATATCCCGACAAAGTTAATGCATTCAACGCAAGCAGGCCTTGCTCGGAAGACTACCTATCTACCTACCTCTACTACCTACCAGACTATCTCCAGCTCATCCATTCATTCGACTAAAAGCGGCTCGACGCCCGACACATGACGACGCCGGGACCGACTCTTGTCACCATTGGCATCGGCATTCAGCTCTCGCTTCATCACTTGATCGCAATTTCACCTCGCCGATTCCTCGAGTAGACGGTCGAGCGACGCCGCCGTTTGATACGACAGGATCGTTACGACATCTATTTGGCCGTTGGCAAGAATCGACCACTCACGTCGTCAAGGTTCTCCCCGACGAACGACGAGTAATCAAACAGTTTGGGAACACCCCGCCGGAAAAGTCACGACCTGAGAGACATCAACGAGATTGTCAGACTTGTTGTCGCCGGAGACTGACTTACTTCTTTGCTCGCCATCTCTCTGATCCCTTGCTCGTGACCTCTGATTAACCGATCGACACACAACTCCTCGGAGTCTTGGCCCTCGTCTCTCTCTCTCTCTCTTTTACTCTTTCTCTCTCTCTCTTGCGGCTTCAATTCAACCTGGACCTGGACCCGAACCTGGACCCGGACCTGAACCCTGGACCAGAACAGTGGCATCGACCTGACTGGCCTCGTCGTCCCGCTCTAGGTTCCGGCCCCGCTGTTGCTGACAGTGTTATTTGTCTCATCTCGAGACACTGTGCCACACCAACCCGGTCCTACAGTGGGGGTAGCGGCCTCCACCACACCACAGCCCGGGCAGCATCACCACTTTTCCCTCACGCCCCCTCGTTACACCCTCTCTTGGGCTCGAAAGCTACCAGGAGCCACACCCCTACCCTGGTCGGGAGAGAGAAAAAAACCAGGTGCAGGCTGGTACGAGCACTGGTACCCGAACGAGTACGTCTCTCGTCCGCTTGTCTGAACTGACCAGGGCTTGCCTGGCCTGGTCTGGCATCACATTGCATCGCAGGCTACAAATGTCTTCTCTGCCCCCGCGGCATCGCCAAACTTTGATAAGATCAAGTAACAAGATGGAAATCATGGCGGTCTCGCAATGTGCAAAGGCCAAGACGGCCACAAAGAGCTCGACTGGAATCGCCAACGCAAATGGCTCTGGGAAAACGAAGACGCAAACGTATCGCCGCTCGAGGACAGGTTCGTCTTCTCTCTTTTATTTCCCCCGTTCCCCGTTTCCCATCCATCCTTTTCACCCCATTCTCGCTGTTCTGCCCTTCAATTTCGCCCTCGCCTTAGTGTTCTCAAGCGGAGCCGATCAAGATGAAGAAGGAAGTGTACAAAAATCTATGTCGTCTTCTTCTTTCTTTTCCTCCTCCTCTCCTCCTTCTCCTTGTCGGCAACGCAGAGGCCTGAATTTTCTCCGACAAAGCCTTTTTTCTCTTGGCCATGATTACTTTCTTTCCGTGTCTCGCTCTTGCGTCTCGTCGCAGACGGGGACAAATTCGGGAGACTGACATCGCTTTGGTACACAGGCTGCTACACCTGTAGATTAAGGCGGAAGAAATGCGATGAAGGATCCCCACTCTGCACCGCTTGCAAGCACCTTGGTCTGGAATGCGAGTACAAGCGGCCTATGTGGTGGAGCAACATCGATGCTCGGAGACAACACAAGGAGGACATCAAGCGCATCATCAAGCGCAAGAAGCTGTCGGAGAAGGCGAATCAACCAATGCCCGGCTCCGTTGGCTCATCTCCTCCCGGTTTGACGAATTCTATCTCAGCATCCTCTTCATCAACCTCGTCGACTTACACCGAAAACATGGATCGGGACCGATCTGACTCCATCGACTCACACTTTTCCGCCAGCTTCGACTTCAACAGCCCTCCCGACGAGTTCGCCGCTTTCAGCGGCCACTTGCCGCCGGATTTGATGGTCGGGAGCGCCTGCGCATTCACTCCGTACGAGGTCGATGTCAAGACAGAGCGACAGATGTTTGTGGACGACGTGCCCACGCTTTGCGAGTCCCACGTCTCGACCTTCAGCACCTTCGTGCCTCCGCCAGCTCCTGGTACCGTGCTCACCGGCGGATTTCCGGGCGATTGGGTCGAGCAAGGCCGCCGGGAATCCCTCGTGGAGGAGG
Organism: Escovopsis sp. AC; assembly: GCA_003055955.1. Classification (NCBI taxonomy): domain Eukaryota; kingdom Fungi; phylum Ascomycota; class Sordariomycetes; order Hypocreales; family Hypocreaceae; genus Escovopsis; species Escovopsis sp. AC. Next base: position 2,296,301 of record NQYS01000004.1, read on the forward strand.
CCCTTAACGTCAACTTTTTCGACTTTGCCCACGGCCCCACAGACGACTCCAGGGATGTCAAGATCGAGCTCGATGAAAATGACCAGCAGCTGCTGGACCATTTCATTCAGTACGTCTTACCGACCATCTTCCCGATTCTTGAATCCAATCAGCATGGCTCCGTCAGCCGTGACTTGATTCTCCCTGCGCTTCAATCCAACAAGCCGTACCTCTACTGCTGTCTCAGCATTGCCGCCCAGCACCTCAAGACACACAGCAAGATGGCCGGCGAGCAGATTGACCACGACATTATGCGCCACCGATATGCCACCATCTTTTCGCTCTGCGAAGCGCTTAAGCAGGACGAAGATCACCAGCAGATCCTCGAGGCCACCCTCGGTCTGATCTTCTACCAGTGCGTCGTCGGGCGCTACGACGAAGGCCTGCTTGACATTCCCTGGCACCAACACTTTTATGCGGCCGTCAACTTGGTCACGAAGCTCCAGCTACCCAATCTGGTTCTGGACACGACGATGCCCATGGTCCAGGCGCCCTTCAACATGACATTGACCGCCTGGATTGACATCCTCGGAGCGACGATGCACGGAATCTCGCCCACGTTTGCCCATACCTACCGTGAGAAGCATCTCTCGCAGGTCAACCCGTTCATGGGTCTTCGCGAGCTCATGGGCTGCGAGGACCGTGTCATGTATCTCATCTCCGAGATTGCTTGCCTCGAGTCCCTCAAGAATAACGGCATGGATGATTTCACGCTCTGCCAGCACGTCTCGGCTCTGGGAGAGCAGATCAGTCTCACCGAGGCCAACGAGTCGATCCCCAAGATGCCCTACAATTCCAACGGCACCCTGTCCCCCAAGCAGCTCTCCAAGAACATCACCGCGGCCTTTCGCCTGGCTGCGCGGATCTACCTCTGCAGCTTGGTCCCCGGATTCAGTGCGGACCAGCCTTCTCCCATGGCTCTGGTCGAGAAACTGACCAATGTCCTGCAATTCATCCCATCGGGCCCGACCGGCTACGACCGCAGCCTTGTCTGGGTCTACCTCTTGTGCGGATCCATCAGTCTGCCGGGCAGCTCTTTCCGGGCTTTCTTCGAGGACCGTGTCGCCCAGCTCGGCGAGTCTGCCAACTGCGGAGCCTTTGGGCGAATGGCCACGCTCCTCCGCGAGCTCTGGCTTCACAACGACGTCCTCTCCCGTGATGGAGCCCCTGAGGCGTTGGGCCCCGAAGCTGCTCGGCCTTACCTGCATTGGCGCGAGCTCATGATCCAGAAAGGATGGGATTACTTGCTCATGTGACCGGTCTGTGGCCTGATTGAATCCTGATTCGACTTGTCACAACCCCCCCCCTTTTTTTTTTATTCCGTTATATTCCGACATTCGACTTAACATCCGATTCTCCTTTTTTAAAAAGCCGGTCTTGAAGAAAAAAGAGAGCAGAATGTTCATTTTTGCGGGAACGATGGCTCTCCTCCAAGCCTCTCCTTCGTCCTTTGAGAAACATGTTTCTCCACATCTTCCCTTTCTCTCCACCTTTTTTACTTGACATCTCTTTCATATATATACCCGCATATATATACATTCAGATCTTTGGCGGGCGAAGGGAAATTCCCCCCTTCGCATTGGATATGATACCCTTCTTGTACGGAGATATAGAGGATGCCGCAAGGCTTGTGGGATTCTGCTCAACCCTTTTTCTTCCCTTCTTTTTCTTCCAAAGAGCATCAACATTTTCTTTTCCTTCGATTTACCTCTGCCACATTTCTTCTCCATTTTCCCCCCCCCTCCCCTCCTCTTTCCACTTGTCCTTTTCCTCTCTTCATTTCTCTGCCTCACTGTTTCTCTGTTCTTCTTTGTCCGTGTTTGAAAGCCTCAAAGCATTCGTGGATATTGGTCCTCGCGAGGGATTGGTCGGGCGTTCAGTCAGGATGGCAGATGGATGGATGAGAGGCCGGTAAAGACGGCAGGGATACGATCTACATTGACGAATGATGCTGTTCCTCTGGGCTGCTCTCCCTCTCACCCCTGATCTTTTCTTTCTTTGTGTTCGCTTCTCATCGTATACCACACATTTTCTTCTTCTTGGAGATGGGTTTTTTTTTGTTGTGGGCTGGCGTGTATGGGAGCTTTTTACTCTGCGGTCACTTGCAATATACCAGGCTGGCATCGGGTCGGCGCACCGAGTCTTGTTTTCCGAATCATCTTGGGCATTCATCATTCAGGCATTCTCGAAGACGGGGTAGTCGAAATGAAGAAATGCAAAACGTGATGTCTCACTCGTTGACGCGTCCCTCGGCCATGGTGATTTGCATACTGCGATCTGGAGTACGGAGTGAACACTTGTGTCTCGCATGAGAATCCAGTCTCTGGCGTGGCTGAGCGTTGCGGGTGTCCTTGATGTGCAGCCCCCCTTTGAGTCATAGTTGGGCATATCGATTGATACCTTTTCGACCCCTTTCCCTTTCCCTGACACTTTTTTCTTGCCACGCCAGTGCCATGGATGTCTGGCGAGGCTTTGAGCAGCTGTGGCAAAGGATCCAGAGGGCCGGGCCGCACACCTCCACCTTTTCGACTGGAATTGCAACCGTCCATACAATATATGTACATGCATGTGTACGAGCCCAGTCCAGCTGGTCGTGCTCCAGTGTACGGGCAGTACGAGTACATGAATGCTTCGCTGCATTGAGTACCTGTACTCGTTCTGTTATGCGTCCAGATCTGGAGTATAGTACGCACGAGTATCTTACATACTCCGTCCACACTTTGTGGTTCGAGCATCGAGCTCGTGCCCTTCCCCAAGGGCTCCTGATGCCTGTCGAGCTAGAGCCCAGCTGTCGGGCGGCCCTCGGGTTCTGGTGGTGCTTGTTCGAGTATGGTAGTTGTAGCCGTGGGTAGCGGGTAGACGGACTGTGCATTGGGTACGGAGTACTTGTGAGTGTGCTGGGCTCTGATCAATGATCAATTGGATGAATACGGGCACTCCCTGTGGCCGGGAGCGGATATTGGGCAGACATCAAGTGCTGATAGACTGGATGATAGCTCGGCTTGGAGTCGGATGGTGTGGGCGGTGGGGTGACCCCGGGTTAGCAGATACATACGAGACATCACAGCTACGAGTACGGAGTACGGAGTACGGTTACAGCTGTGGGAGGGTCACGGTGGTTGTGGGCTGTGAGTAGGATTGGGGTTGGGATTGGGATACCTGTATGTAGGGCTCTCAGCTGGTGTCGAGGTGGCGAGGGTTCCTCGCTTTGACGGGTCTGGATGCCTCTCTGACAACTTGTCCGCCGAGGGCTGTGCAGGAAAGGGACCTGTCGGGAGAGTGGTTGGGGATATGAGGATGAAGGCCATGAAGAGAGAAAAGAGAGAAAAAAGAGGCACAGTATGGCTACAGAGAGGCGAGAGAGTGCGGAGTATTCCGTACTCGGTGCATACTACGGAGCATGGAGTACGGAGTACTGGTACTCGAGAATACTCGATGCATATGCGGGTGTTGGACCAAGCCCGGTGGCAGGCCTCCTGCTAATGCACGTCTTGTTCTGCTCTCACTATGTATTTCCCTCTCCTCATGTGAGAGAGCAATCGTGGATGCCTGCGAGATGCTCGCGAGCTCGGCCGGGGAGCTGATGTTGGGTGATGCCTCACAGGCCTGTACGGAGTACGGAGTACGGAGTACATGTACCCACACATGAATACGAACGGGTATATACCTATATATACGGAGCACATACACCGTGGATGGAATGGAATGGAATAGATCAATCAATGTATCTTCCATGCATACAGTCCGGATAGTCAAGCAGCGAGCTCCCCTGCGTCGGGACCTGCATCTGGTCCTCGTGTCCATGCGGCCAGAGATGCGATACATCAACACCTCGATACGATGGGATGGAATGAGTGCTAGTACTCGTATCAATCAATCAATCAATTAATCAATCCATCAATCCATGTATGTAGGGAGAGATCAATGGATCGTGTGGGTACAAACATGCGGAGTCGTACTCAGTACATATACTAGTATACGGAGTAGTACTCGGTACATTCTAGTGGCACCCGCCAATCTGCCTCGCAAAGGGTCAGGGTCAGGGTCTCGCCGACTCGGGCCCCATTCGAAAGAGACCATCCGCGATGACCCGCGAGGCAAGGGAAACACAATGGATTGATCCATTGATCCATCTCCCTGTATTGCCCCGAATCCCATCTCGGACGCGAGCTCTGGTCCGCATTCGCCCACTGTATTCCTAATGTATATGCACTGTGCTCCATACTTTTACTGTGGCCGCATCGGCCATTAAATCGTGGACGCTGATTGGCCCGTTTGGCGCTTAGAGGCGGCGCTTAGGCCCCCGATCGGCGGCTAGGCCCGAACCTTGTTCCCCGCCAATGGGCTGGCAGCCATGCAATTTTCGGCCAATCACAGCCAACCATCCTTCCTGCCGCGCCTAATCTTACGACAACCGCCCTGGAACGAGAACCATCCCCATTCACCACCTTCACCACCTTCACCACCTTCACCACCATCACCATCACCATCACCATCACCACCAAAGGCTGCTCGGCTCGCGAAACCGGAAGACCGGGCCACAGGATGCAACGGCCTGCATCTCACCCACAGGCTGCCCCAAGCGAACCGATGCGACGAGCAGACCCCCGCGGCGGGCCCTCACCCTCACCCTGACCCTCTGCGCTTGCGCTTCCGTTCCCACTTCCTCTTCCGCTTCCTCACGCATCTTTTCGCTCGCGATGGGCTCCGCACACGCGCGCAAGCGAACGTGAATCGATCAATCTGCATCACGGCCTGCCTCACTCTCGGGATGAAACGCCCCACGACAGACACGGCGGCAATCGAGACTCGACCCGCGGGTCGCCTGTCTGTCTGTCTGTCTGTCTGTCCGTCTGTCTGCACCGAATGACTTGGAAGCCTCCCGGCCCTCATGGGGTTTGCCGGTTTGATATACCCTTCACGGGGGCATGGTGGTGCCTGGTGCCTGGCGCCTCTGCCATCTCCCTTCTCTCTGAACAATCTTGTCCGTCTTGACCAATCTTCTCTTCCATTCTTCATCCGCTCATCTTTTCTTCTTTCTCAAGGATTTCTCTCTCAAGGAAAAATATTCGATTCTCTTTCGCATCTTGAGCATCTTCTTCACAATCCTTCTCTTCAAGGTTCTGGAACCTCACCGGTTGCTTGATTGATTCAACGACCTTTACTTCACTCATTCTCTCTCTCTTCAACATTCACAATATTCGTCCTTCAATATTCAAGATCCACTATTCGATATTCCCTCAATCACTTCCATCTCAACATTCTCCTTTTCCATCTGAAGAACAATCGTCATCACGACCGTCACCGCCATCACCAACCGGCCGCTCAATCTCACCTCATCCAGCACCAACATACATTGATTGATACAACGCAAAAGCAGCGCTCACGGGCCATCGACCAAGCATCAATCTGACTTCTACACAGCCAAGAGCTCGCGAGGGAACAAGGAATCAGACCAGCGCAGGGCGGTCCGGAACGCCATCATGGCCCTCCTCCTCCTCCTCCGCCTTCTTCTCTTCCTCCACATCCACCTCCACCTCGCATCCGCCCTCCCCTCCGGCCCGCTCCTCGCCCCCCGCGCCTCGGTATGCGCCGCCGCCGGCCTCCAGTCCTGTCCCGCCGCCCTCCCCGCCAACTTCTGCTGCCCCTCCGGCACCACCTGCCAGGCCCTCGCCGGCAGCACCACCGCCGTCTGCTGTCCCGCCGGCAACACCTGCGACAAGATCCAGCCTATCACCTGCGACGTCGCCGCCCAGGACCCGCAGGACGACCTGACCGTGCCCATCAAGACCAGCGTCTTCGACGTGCCCCTCGCCCAGTGCGGCGCCGACACCTGCTGCCCCTACGGCTACTCATGCTCCGGCGGCAACGCCTGCACCAAGAACGCGGACCAGAGCGCCCCGCCGAAGAGCTCCGGCGGCGCGTCCGGCTCGTCGACGTCCCCGCCGCCCTCTCACTCGACGGCCACATCCGTCCTGCGGTCCTCCTCTTCGTCGTCGTCGTCGTCCTCTTTCTCCTCCCCACCAGGCCAGTCCCAGACTACAGGCGCTCCGGAAGCGCCAACCGCGGCGGCAAGCGCGCCGCCCGCCGACGAGGCATCCTCACCCCCTCCGCCCCCTCCCACCTCGGCCCCCCCGTCGCCCTCCTCACCGGACCAGGCAGCGCCGCAGCAGCCGCCGTCGGCGCCCACGGCCGCCGCCGGCTCTCCCTCCCTCGACGCCTCCCCCGCCGTCTCGGCCGGCTCCCCACCGGGCCCCACGTCCCCCGTCCCGCTCGCCCCTGAGACCCAGGCGCCCAACCCCAAGAAAATCTCCCTCATCGGCGGCATCATCGGCGCCTCCGCCATCGTCCTCCTCATCTGCATCGTCAGCTTCCTCTGCATCCGCCGCACCCGCACCCGCCAACGGCCCGCCTCCCCGCCCGCACCGCCCGCCTCGGGCTCCAGCGAGAAGCCGCACAAGCAACAGGACTACCAGCCGCAGCAGCAGCAGCAGCAGCAGCAGCAACACGCCCGCAAGGGCAAAATCTCCGACCCCATCGCCCACCAGGGCAACTCGTTCCGCACAGACTTCATCCTCAAGCGCCAGCGCACGCTGTCCCTGCGCGCGAGCCTCTTCCGCAAGAACTCCTCCCTCTCCAACATCGCCGCGCAAAAGCCCCCGCCAGTCCCGGACATGCCCGTCCCCGCCCACATCCCCGGCAGCAGCAGCAGCAATCATAATCACCGCCATCCTCAGCATCATTATCATTTCCGCAGCAGTAGCGAAAACGGCGTGGACCACAGCCGCCTCCACCGCACCGCCAGCACCTCCAGCACCATCGGCAACAACCACCAGCGCACAAGCAGCGCCGGCAGCGCCGGCAGCGCCAAACACCCCGCCGCCAACAACAGCCGCCTCAGCATCCCCAACCCCTTCAACTCCTCCCCCGGCGGCCTCTCCCCGACCCCGCCCACCGCGTCCCCCGACGACGAGAACCAGCCGGTCCACGGCCACGTCGCAAAGGCCCGCCTGAGGCCCATCCGCGGCATGAAGGTCTCCAGCTCCCGCGCCGTCCCGCAGAGCATGAGCTCGAGCTCCCTCAACAGGGAGCCCAGCTCCGACACCATCAACGTCTTCGCCGACCCGGGCGTCGTCGGATGGGGCACCGGCGGCGCCGGCTGGAGGTGCACCCAGGGGACCACGTTTACCGACCTCATGGACGAGGCGGACCTCGGGGACGTGAGGCGGGGCAAGCCCTACGTGCCACGAGATGCTTGATTTTCCCTCTCTCTTTCTCTCTCACGGAAGCAAACGCTTCTTTTTTTTGTGTGTGTTCTTGACTGTGATATCATGATGCTTTGGACGATGCTATGCTGGAAATGGGAGGGAAAATGGGAGGGCGGCTACACTGTTTATAGAGTTTGAAACAAAAGAAGAAGAGGAGCCGGAGATGGGATTCGGCCCTTCACCACCATCTCTCGTCGGATGTATATCTCGTCTGGGTGTCTTTGTATAATTGGCTTTTGGTATATACCCTCTGGGGGCGCAATGAGGACACGCGCGAATTCACCATGGGATCTGGAGATGTCAAATATTGCATTCAGTCAAATGAGTATGCCGGGTCGCCTGCTAAATATGCCAAAGAAAATTTCCAACGCGATGTCCAAGATAAAAGAGCCCCAGCCAACACATGACCTGCCCGATCTAATCGAGATACAATAGAGAAAGAAACTGAGAAAGATGAAGAAAAAAGTTTATAAAAAAAACTCCCATGGATCATGACTCGTCATGTCGTCGCCGTTCACATGACTACGCACTTCTTGTCCTTGTCCTTGTCCTTGGGCCTCTCGACGCTCGGCGTCGCAGGGACGTCTGTCCAGTCATTTGCCGCGCCCTCGCCCCCGGGCGCCCTCGTCATCATCATCATCGTCATCGCCTCTCCAGCACCGCCGGCCGGGTCGTGGTCCGGGCACTGCTTCTTCTTATTCTTCAGGCCCTTGGCCTGCCACCCGCGCCTCCTCGCGTCCTGCATGTTCTTGGCCGCGCTGCGGCCCGCCCGGCTCGGCCGCCGGTTCACGAGGGACGCGGACCGCCCGGGGGCCGCGGCCTGCTTCCTGCCCATCCAGGTGGGGAGCAGCAGCCTGCTGGTGCTGGTTTTGGAGGCGGCGGCGGCGGGCGGCTGCTCGGCCGGCTTGGCGGTGAAGATGGTCTCGAGCCGGTCGACGGCGGAGCGCGGAGCCGAGCTGTTGGGCGCGCTGGCCTGCGGGCGCTGGGGCACCGGGGCCAGGATGGGCATGTCGCCGCGCCGTGAGGTGCGCCGCCCGGGGGGGTCGTACGCGCCGGACACGCCGGCCGGCGTGCTGATGATGAGGGGCTGCTCGATCTCGTGGTGCAGGCTTGGGGCCGGGGGCGCGGGGTCCCGGGCGAGCGGCCACGTCGATGCGTTGGACAGCCGCCGCCGCGCCGGGGGCTCGTTTGGGCTTGAACTGTCGCTGACTGGGATGGTGGACGAGGGGCGCGCTTGGAGGGTCGGCGCGGTCAGCAGCGTGCTCGCGGCGCCCGCTTGGCCGATGAGCTCTGCGGTCATGTTGGGGCGGGATGAGGTTTCGTGGTCGACCGTCAACAACCCCAATGATGGTGGCAGAGACTCCGAGGAGGCATTCCGCGCGGCTCTCATGATGAGCGGCGAAGGGGGTATGTCAAGTTGGCGTCTCGTACTCTGGGGTGAGTCTGGGGGGGAGACGTCGTAGATGGACGGGGGCAGCGAGCGCTGGAGCGTGACAGACTCGTTGGCGTTCAGATCACCAGGCGCGCTCGCTCCGGCCTCCTCCGAAGGCACGGTGGTGGTTGGGAGGGCGGGAGGACAAGGGGCGCGCGATCTGGTATCCGGGTTGTTCGCCGGGGGCGGCGGCACCGGGTGCTGCTGGACGGGAGGGACCATTGGAGGCATCGCGATGTTGCCCTGGGAAGTCGTGGGGGCCACGAGGATCGCCGGCCCCCTCAAGAAGGCAGGCGTGTCTCCCGGGTCGTCGGCCTGATATGCCGGCGGCGGCGGCACCCAATTATCCGCATCGCTCTCGTGCGGGTGCTCCCTCCTGCCATCCGCCCTGATGGACTCGAGGGGCCGGCCATCTGCGGTGCGCGGGTTGAGCCTGCGATTGGCCGCAGCCGCCGTGGCGGCCCGCCGCAGGGTCGTCCCCGAGCGGGGGCTCGAATGGGCGTAGGGGGCGTCGAGGGCCTCTTGTGCCTCAAGCAGCGCACCGGATGCCTCTTCGGGCGTTTCGTTGCGCGGGCGGGCGCTCGCGGGGTAGCGACCAATCACCCTGGGCGCCAAGGGGTCGTCGTCGTCGTCGTCGTTGTCGTCGTCGTTATCGTCCATGTCGCTTCGTGCCCCCCGGGCGGCCGCCAGGGCCTGCGCCGAGGTGACGATCGAGAGCAGCATCCGGCCGCCCGGCCCGCCACCCGCTGCGCTGCCTCCCCGTCTTTGCAAGACGGTTCGCCGCCGAGCGAGGGCCACTTCGGTCTCAATGTCGCGCTTCTCCTCCTCGAGAACCTCGGCGTCGTTGGTGCCTAGCTCCATCGTCACCTCGGTCCTCGTCCCGTTCTGCAGGCTGTAATCAAAGTCCAGCAGGAGGACTCTCCCACCGTCGACGTAGTCCACCAAGTCTTCTTCTTCGGTGATGAGCTTCGGCCCGGTGATCCCCCTAGCCGTGACGACCAGTCTCTCCTTCAAGGTGCGGTCGCCGCCGAAATTCGAGACCCATTTAGCGTTTGTCACGTCGGAGAGTTCTGATATCTTGTGACCGGCGACAAAATTGTTCCTGACCCTATCGCAGACCATCTGCCACTGGGGGGCCCTGCCCGTTGCGGAAGCGGAAGCGGAAGCGGCGGCAGCAGCAGCAGCAGCGGCAGCGTCCTGGGTCCGCGTCGACGACGGTCGTGAGCTGCTCCGTGAGCTGTTTCCCCTCGCAAGACCTGAAGCCGCCGCGCCATCAGTCGATGGCTCCCTTTCCGGGACGGCGGCAGGATCTCCGGGGACGCCGTAGAGCCAGATCTCGCTGCCGTGGAATGCCGCCGAGACCAGCTCCCCGTGATACGTCGCCGACGGCAGCGTGCTGGGGAGCAGCTGAGCCTGCGACCTCGGCACGGGGCCGGTGAAGTAGGTGGTGCCGTTGCGGAGGTCGTCGATCCGCACGGCGCGAAACGTCTCGAAGCTGCGGTCGTAGGCGAAGGCCCAGTCTGCCTCCTCGTGCCCGTCCTGCAGGAGAGCAGCGTGGCTGCAGTCGCGGCTGGAGTTGGGGAAGAGGATCGACGTCGTCCACATGGCGCTCAGGCTCCCGTCCGACATGAGCGCTCCCGGGTCGTAGTAGGGCGCGGTGATGACGACGGTGCTCGGCGGGGACGACTGCAGCGTCGTACCCAGGATCTGGGTGCCGTCGAAGGAGAAGGTCAAGGCGTCGACGGAGTCGCACTTGACGGATCGCTTCTCGGACGGCAGGGCGCCGGTGCCGAGGGCCATGACCTCGATGCCAGCCTCGTACGCGGCGGCGAGGACGGAGCCGCAGGAGGACAGGGCGATTGTGCGCGGGTTGCTGTCGAGGATGATGGACTGCGTCCTCTTTGGCGGCGAGGCCTTGAGGTCGTAGACGTCGACCTGCATCTCTGTGGAGACGACGGCGAGCAGGGTGGCATCGTCGGTGATGCAGGCGGAGGCCGGGCGGCGCAAGATCCTGAGCTCCCTCCTCAGCTCCAAGGCGGAGCGCCTGGCGTCGCCCCTGGCGTCGAGGACGTATATCCTGGACGAGTTGTAGGCCAGGACGTGGTGGCCGCGCAGGGAGGTCGAGAAGGAGAGGCTCTCGCCGCCGAGGAAGGAGGAGGAGCTGATGGAGTTGGAGACGAGCTTGACGAGCGTCCGGTTCGGCCGGATGTAGGCGTGGAAGAGGTTTCGCTTGACCTCGCGGGAGAAGAGGCGCCGCAGCCTCGGCAGGTTCTTGTCCTCGGCCGCAGGCAGCGTGTTGGGCTTGGCAACGAAGGAGGGACAGCGTGCGAGGTGGTGGCGGTAGAGATGGGCCCTCTGCGACACCTCTCTCCACTTGCGGTTGAGAAAGAGGAGGGAAGAGAAGCCATTGGGGTCGGCGGCCTCGAGGATCCTGCGCGGGCGTCAGCTGAAGGACTGATGGAATAGTACGGGGTATCACAGAGAGGACTCACTGCTCGATGATCTCGTCCGGCAATCGCTCAAAGGGCGAGTCAGGGCCAAGGCTCGGGACGACGGGCGTCTTCTCGGTGCTCGGAGGTCGCGGTGCCTCTTGGGGCGCTGCTGAAGCGTCCATGGCCACGGCGACGAGAGGGCGTGGTGTCGACTAGGAGGGAAGCGCCGAGGGCATGAATTCTTCTCGTACTGATTGGTATTGGTCGTTGCTCTCAACTCTCGGCTCCGTCGAGCAGGATCACGCATCGACTGCGAGTGCACAGGGCGAGATCAGAATCAGGGAATGGGTAAGTAGGAAGGTATGTACGGAGTACTCCGTACGGAGTAGTGACCTCATACATAGCCCGTGTCGACATCCGGACAGATTCATTGATTGATCGATCTTTTTTTTTTTTTTTTGGTCTCGTCGGACCAATTCGAGCCTCCGCCACAGACCAGAACCGGGGCGACAACTCACCATATCCTGGTGCTTTGTGTCCGAGAGCGGGCGCGGCGCTCCGTGTCGGCAGATCAGATGGGAGGAGTGGAAGCTGGCTGAATGGATCTGCTCAAGGGTCCATGGCATCAACAGTCTGGCTGCATGGACTTGGCGGGATTGATCATTGATTGATGCATCTTCCAAGTTCCGAAGCTCTGAGGCCAGCTCTGAGGCCAACTTTGGGGTCAGCTTGGGGGGTCAGCTTGGAGGCCACTTAGATAGTACGGAACTACGGAGTACGGAGTATCCAGATCGGGCCTCGACACCAGCTGCAGGGTAGGCACTCAGCTACCCTGGAATGGCTATTTCGTATGCTACACAGGTAATCCAGCCGAACTCCGTATCGCCCCCTCCAATATGGTAATGTGACCCACACGATGCATCATATCGACGCCTCGAGTTCAAGCCCTTTTTACCACGGCTAAAACCACATGTACAGGTACTCGTAGCTCTTCGGCCCCTCCGAGCCCATGTATGTACTCCGTACGGAGTACTATTCCTGGACCCATGCCGAGCCGCAGCGGGCTGGACCGAGGCCAGAGGCCAGTCGAGCTCCGCCACCCCGGGCCGTTCTTGGTTCCATCAATTGATCCATTGATCAGATCAATCTTTGTTCGTCGTGATATCCCGTGCTTTGAAGGAATCTCCCGTTGCACCAGCTGATTGTCAACAATACTACTAAGAGATGGGCCATCATTCTGCTAATGCTTCTACATGCTACTCTAGTCCATGCTCGGCCTCCAAGTCCGAGCCTCCCTACCTCCCTACCTCTAACATACCTCGATTCTCATCACCACCTGTAATGACCGTCAACCCCCCTCCTAAACACCACCCGTAATCACATCAAGACCCATCCTCCTTTCCGTGGCCACCAGTGTTCAAATTCAGCCGGTATCTGTCAATGAAGGCATTGAATCCAGGATCGAAGACATTTCCCATCTCCCCCCTCTATTCATCCGCCCTTTCCCCTTTTTTTCCCTCCGCCCAAATTGCATCACCGATCCAAGTTCTTCTTCACGTACGACCGCACCGCTCTCTTGGCATCATGAGCCCATCGCTTGATGCGCCATCCGTTCTGCACATGCCGCAGGCCCGATCCGCGACCCTTTTCCGTCATCACGTCGTCGCTATCGTACATCTCAATCGCCAATGGCAGTGGCGGGAGAGCAGCGGGCTCCTCTCGGATCGGGACCGGGCTCGCGCCATCCGTGTGAGGCAAAATCCTAGACTGTGCCCTGCCAAAACGAAGGCGGAGCATCGAGAGCTTGCCTCGGAGCCCGCGTTGCCCGCATGGACTCAGACTCACGCTCGCCGTCTCGCTCAATCTCTCCTTGTGCTCCAGAAGTGCCGTCGTGTCGGCCTTGGCCGGCATCGGGGGATACGAGATGTTGAATTGGTCAGATGGCTCTGACACTGGCAAGGAGCGTCGTGGTTGCTCATCGTCCACTCCTCCCGCGACTCCCTCCTCGTCCTTCTCACCTTCCGTTCCCAGGAGGTCGTTTCCGTCTTCCCCGGCAGATGGCGACTCCTGTTCTTTGACCGGACAACAGAGCATGCTATGGCCATCCAATTCGTGAATTCTCGAGTAAGAGGTGACTTCGGCGAGTGAGTTGCACTGCTTGAGGCGGTTCCTGGGAGGCCCCGCAATGATGTGGCTCCCCCGCGATTGACCCAGCTGACTCCGGGAGACTCTGAGCTTCAGCCTCGGTTTTGCTGCTGCCGGGCTACTCCTCGAGGTGGGGGTGTCGCGGCCATGGGCGCCTTCAACGCTGCCGGGTCCCTTCGGGCCGTCGTCTCCGCTTGCCGCGAGGGAAGTCCTCGCACGGATCTTGAATTTCTGCGGGCTAGACTGGCTCACTCGATTTTCCTTGACGGGAGTCGGCAGAGGTTTGGTCTTTGGGTCATAGGACCGCGTCTCCTCGTCAATGATCTCCTGAAGCGTCTGCAACACGTCACCACAAGCTCTCGACACATCCTCCGCGATCTCCTTGCTTTGACTCAAAGGCGCTGGTGCTTCTCTCGGCAGCGGTGGCAGTGCCTTCATCAGGTAGGGGATGCTTTGCTTCACTCTCAGATGGCGCACAGGAGAGATTGGCTCCGGTGCAAGGATGGGCAATTCCTTTCCCAGATCAGGATAGACCCTCCTGATAGATTCTTCGGGCGGAATTGCAGTGGTGCTTATCCGCAGAGCTGCAAAGTTGCGCCTGTGGCCCTTTTGGTATGCTTGTTGGTCTCTGGGGGTGGGTTCGGCAAAGGTCGGGAGTGAAAGCCGCCTGTCCTGCCATTTTTCCGTATCATGGTGCCCCTGACCGCTGGCTTCGTCTGGCTGATTCAGATCCTCATGAATGTTGTGACTCGTCGACGGCGCCTCAACGTCTCTTTTGGGCGACGGAGACTTTCCAACGCGATCAAACGACGACAGAATGGAGGCGAACTCCGAGATAGCTGGGTCGAGTGAGTATCTCAACTTTGTGAGGCTACATTTTGAGTCCCTTCGGCGTCGCTTCTCGTCCTTGACGTTGCCCCCAGCACCGGAGTTCCGCCAAGTTCTCCGGTTCGGAGATAGCTCTCTGAGGACTTCATCTTCAGGCTCATTAAGCGGTCCACGAGACGCTGCCTTGAGACTTGCCCGCCTGACGATTGCCGAGGCGGGCCTGTCGTTTTTCATTCTGTGGTCCGGAGAAGCAGGCATCCCGTTTTGATGAATTCCCAAATCCGTGACCACCGCTGGCTGGGATTGGGCCACGTTGTCGATAGGGGAAGCCGAACCTGTCTTGACCTCATCAATGCAGGATTTTGAGTCAGGAACAGTCCCTTGTTGGGTAAGTTCCCCGTCCCCTTTCCAACTGTCAGTCAAACGCAAGATGTCACGGCATGTAAGAACGGGATGCATTCACCTTCGTGGATCACCTTTTCTTCAACTTTGGCATCGTCGCTTTCGTTGTCTGCGGTTTCGATCGCGGGAGGGGAGTCGTCACGCAAGACCATGGGCCACCGGATGCTCCCGGCTCTCTGAGGGACTGGGCAGAGGGGGATATCTCGTTCGATATCCGAGGGGGGCTGGTTCTCGAATTCTTCGGTGTAGTCGTAATAAAACGAACTGGTTGAGTGTAGCGGCCGGCTGCTGTCACCGAAGTCCATTGGCCTGCTGTACATCTCTACGATGGATGTCAAACTGGCGGAGCGCGTGCTTTGATCGATCGAACCATCGTGATGTCGATCGTGATGTCGATCCGCGTGTCTTGAAGTCCATGACGTCGTCGGAGTCCGGGCGTGAAAGTTGTGAGCACCCAAACAGTACGTTGAGGGTGACGTTCTTGACGGTAGTGAAGCCGTCGATCTGTTTGCATCGGCCCGTAGTGAAAGGGGAGGCGGTCGTCGATGACCGTGACTGTAAGTGGCCTTGTATGATCCATGGACCGTCCGCTATTGAGTACCGAGGAGTGAGTTTCAAGACAGGGAGAAGGGGAAAAGGGGGGGTTAGGGAGAAAAAAATCGGCAGGCATTTCCCGTATGACATACCTGGGAAAAGCGCTCAAGCTCAACCATTCTGCTGTAGTCAATGTCACCGTTCTCGCCCAATGCCGGAGAGGCAGGACGGACGCCGGGTCGCTTGAGCCGAGTTGGGTAGGGGAAAGGCGATCGTGGCCGTTGGAGACAATGGCTACTTGCTGGGCTCTGTAGCGGTCCGTGAAACCTATGGTGGAAGGGGGCGTGTCTGGAGCTGAGTGTGTTCAACGAGTAGGACCGCATGCCGTCGTCGAGGCTGAAGGAAACCGACGTTGGCAGGGTGTGTTGGCTCTCGGACCCGTAAAGAGACAGGATCTCTGACGTCGTGTCGCGGTTCGAACGCAACCCCTGATGGTCGTGATAGAAGAAGTTATCGTCATAGTCTCTGGCGGAGGGAATGGGGTAGCGGGCTGTCTCCCCGCACTGTGGCCGTGATCTCGATGGCGAGAGATACATGGCCGCGGATGATGAAGAGCGGGGCTTGATGGAGAAGATGCCAATATCGCCAGTCTCGGTCGTCGTCTTGAGCATGCTCTCGAGCGGACCAGGCCCGCGAAGAAGAGCGACGTTCTCGTTGACGCTGCGCAACGGGCGCCTGTGGGGAGTCTGGCGGTAGCTAGAGTAATTGATGGGCCTTCCATGAGCTCTATAAGTGCTGTTCAAAGAGATGTTGCTCGCGGGTCGCTGCCGTAGCTGAAGGCCATCCATACCCACGGCCTCGTTGCAAGAGACGTGGGGGAAACTCTACTTTAAAATGGATGAAAAACGATCTATTATGATCAGACACAGAACCAAGCGGCGGGACCAAATGAGAGTGGGCAAGAGTAGGAGACAAAAAAAAGGAAAAAGAGAAGAGAACAAGAAACCGGTGCGACATCCGCAAGGCCAGACACTGAGAGAGAGAGAGAAAGAGAGTCGACTGCAAGCCGAGGGAGGACGGGGTTTGCTGTCAGTCTCGCGGACTCACCCTTGTGGAAATGCCCACGACCACGAAGATGATGTTGCATGGCCGCCGTCAGTCGAGAGCGGGAGTTGCGAGAGCATTCAAAGGGGGTGGGGGGAGGGACATGGAGCTCGAGAGCACCGATCCAGCTCCTGGCACATCGGGGCATCAGGCCATCAGGAAAGGCACGACATGGACAGCTGAGGCAGACACATTGAAGGCAGTGATTGAAATGTTGTTTGAGGCAGAAGCTGAGCGCGATGGAGGAGGAGAAGGAGATTGAAGAAGGCACGGCGGATGCCAGGCGAGGGGCTTCTCGGGGAAGGCGCGAGTGAGGCTCGCCTGGGAGGGCATCTCGGCGGCAGGTCGACTCTCAGGTAGTAGAGAGAGAGAGCACCTTTCACATGTCGCGCCGCGAATGCGTGTGGCTTGGGTTCAATGCGATGAGAGGTCAAACCTGTGCGGAGAGGTATCTCTCTTCGATCCATTACCTACAAGTATTACCGACAGAATGTCGAATTCCGAGCAACTTGAAGCTGACAATTCGAGGCCTCATTGATCACTTCAAAGAGGTACCTCTAATCACCCGCGATCTCACGGAGAAGTTTTGGGAAGAAGAGAGCCTTGCCTCCTCCTGTCCAATGGCAAGAGATGCCCGTCCTGCTCCTTCCTCCCTCGAAATTCCATCCTCAGCTTCGCCAAGAAGATCGCGCCTTCCCGATCACGAACAGTGACACCTTCTCTTTTCCAGGCGAATTTTTATTCCCAGCCTGATGCCTCAGGATGCCTTCGCGAGACTTCATCCGATCAAGGGCATCCATCATTGATGAATCCCGTGCATCGTGGAACCGTCCAAACTGTGTCGACTCCGTACTTCGACCTCCGCGCATACGGTACTCCATACTACAGACCGCGACCGCACCTTTTCAGAGGTCGAAATCTTTCTCAAGGTCGGACACCACACGAGGCAGGTCGCCCGCGAGCAACCCCGGCCCGTGGCAGAACGCCTCGGCCAGGCGCGCCGAGCATTCGACATGCCCTCCAGAGGTCCTGTCCGAATCGAGCACCTTCATCGGGAATCCGATCTCTGCAAGGAGCGTCAAAGACGGCAGAGACGCAATGTGAAGGGGCGGTCCGAGTCTCACGCTTGACGGACCAGACTCCGGAGTAATCATCTCAGGTCTCTGCCAAGGACCGTGGCGTCTGACTCTTCTGATGTGATCTGTACGGAGTAATGGTACTCGTACGTACGCAGAACGCATCCAGGTAAGCGCCTCAGTCCGGCTTCCGTCTGGCCCTCAATTGATAGCAAATCGACTCACGCCGATTACAGAGCAACGCGCCTCCTCGAGCCAAGTCATGCATTTCCCGCAAGAGCCCTCGATGCCGCTGCCGCATTGTCCATCGACCAAAGACTCCTCGTCGACTCTCCAGACTCCAAGGGGCCCGCATTGCTCTGTGACACCGGCCGACTGGTACCTGGATCACCTTGCAGATACTGGTCGTGGTGGTTGCACGCGGCACACACAGTAGTACCAATCAAACCCCCGTCCCCCATCCTCCCCGTCTGCGCACTGCACGAGGTTGAACACAATCACCCGTGGTCTCTACCCGTGCCCTCTTTCCCCTGAGAGAGAAGCAAGTCCCAAGCGCACCAGAAGCTCGACCTCTCCTCCTCGTGATGCTCGAGAGATGGCGAGATTCCGAGACACTTCCAGAGAGCATCTGGCAGCCCCGTGTTGCCCCCCCTTCTCTTCCCTCTCGACACTTTCACGGTCACGCGATCAGCTCGGCTACATGGAGAGAGATTAAGGCCCTCCCCCAGCGCTGCACAGTGCTCTGATCCATCCTGGACGGAGCACCACCACCCTCCGGAACTCGTTGCACGCAGCGCCTGGAGGCCGAACCTCCTTCTGAATTCATCAAATCGATTCATCGTCAATGGTTCTGGACTGGGTTCGCGCGCCGTTTCTCCAAGTACAAACCCTGGCGCCTCATGCCCCTGAGAGTAGCCAGGGGGAGCACGTCTCGCCTTTTTCAATCTTGACCCAAAAGAGGGCTGGGCAATCTCGGTGCCTGCAGGTGGGCGCTCTCCCTACCAATACGATACCAAGGGTGCGGAGTACTCGTACTGTACAGTACGGAGTCCTCCGAACTTGCAACTTTGGCCCCGGTGCTGATTTTTCCTGCGACTCTGGCGCCTGGTCATCAGCGGAACGCCAGATACAGGCACCGGGAGTACTCGTACGAGTACGGAGTATGCACTCGTGCTGCCCGTCCCACGCCCATTCGATGCCAAGTTGCCACCAGCCGGTCCAAGTGCCCTGGCACCGTGCAGCCACTGTACGATGCAATGCACCCATCTACTCCGTATCCTGTCAGGGGTTCGCCTGCGATTTGCCTCTCTCACGTTGCTTTTTTTTTTTAGCACCATCTTATCCCGGGGGAGAGGGAAGATGCTTGTTCGTGCATTCCGGGTTGGCTTGTGATCCTGATCCCCTTCTCCTCATCATATGCATTCATTCGACGAGGGGGGGCTCGAGTGCCCGGGGCCTCCCGCCGCAGAGATTTGCCGGTGGAAGCTCGGTATTGCGCGGAATCCTCCATTCACAAGGCAAAGAAGGAGGACTCGTACTCGTGGGGAGGACGGAGTACGGAGGACGGAGTACAGGGATAATCAACAAGGCCTGCCGGGGCCGAGGAAAAGAAAATCGACAAAAGACCCCCCTTCGCCCCAACATCTGAACCAGCTAAACTTCGCTCCCCTTCACATCCAGGTACAAGGCAACGGCAGCGTACATACAGAGAGATGTACTCCGTATGTGTGTTCTGAGTCAACGTGAACACTCCGTATTCTTGTCTCTTCCTTGCAGATCTCGTGGCACCACCGTTTTATATTACCTGTTTATTATACTCCGTACGGGGTTGTCCAAATCGCGAACCTGCCGATCACTTGCTCTATACCTCCGTATAATTACACACACACACACACGCACGCACGCACGCACGCACACATCACACCCTTACAGAGGGATTTATAATTCTCTTCACGCACATATATACCTACATATATATATCGTGTTCATGAACAGCCCCTTCCATCCACTTCTCGATCAAGGTATCCTTCGTCCTTCCAGCTTCGCAGTCTGCCATCCAGAAGTCATCACGGGGAACACACCAAGTCAAGGAAAGGGAAACCCAAACGGAGCAGCGTAGACTGTTCTATGCATTCAACGGTGCCGCTTCATCATGGCAACTCGCAATCCGGATCTCAAGATCCCCATGCTGTTGACTGAACCCTCTGCCCTGCGGCCCAGAAGCAGCAACGCCGCCGAACGCAAGCCCCGTTTCCACGAAGACTTCGACGCCCCGCTTCTGTACGATCTTCTCGACGCCTCTCCGACGAGCCCCTTTGCCGACAACAGCAGCCAGACCTCGTCGCCGCGACCAAGCCTCGACGACGACGGGAACGCCAAAGTCCCAGCGCGTGCCGCGCCGCCGCCATTCCTCCAGAAGAGGAACCTGACGTCGCCCATCATCCAGCTGCAGACCGAATGGGCCACTGAGCCGCGCCGGCGAACGAGCGTCCACGACAAGATGCGCAAGCTGGCCAGGCGATCGCTCGTCATTGTCCGCCAGCGCCCGAGCCGCCTCGACGACGAGCTCGGCGTGGAGCAGCGCCCGACATCCGGTACCCTCACCATCAATCAGGAGTACGACCTGGAATCCTCCGAGCACCTACAGCCCATCGTCGCCCACGGGCCGGGCCCCAAGGAGACTTGAGCTTTCGGACATCTGCCGTCTGATTTATGCACGAGCTTCCACGTGCTCTGTATGATATGGCTAATTGAACTTTTTGCATTCTTATTCTTCGCGTTGGATGTTGGAGAAAAGAGGCCACAAGGAGAAGGAGGGCGGGGCGGGGTGAGAGGACTCGGGGAAAAAAGCTTCGAAATTGCTCGATGTCATCGACCTGGGGGTATTTGCGAACGCAGCGTTCTCCTCCACCTCCACCTCCTTCTCATTCACCCCTCCCTCCCTCCCTCCCTCCCAAAATTTCACTTCCTTCTTCTCGGGGCTTGCTGCTTTTTTTTTTCTTTGGGAATTCCGGTCCCAAGATCTACCATGTATAATAGTGAACGACGCTTATGACTCATGCTCAAAACACACCACCGCCGATAATGAACAGTCGGTTTTCTTCCTTCTTGACCCACTGGATGATCTTGTTCGCGCCCTGAGCCATTGCCGGCCGTGACAGGTTAGGCCCGCCGATGCAGTAGAGCTCAAAAGCCGGGGTAACCCAGGCCAGCGATGTCGCCTCGTCGTTAACGCACTGCAAGATCTTAAGATGAGCGTGTTTCGCGTGGACCGCCGCGTGGAGCTCGTGGTACACCGTCATCAGCCTCCGCCTCTCCACCAGTTGGCCGAACAGCGGCTCCAGGGTCGACATGCAGAACTGCACATTTGCCCGCGACTTATACAGGAAATGGCTGATCGGGCTGCCGGGGGCGACCTGGGATATGCCGGGGCGGCCGGCGCGGGAGGCGTTCCGCATGACGGCCAGCGACCCGTTCTTGGCGAGCTGTTGCGCCACTTCGTCGCGCATCTTCTTGAGAATGAAGAACGCCTCTCGGTCGGTGCTGATGAGGATGATGGCGGTCTCTTCGTCCTGGTCCTTGTCTAGGCCCGGAGGCGCCGTGGGGTCCGGCGGCGGCGGCGGCGGCGTCGCCTGCACCTCTCCCGATGGAGCCCCGAAGAAGCTGACGTACATGTAAAGGTAGCCGCGGTTGTTGAAGGCGGGCAGGCAGAGCGGGATCCAGTTCTCGCCGCCGCCGCCCTTGATGCCCTCGGACTCGAAAAGCATGTTGAAGATGAGCTGGAGATCGCTCGGATGGAGCGAGTGACGCCGGGGCCGTATCACGCTGACGAGCTTGCCTCCGGTCACGATGAGCCCGTAGAGAAGCTTCTCGCTCCTGTACTTGAGGAACGTGCTCGTGATGAGGCCCCTCTGCGACTTTCGAAGCTTCAGGCATTCCAGGGCGCCCAGGAGCACCGGAGGCGAGCCCTTGGTGAAATTGTCCGCGAGCGAGGACAGAAGCGACGTCGTTCCCTCCAACTGCTTCTGCAGATCCGACGACGGCCGGTTCTCGAAGATGTGGGTCAGGCGCGGCAGCGTCAACGTCGACAGGATCTGCATGTACAGTGCCTCGAGCTGCGCCCGCAGCTGCGAGTCGCTCTCCCCGAGCTTACTTATAGCAATGAAATAGAGCGGCCCCTGCGTCGTCACCACAAACCGCGTGTTGCCCGCCGTGAATCCGCGCAGGGCGTTGTCTGAGCCCTCGTAGAACGATATGATGGTCTGCACGACGCCGATCGAGGAGTTGATGAGGTTCAGGTCGCCGTGCCTGCTCCAGATGGGCTTGCCCGAGGACGACAGGATCATGTAGTGCTTCATCTTGGACTGCCAAAGGGCGAGTCTCTCGTCGTCCTTGAAGTATTCATTCGACTCTTCCGGGAGCGGGTGAAACTCCCGCTCGAAGTCCGCGAGGCTGTCCTCCGCGCCCCGAGACCTCTCAAACGGCTGGACCGAGGCCGACTGCGACTTGAGCAGGGTCCACGCCGCGCTCCTCTTGTTCAGGGACGAGGTGAGCAGGCTGGCAATGTCGCCGACGGGGCGCATGGTCGGCGCATAGCTCACGACGCTGGCCCCGTCGTTGTCCTCGGCGCCCGAGCTGCTCGGCCGCTGGCTCGGGGAGGAGGCATGGCCGCTGCTCGCGGGCGTGGACACAGACAGTGCGCTTTGCATCGAAAAGGTGCCCCGCGAGCCATCGGGGAAGGACAGCGTCTGGATGTCCAAGGCCGTGACCGCGGTCGTGGCTTGCGCCTGGAGGCGCTTGTTGCCATCGGGGGAGCTGCTGGCCCGGGCCCGTGGCGGCAGGGGAGGTCGGTTATCCTCCGGGGGCGCTTCTTGGTCTGGTCCCATCGTGAATGAAGGCTGATGGTTCTCCCTCGTCACATCTCAAACAGGGTGCTTCGAGCTGTCAAGACTGCCTTCTAGAGCCGGGACTGGCAGCCGTTTCATCTCAGATGCTGGCAGGCGAGTGGACCGTGGGATCCGGGGTCTATGGGCACAGCTCTGTGGTCCATGTCGGTGACATTCTTCGGTAGGAGCGCCGACGGCGGTGCACGGAGAGGGCCGGGGGGGATTTGATGACAAGAAGATGCTGCCTCGTGGTCGCCGCCTAGAAAGGCATATTGGGTCGCGAGCTGACCTGTGTGAAATCTCGGTGACTCCCCGGTGCCAATAAGGTCCTTTCTCGCCCAAATTCCTCGCACAAATTTACACCCATTTTGAATTTAGCACACGGTCTCGAGAGATGACGTTGGCATCCTAATCTGGACTAGCGTATTTTGGTTTCTGAAAACGGAACCAGAAGTACTGGATACTTGAAGCTTGGTGGGGCGAGCTGTGATTCCAGGGGCATTAACAGCGAAGAATCAAAGTTCCCGATACTCCGTACAGCCTCCAGTCTTCAACGACAACTTCGCTCATTCGCTCTTTCCCATTGGCATCGTGAAACGTATCCCGCCCGCGAGCTTCCACTTCCTCGAATTCCACGAGCTCGCGATCAACCGCCACCTCTTCTGTGAAGCGAATCGACCCCGCAGTGCAGACTCGCTCTCGATCCTCTCGCCATTGTCGCCGCAGCGATGCGACTCGAATGCAGGCCGTAGCGAGCGACGCCATCGAATCTGCTCGTGAGCCGGTCTGACCATCGTTATGGCACTTGAACCGGGCCCTCGATCTGGGTCGCCGGAGAGCTCGGGGCGAGACTCGCCCATCCCGCCGCAATGGAGGACCCAGTTCGGTGGAGGTGGGGGTTCCCAGCATCTTGAGGCTTCCAATTGATCTCTTTGGCTAATTCTTCATCCCCTCAGCTGAGGAAGTTCCCTTGAAAGACAAGGCGTACCGGAGATATGCGACCGCCGTGGAAAAGACGCTGCAGCTCTTCGAGACCTCACTGGAGGAATGGGCCGACTACATCTCCTTCTTGAACAGACTCCTCAAGGTTTGTCACGGCGCATGTTCACAGTATTAGTATTGTTATGAATTTGAGGATAGTACAGCATGCTAACAGCTCTGTGCTAGGCGCTGCAAGCTCGCCCGTCCAACAACACCCCTGTCCCCTCTAAGGCGACAGTCGCGAAACGACTTTCACAATGTCTGAATCCGTCCCTACCGTCCGGTGTCCATCAGAAAGCGCTCGAGGTGTACAAATACGTCTTCGAAGTCATTGGAAAAGATGGACTGTCCAGAGATCTTCCTCTCTATCTTCCGGGGCTCGCCCCCACCCTCTCTTTCGCATCGCTGTCGGTCCGCTCGCCCTTTCTCGACTTGTTGGAGCGCCATTTTGTCGGACTTGATTCGAGATCGCTCAGGCCGGCGATGAAGTCAATAATACTGGCGCTCTTGCCTGGCCTGGAGGACGAGACTAGCGACGACTTCGACCAGACGCTGCGTTTGCTCTCAAAGTTTAAGGAGGCCATCAGACCTGAAGATGGCATGCCATTGACGGACTTGCATTCCTCTGGTGATGACTTCTTCTGGCAGTGCTTCTTCCTGGCTTCTGTGACAAGCCAGAGCCGAAGATCCGGGGCCCTTGCTTTCTTGGCGCGCAACTTGCCTGCGCTGGGGCCTGGGCTCAGCACCAGCAAGTCAAGTGGCCAGGAACCGCAAGGAGGTTTCGGAGACGGTCAAAGTGATCAGCTTGCCGCCATGGTGACTTCTCCTGAGCCTGGTCTTTTGATTCGCTGCTTTGCTAGCGGCCTGTCCGATGATCAGCTGCTGATTCAGAGAGGGTTTCTCGATTTGCTCGTCACGCATCTGCCTCTCAACTCCAGAGTTCTGCAGTCGCGTGTCAAACGGGCTGATTTGGAATTCCTCCTCCGAGCCGCCGTGGGCGTGGTGACTAGACGCGACATGAGCTTGAATCGCCGGCTGTGGACATGGCTACTCGGCCCCGACCCTGTTAGCTCAGAAGGCGACCAGCTCGCAGAAACGCAACTCACGTCCCCTGAACATGGACCAACCCAATCACTTTCCAGAACACTCTATTTCCAAGAGTTCGGGCTACAATCTCTCACAGCGTCTTTGCTGAACATGATTCAGAACACCTCGCGCGGTAGCATTGCGGAGAGAACTCGGCCGTATCGAATCTGTCTCTCTCTCATGGATAGATGGGAAATCGGGAGCCTCGTCATTCCGGAGATCTTCCTTCCCCTGATAGAGAGCGTGCAATCGAAGAAGAAGACTCTGGAGAAATCGGATTTTACTGAAGTCCTACGCAGCGCAAGCGTGTTCTTCGACGGCATCGAAAGTGGGCTCATATATAGCGAAATGATTGACATCCTCTCACGGGCATGTGATTCAGGGGATGCGACAGCTGAAGAGCGAAGTGGAAAGCTTTCTCTGATAAGCTTCATCATCACCAACTTCAATGTGCGCGAGGAGGAAATGGTGACGATCCACGCGCCTCTTGCCTGCCTTGCCGCACTGTTGATGTTGGACAATTGGAAAGGCTCAAATCTCAGCCTGGACGATGCCGAAACCTCACTGAAAGAGCAGTTGCTTGACATCATCATTCACCTTCTAGAACTGATACCCGATCGAGCCTTTCTCCGCGGCGAGACGTTCTCGGAGAGCCGGAAGGCGTTGCCTCCCCTGTCGGACGCAGAGATGCTTCAGAAGATCAAGAGCTTTTACGACAACGATCAGGGAGGTCACGAAGCCTCTGCAGCTCCATTTCCCCCAGCTGGACTGGGAGAATTGCTTCTGAATAAGGCTGCCGAACGTATATACGAGGATCTGGATGCCGCCAGATCAACGGTCGATCTCAATTTTCGCTTTCGAATTCTTCTCCTAATTTTGAGCAAAGTACCTCATTCCAGCAAATTTGACGAGGGACGCCTGCTTGCCTGTGTACGAGACCAGCTGGATCAGAAGGCACAGGTCCCTTTCTCAAACTTCTCATCGATCCTTCATCTTGCCACGCAGCTCTACTCGGCCGAGAGGATCTCTCTGGTGGATTTGGCAGACATGGTAGATCCCTTGGTCCGGCATGCCTGGTCTTTCCTGTCCGCCTCCGAACCAAAGTATCATGTTGAGACTGTTCGATGTCTGTGGCATCTGCAAGCAGCCCTCACCACGTCGAACCGTCATATCGAGGCTTCGCTCGCACACATACTGGTGAGCGGGGAAGCAGACACACAGGCAGATGTCGGGAGAGCCTTTGGGGTACTGTGGTCCCACACCCTTCAAGATAACCATTCCGATCGACGAGGGCTCAAGAGTCCTGTATTGGGACAGCACTCGGTCCACAGGGTTGTGGGGGCGGAAGACTACGAGATCATGCTCGCGCAGCCACTGTTCCTCATCTTGGATGCCTTGTTGGATGAGAGAACCCAGCTTTACATGACCGTCAAGTCGTGGCTTAACAACATGATCGGGATCGACAGGTACATCTCAATTGAGGCTCGTCCCACAACGGTACTCGACAGAATTGCTAATCGGCTGTAGGCTATTTCTGCTCATCGTTATCAAAATGTCGGAGCTGCCTTGCATCCGCGGCATCCGCTTGAGCGACACTGAGCCGCGGGAGGGGCCCGATCGAGAGTTTATTGTCTTCACAGAGGATGATGATCTAGACTTGTGCCTGTATTATCTGCGGACGCTGTATCATGTGCTCAGCTGCTCAAAAGAGGCGTCCCTGGCCGTCCTTGCGTCCAAGAAAATCAGGTTGGGCGAGAAGCAGCAGATCCAGATCCTTGGTATGTTGATGCCCGGCCTCAGGGGTTGTTCCCAATACTAATGATGAAGCAGGTGGAGACGAAGACGGAATCACATTTCAAGACTACTTCGTTCGTGTCTGCATGACATGCATCACCGGCGATGCGTCGACGACTGGCAGCACCGAATTGCGCAGCCGCGTGACCCAGCTGCATCGCTACTCATTGACGATCCTTCATCATTTTCTTCTCAGTCACTACGCAGCGCCGCTATCAAAGCTCAATCTCGACGTCATCCTCCTGGATAGACTGCTTCAATCGATCAGCAGCCCTGATCCTTACGTACAGGTCCTCATGCTGGATGTCATCTTCGACGCTCTCAAACTGAGGGACGCGTCGACAGCAGAACGAACAGACAAGTCCGAGTTTGAGAAACGACGATCCAGTGTTGCGGAGCTTGCACGCGCCAGCCAGCCATCGATTCCTGCAAGCGACTTCCGGTCTCCAGTCATGACTATGCCCCCTCAACTTCTCAAATGCCTGCAGGCAGGCCTGAGTTCTTCCAGCAGCCAGTTCGTTCTCGATGCCTGGGTCAGCTTCCTGGGCGGCTGTCTTCCGTTCTATTCACAGTCTATATTCCAGATTCTGATTCCGCTTGTCACTACGCTTTGCAGTCAGATTGATGGCACATTCTCCAATCTGAAGCATCTTTTCCGGGACCAGGCGTACCATGGTAGCCGAGAGACCGGGGCGCCGGAGTCCACCCTGATTTATCTCCTCAATGCTTTGGAGCAAGTCTTGGCCAGGGCTCACGACCAGATCCTGGCCGAGGAGGCGAGAGCGCAGCTGATGAAGGGCCCCGATCAGCCCCAATCGCTGTTCGGAAGCATGGTCTCTGGTGTCTTCCAGTCTGACGCGCCGCAGACTCGCAGTGCCACCGCCAACGATCGTTTGACCGTGCACCTGGCAATTCAGGATGCCGTTCGCATATGCTTCAAAATATGGTCCTGGGGGCAGGGCAAGGAGGCGACGAGGCAAGACGCCTCTTCGTCCGCCTCTTTCAATTACACGTCGCTCCGTATGAGGAATCGGGCAAGGAGACTGCTTGAGCACCTCTTCACGGCAGAGACTTTGGAGAGTCTTGAAACCGTGATTGATCTTTGCAAGGGAGCCAACAGCGACCAGGAGCATGCCAACGTCTTCAATTTCTTGCAAGCCCTCGATGCTTCACGACCACGGCATACGATGCCAGCGCTGTTCAACTCCATCTACAGCAGAACGAACCCAGGGGCTCTGGAGCCCTCGCGCAAATCGACGATGACGATCTCGCTCGAAGACGCCGATCTGGTGGTGTTCCTAGTCGAGTACTCAAGATCTCTTGATGACGATGCCATGGATGAGATTTGGCAGGATTGCATCACTTTTCTCAGGGATCTACTACAAAATCCATTCCCGCATCGCCAGACACTGCCCAGCCTCCTTGAATTTGCAGCAATTCTGGGAGAGAAGGTTGACAACACGAATTTCGGAGAGTCGCGGAAGATGCGTCGAGAGCTAGGGGTACGTCTCGAAGATCTAGGTCGCATAGTATGCTCGCAGTTGTTGGCTGACTCTTTCTAGGACATCTTTCTCCGACTACTGACTGCCATATTCACCACGCGGCCGACTTTTGCCGAGCCCAGTTCCAATGGATCGTCCGTATCGAAGCCCAAGAACGGGGCGGATCGTCAGGAGATCTGGGCGAATGCCGTTGAGAGGTCCGAGGACGTCGTGACAATCCTCGCGTCCATCATCCCGAACTTCACAAAGATTCTCCTCGAGCCTGATCGCGTCCTCTCCGCAGCGGGCACCATCTCGACAAACGTCGTTGGGCCCATCTTACGCTCAAAGGCATTTCCGAACTCGATTCCTCCCAAGTTCATGAGCCTGCTCAACGAGTTGTCCAGGCTACAGAACAATCAGAAGTCATGGAAGAAGGACATCAGCGACGCGTTTGGCGACAACAAATTTTTCTCGACAAATCTTGCCCTAGTCAAGGATGACTGGCTTCCCCTGCTGCGGCAGTGGACTCTGGCCGACAAGGAGAGGCTACCAGAGGTCCTAAGCCGAATCAGCTCGCCGACGACGGCGGGGATCGTGTTCGGAGTCGGGGCCACCTCGGCGCGCCTGGAAGCCGACCGCAAGACGCAGCTTTCGCTCCGGAGGATCGCGACGCTGATCCTGGCCTCGGCCGAGAACCACTTCGTGACCGACATCCCCGCCATCTTCGACAAGCTCGTCGACCTCCTGTCCGCCACGTCGACGTCGTCGCCATCCTCTGTCACCCGCGCAGAGGTGTACATGGTCGTCCGGGCGCTGGTGCTCAAGACGAGCCCCGTCCACCTGGCGATGGTGTGGCCCGTCATCAACGCCGAGGTGCACGCGGCCATATCCTCGGTCGTCGCGCCGGACCACAGCGCGGCGTCGGAGATGTACGTCAACGCGGCGATCCTGCAGGCCTGCAAGCTGCTCGACCTCCTGATCTGCCTGGCGCCCGACGACTTCCAGCTCCACGAGTGGCTCTTCGTGACGGACACCATCGACGCCGTGTACCATTCGTCGACGTTCCAGCCCGTGGCGCTCATTGACGAGATATCCGAGGAGCTGGGCAGTGCCGCGGGCGGGCTCGGGCCCCACCATGATGACCTGTCCGGGCAGCCCGCCGCGAGCAGCGCGCACTTCCGCCGTCCGCTGCTGAGGCCAGGTGGGATCAACGACGAAGTCAGCCTCGAAAGAAAGGATGAGCTCGTGGCCAAGATCTTGAGGCCTTTCTTTGGGCAGCTCAGCATATATGCTTTTGAGTCGACGTATGCGATGGGCACGGTGGATAGGGAGGCATGCATTCAGGGGCTCTTGAAGGATATCTTTGATGATCGGAGCATGGTCAAGGCTTTGTAAATTTCGACTCCAGGGCGTCAAAATCGAAAGGAAGGGGAAAAAAAAAAGAAAGGGTGTTCATGGTCTCATTGCTGGTCTATAGACCCTCCAAGGGTAAAAGTAGTCGGCGAAGCCGCAACGTGAAAGAACTTGAAGTCGGTCATGATACTCGCATGCGTCGTAATCATTCGTGGAGATCAAGAGCCAAGTGACCCCCCATTCCTGAAGCTCACTCATTCCTCCTCCAACCTATAGTGATTTCTCGAACCTCGAGTCTAACGTCCTCCAGACAATGTCCTCAAAGCTCACCCTCGACATGACGGCCCCGAAATGCAAGCACCGCACCGCAGCACTCAGCTCCCTCTCGAGCGTCTCCAGAACACCGTCCTGGAACAGCGCACCCAGGCCATACCGGTCGACCAGCTCGAACCAGGCCTGCACCGGCGTGAGCTCCGCCTGGTCCTGGTTCAGCGAAAGCGCCAGGCCGTACAGCCGCGCGAGCGAGATGCCGGACGCGCTCGTCCACTGCAGGACCTGCTGCTGCTCGCCGGGCTGGCCCAGGGCGGCAGCGGCAGCGGCAGCGGCATTGGCATTGGCAGCAGCGACGCGCTCCAAATAGGCCGACTCGGGGGCGCCGGCCATGAGATACGCGCTCGCCGTGAGATGGTGCCCGTAGCACGCGCCCGAGTTCTCATCTTCTTCCCCCCCTTCCTCCTGCTTCCCCTCCTCTCCTGATCTTCCTCCTCCGGTGTGCTGGGACCCCGCCGGCCGGAAATGGGCCCAGCACCCGTGCTCCATCGCGAGGATGAAGTTGATGACCCGCGTCTCCTGGTGCGCCGTCATCTCGAAGCCCACCCCGGCGGCGGCCGCGCGCCGCGCCTCGCGGCTGATGCGAAGACACGGCAAGCCGAGCGCGGGGCTCATGCCGAGCGACACGGTCACGTCATCTGCGGCGGGAAGAGGGCCGTCGAGCTCGGCGCTCGGGGGGCTCGAGGCGCTCATGGCCCGGACGTCCATCCTCGCGAGCTGCCGCGCGGTCGGCCTGTGCCTCTGCATCATCATCATCATCAACCCGCTCCCGCTTCCCCTCCGGTGGGGAGACGGCGCGGGGAGCCCGGCGCCCGGCGCGAGCACGCCCGCGGCGCGGAGGATCCTGCGGATGGCGTCGTTGTTCCTGCGCAGCTCTGCGGCCTGGGCCTCGGCGGCCGCGACCATGTCGCGCAGCTGGGCGATGTCGAGCTCGAGCTGGGCGATGTGGTGCGCCTTGCGCTGGCGGTGCTTGATCTGGGCGCGGCAGACCTGCGCCCTGCGCGCCCGCGCCTTGTCCGAGCCGTCCGTGGACGGGGCGCCCGTCGCGTCTGGCTGCCGAGATGCGGCTCGCCGCGGGGCAGAGGGGTGCTTGATGGGTGCGGATGCATGATCCTGGTGCCGGGCTGTATCTTTCCAGTGGGAGATGCGAGTGCGCAGCGGATCGAGCAAGGTGTTGAGGGTCGTGGAGGGCATGATGGCGGTCGAGTGAGCTCCTGCTTGTGGGTATAACACCGGCGCGGTCCCGACGATGACGAGAATGAGGATCAAGAAGCGAGCCTGTGCCATCAAGACAGCCCAGCGGCCATCGTCGTGCCTTTATACCGTCCCCTTCCCTCGTGCTGGTCCACAGACCGGCCCTCGAGCTGGAGATCTCTCTCCCATCACATCTCATCTCATCTCATCTCATCCCGTCCCAACTCACACCTCGTCTCGCACGCCAGAGGCCCTCCGAAGAGGGTCATACAGGCCCGTCCCTGTGCGACCCCGACCCGCCAGAGCGACCATTTCCCCCCCCCCCCCCCCCAAACCCAAAATATCATCGTACGGAGCTTGTCAAGGGCGGTTGGTCTGGCAGGGCAAGGACAAGGTCAAGAACAAGAGCCGTCGATGTGTCGAGAGACCGCCATGCCATGACAAATAGCAGGCAGCCAGCACCACGCAGCCGAGGATGACAAATTGCCGTCTTGGCTCTGCTCTCTCGTCTCGTCGAAGTCGCCCGCGCCCGCGCCCACCCTGCTGAGCTCCCGCTGACCGCCTTGATTGGCGCGGCGATGTTTCTCTGTTGAATTGAGCCTGCAACGTCAGTGGACCTTGGAATCATTGCCATGACCGAATGCTCGTACGTACATACATCAATCAATCCGAAGCCTTCGTACGCATGTATGTATGTAAAGATTGATGGATGTACATACATGCGCGCTGCATCAGCTCAGAGGGCCTGCATGTGCACCAGCCGGCAAACGACACTGGGCGCGGGTCCCGCCGCAGGTGAGACATGATCGCGAGCGCATACGCCGCTACTCGTGCTCGAGCGATACAGGTAGTCCAGCACTCGTAGTCGTACGCTCAGGGTATTTGAGATCCGGGCAGACCAGCCCTCAATGTCTGAGGATGGGGAGCGATATGACGGAGAAGCCATCAGGCACGGATCGGCCGCGCGAGGGAGGTGTCGGGATGAATCAAGTCGGGCTGCTGTCCAGCGTCCATCGGGTCGGCCATACCGATGATCGCTTTCCACGCTCGCGCACTTCGTGTACCCCGTCGAATGACAAATACTCTGCGTCGCCAGAGATCCCTGCGGCGATCACGCTGACCCGGGGCTCGGGGCGTCGGTGCAGATAGATGCCCCCATGACTCGACGTGAATGGATGGGAAGGGATGGGAAGGGATGGGATGGGATGGGATGGGATGGATGCAATTGTGTGCTCGCAAATTGTCGATGATGCTCAAGAGATCTCCATGATGCTTGCTTGCTCAGTCTGCGGGATACATGTATAGTGGCAATATGGCCTTGGGTTCAGCATCATTCACGTGCTGTTTCAGCGGATGACTGGCATCGACCGCCCGGGTAGCTCAATGGCTAGAGCGTGCGGCTTTTAACCGCAAGGTTGGGGGTTCGAGACCCCCCTCGGGCGTGATCTTTTTATTTGATTTTATTTTTGCCCCAACGGTTGTCTCTCAACTAGGGAATTGAATCATGCCGAGTCGATAGTCTGCTCGAAAGAAGCAGGATTCTTCTATGATTGCTCTGTCCCGAGGATCTCCATACACATTTTTGACAGTGCTGGCCGTGATCTCTTGTCTTCCTCAACCAAAGCATCACAGGCAGCCACGTGAAGCATGAATACTAGATGATATCTCGTAGATCCGTCAATTCATCTCTTCTTTTCCAAGTCCAACTCCTCGCTAAAAAAAAAAAAAAAAGAAAAAAAGAAGCCTCCGCCAGATCCATCAAGGGATGAAGAAAAAAAAGAAAAAAGAAAAAGAAATGGTGACAACAGGGAAGAAAGGACACAAAATAGAACAAACAGACCATCCCCTCTAGACGCCAAATCAGACACGCCAAGACCGTCTACTCGTAGTCGTCGCCGTCGCTGTCCGTCGCAGTCTC
Organism: Escovopsis sp. AC; assembly: GCA_003055955.1. Lineage (NCBI taxonomy): Eukaryota > Fungi > Ascomycota > Sordariomycetes > Hypocreales > Hypocreaceae > Escovopsis > Escovopsis sp. AC. The sequence continues at coordinate 2,328,587 of NQYS01000004.1, forward strand.
CTCCTCGACCTCCTCCAGCTCCTCAAACTCCAGCTCCACCTCCTCCCTCTCGTCGTCCTCGTCCTCCTCGCTGTCGTCGCTGTCGTCGTCCGCGTTCAGCCCCGGCACCGACTTCCAGTGCACGTAGTCGTCGGCCAGCCACCGCTTGCTGATGGGCAGCTGGTACGGGTCGAAGGGGAAGTACGGGTCCAGCTGGTGGAAGCTCTCCTCCTGCGCGTCGAAGCCCGAGTCCCGCAGCGCGCCGCCTGTCGAGTACGTCGACGACAGGAACTGCGTGAGTCGCACGCGCTTGTTGTTCTCGATCAGCGGGTACGTGTACATGAAGTTGAGCCGGTGCGCGAGCTTGGCAAACTCCTCGACGATGACGGGCGCGCACACCTTGAGCGGGTTGAGCTTGCCGAAGACGTGGATCGACAGGCTCTGCTTCGACGACCCGACCCACTCCAGGTCCTGCCCGATGTACGACGCCGGGTCGTCCGGGTCCACCACGTCCGGCGCGTCGACCACGAGGTCCTGCCACCGGAAGCAGAAGATGTACAGCGTCGCCTGCAACAGGCTGTAGTACGGGTGGAAGCGCTTCAGGTCCGGCCCGCGGCACAGCGGCTCGTACTTGCGCCGGTACCGGTCCAGGTGGTGCAGCAGCAGCAGGAAGATGGTCCGCACGAGGCTCTGCGGAACGTGCGCGCCCCGCGCCACGAAGCTCGCCAGGTACGCCGCCGCCGCCTGCTTCAGGATGTTGGGCGTGTTGCCCTGAAACGCCGTCGCGATCAGCTGCCCGCAGAACGCGTCCGTCAGGCGCTCGTGCTGCTGCGCGAAGTGGAAGATGAGGAACTGCGTGTGCCGCGACTTGTACGTCGGCAGCACCATCTGATCAAACTCCCGCAGGATCGTCGTGAACATGTCGAAGGCCTTGTCGGACCCGGGGTTCAGGAAGTGCGGCGTGTACAGGCCGAAGAGCGTGTCGAGCACCGCGTCCATCTTCTCGACGCTCTCCTTGACCGTCTTGATCCGCACCGCCTCCGGGTCGTAATCGGCGTCGTCGCTGTGGACCGACTCGCGGTCGCTCTCGTCGTCCTCGTCGTCCTCGTCGTCGGCGTCCTGCTCCCAATCGGCCGGCTCCCGCGGCGACTCGCGCAGCGCGAACATGACGGCCGCTGCGATCTCGTCGTCCATGTCCTCAAGGTCCAGCTGCATCTGGGAGTCGATCTTGACGACGCGGTTGAGGATCATGTCGTATATGTCGTCGGCCAGGTCCGGCACGTAGTCCTTGACCCGCAGCAGGTTGTGGATGTACGCCATGTGGACGCGCATCGACTCGTCCGGGAAGGGGAACTTGGCGCCCAGCAGGCTCTCCAGCACCGCGGCGGCCGAGGGGAACATCTGCAGGATGTACTGGAGCGTGGAGTGGAGCCTCTGGCGCATCACGTCGCGGCCGACCTCGGGGAAGTCCGGGACGCTCCACTGGGATCGGCGCGTGTGGTGGAACTTGTCGACCAGCATGGACAGGACGACGTTGAGGTAGGAGCCCTGCGCGCTGACCAGGGCCGTGAGGAAGTGGGAGAAGACCTTGACAAAGGCCGCGTCGCGTCCGAGCCACGAGCAGTGGAGCATCGTCCGAACGAGCCCGTTGCACTCCTTGTTCTTGAGGATGGGCACGCAGCCCGTCAGCGCCATGACGTACACCTGCAGCTCGTGCGGCTTGAGCGTGTCGTCCTCCTGGCCGACCACGGGGGGCAGGTATCTCTGCTTGTCGTTGGCGAACATCTCCTTGAGCGTGTCGTACTGCCCGTCCTCCCCGCGCAGGTGGCCCTCGAGGGCCGTCCTCACTTCGAGCTTGACCTCGTCCATCGTCCGCCGTCCGACCTCGTAAGTCACGTTCTTGATGTCATCGAAGAAGACCTTGCGTCGCTTGCTGGGCGTGTCTTGCGGATCGAAGTCGCTGCTGAGGGCGTCGTGCCGGTCCTTTCTGCCGCCGAGGATCGAAGGAGGTTTGAGGATCGACTTGGCCGGGGATCTGCTTCTGGGCAGCGAGCCGGGAAGGCTTCTAGCGGACGGGCTGAAGGGCCGCATCGGTGCGGGAATGCGGGAGAGCGTGGATGGCGGAGGGGAGACGAAGAAGAAGAGAAAGAAGAAGAAGAAGAAGGATTGGGGTGAGGGATCGTCGCCCGAAGAAGCCTCACTAACAGGTGGAAGAGACGAAGAGGAAGACGGGATCTCAAGGGAAGGAAAAGAAAAGAAAAGGCAAAAGAAGAGACGATGGTATTAGACGCCTGGGCCTCTTGCTGCAGCGCTACCGAGGGCAGACGCGGACTGAGCTGCTCGGCTAAGGCGCGATGATGCATGCAATCAAACCGCTGATGATGATGATGTATGATGTGGGATCACGGGCAAGCCTTCATAGAGGTAGTAGTAGTCATTCATTGGGCCGAAGCGATTCCCAGGCCGTTGGAGCGTCCGGATTGAGAGTGAATGCGGAGAGCGCACAGCTTCTTCCGACCAGGGTCGCAGACGCAGAGAACGAGTACTCGCACTCGTATCAGTGGGTATGGAGGAGTCGCCCGGAGTGACAGTGAAAGCAACAGCGAAAAGGAGAAGAATTTTCCCCAGCCTCGGATTCAGATTCGCCTGGCGATGCCGACGAGATTCACCAGACCTTTTTTTTCGCACTACCGGTAAGCGAGGATTTTCCCAGTGCACGTGCCTCGCCACGATGCCAATGATTACGTAATGCACCTTAAGTCGAGACTCGACTCTTCCTCGACCAAAACATCATGGCATTCAGCAGCGACAAAGAGAGGTCCAGTACGAAGACAAGAACACATTGATGGGTTATCATGTCTTCAACGCATATGCTTCTCACGCCCATACTCCTGCATCTCGTGACACCGTCGTCATTGCGTTGACGATCCCCTGCATACCAGCAAATCCTACCTAGGTACTCGTACTAGACAGACAAGACAAGAAATGTGCCGCTCCTCAAGACCGATCCCGAGTCGGCAAACACAAGTCATGAGAGATCTTCGACGGGAGTCTATCGTCTGCCCACCTCTCCGCAGCGTCGCGTGTAATGATCAGTCTCCAAAGAAGGGAAGGCAACAAAGGGAGAACAAGATTCGGTACTCCGTACAACAGATCTCTTTATAAAGCACCAGAGTATTGATTCTTCATTCCCGTGGCAAAAAGACACCGAGACTCCAGGATTTCGGCTCGTCCAAATCTCATCGGATCGTCTTGTCCAGATTGATGGACCTCATGTGACCGCCAGGATCGTGGATCGAGCAGGACAAGAAGAAAAAAAAAAGGAAGAAAAAGACAGGACAATCGGATACACCATTCAGAGGGGAAAAAAAGTATTCGAAAAGGAAGGCCCGGGGGGCTTGCATCAAGGGCCGCGGATCTCTTCTGAGGAGGGAAATTGCCAGGCAGCGTCTCCGGACACGGCATCGTTCGGATTCCTCTTTCCTTGGAACAAATCAATCATTGCGCGAAATCGGCCTTTAGTAGCCCTCTGCCGCGCCGGCCCCGTTATGGCCAGCATGGGGTGCGTAGATATAGCTTGGCTCGGCGCCGCCCTCGGCGTTGCCAGATCCCTCTGGAGCAGGATAGTCCGGGCCGGTCCCAGGCTCCCCTTTCTCCGGGGGCATCATAGCCCCTCCCCAGGATGGGTTGTTATCCAGTACGCGGTCCCGGTTGGACTGATTTTGTTGCTATGGTCCGATCAGCGACTGTCTGTCTCGAAAGCGCAAGTCGGGAGCACATATCCTACCTCACGGTACTTGGATAGGTAGACCTTGAGGGCCTCTGCGTAGTTTTCGAAGCCGAGAGACGTCATGGCGAACAAGATGTCTTCGCCGTTGACCGTCTTTCTCTTCTCCTGCTGGCACTTTTCCGAGGCTTTCCCACGATGCTCAGTTAGTATCCTTTCCTCACCGAAGAAGATGAATTCAACGTCAGGAGTTATGCTTGCTTTCAAGATAGTATCCAGCAAGTCCTGATAGAAGGAAAAGGGGGGCCCAGCGAAACGCGTACCTTCACTGGTGATAAACGAGATGAACTCGCTGACACATTCCTGCATGCACTCCTTTGCTTCTTTGGCGATCTTGGCATTATCAGGGAGGGCATTCTTCATGATTCGGGCCACTGGCGCAAAATTGCGAATGTTAGCATCTAGATCATCAAACTTGTCCGTCCTCGGCCCCCCATGCGCCCTAGGCGAGTTGGAAAGCGAATCGTAAGACATGGATGTGTGTATGTATGGATGCGAGGCTGATGTCGCGAGAAAGTCCCATTCCCAACACGAGCGAATCATACCTCCGCTGTATATGAGGAGAGAATAAAAGACTGGTAAAGAAAAGGGGGGGAGGGTGATGGGGCGGCAGGCCCTCGGGAATGTCGCCGAGGAGGAGAGGAAAAAAAATCAACAACAACAACAACAACAACAACAACAACAAGAAGAAGAAGCACCGAGCGGGCCGCAAATGGCAGGACTCACCATTCGCTATGGGAAGCCACCGATCTTGCTCCTTGACGCCTTCGAATTCGTAGGCGGCACCCCCAGCGGAGTGGTGTTCCTGGTTTTCGTTCATCTGTCCTTCGTCTTCGGGTGACTGTGCACCTGGATCGACGTCCTTTGGAGGAGTTTGAGGGGAGTCGGACATATTTGGCTACCTGCAGCGGCTGCTGGCGTCTTTGTAGGAGGGTTCGGGTCGGCGCAGTCTGGGTTTGGCGATGATGTGTCCCCTGGCCACGTCGCAAGAGGAAAGGGAAAACTCGTCAACAGGCTCCTCAGTCGGGTTGTCGTGGTTGCTAGAAGCAGTGGTGCCGGGAGAGGTGTCAAGGCGCAGCGTGATGCGTCAAGCCAAGCAGCCGCCTGACGGGATCTGGTTTGCGCAGGCTGAGTGATGACACCTGGCTCAGGTTCTTGCAGCTATATGACGCCTGCCAGGCAGTCGGGCTGGCAAGTCGGGTTGGCAGGATGAACACCTAGAGGTACTAGATGTACTGTAGTGGCAGGCCTGAGGGGGGAGGGGTGGGCATACGGCCCCGCAGGTCGGTAGCTACCAGGTCTCGAGACAGACAAACAGACAGGCGAGGAGGCGGATATCTGCCGTGATTGAGGAGAGGGGAGTCGATGGAGAGATGTTGTTGTTGGAAGAGGATGACGATGGGAGGGGAGGAGAGGGGGGGTGGGGTGTGAGCGGAGGAGAGTGGTGGCCTTTGAATTATGTTAGTTCGATGAAGCAAGGACAGCCAGTACGGTCGAGTCGCGACAGCCGAGAGTCGGCGCTGCTCTTGTTGCTAGACGAAGTTGAACGCAGGAGTGCGTGTTGAGCTGCGAAAATCCAAGAAGGCGCTGCGCCTGATGACAGGACGGATTCCTGCGGCAACGATGCGGATTGCCGTGACACAGATCGCGCTCTGCCCGCAGTGTCGCCAGCAGAAGGAGACCGCGTCAGAGTCGGCCGATGAAGAGGGACTGGCAGGAGGTTGATTGAGCGAGCGAGCGAGCTGTTGCGCTGGACCTTGGGCGGCTTGCAGCGAGTCTCTCTCCCTCAGGTGTCTCTCGGAGATTGTGCATAGGTATACTAGGCCATGGATGTGGAGTGCAGGACGTCGTCGAGAGCTGGATGGCGAGGCTGCGTCAAACTCGACGCCTCCAATCCAATGGCGAGATTGTGCCGCGACGGTGTTTGCGTCGTCAGGGTAGCGGGAACCTAGACTCTACAGGTAATCTCGGTGGCGTCCAAAGTTCTCTCTACTTCCTTTTTGGAATCGCCTCTTCTGCTAAGCCCTGATTGGGTGACCAAAAGATGACGCTAATCCTGAAGCGGCCATGTTTGGGAGGCAAGACCGAATACGCAGAAGCGCAGGAACGACCGCTCCTCCATTGCGGGGTCGGTTGCCGTATCGATCGCTTCAGCCAAGGACGAGGTTAGTTGCTCTTTCCGTCATCTCCCAACCGCCAAAGAGTGAATCGCGTGACGTCAAACTTCAACTTCAACTTCAACTCCAGCTCCAACTCCAACTTCACTACAACGACAACCTCGACGTCCGACGACTGGAACTGCATGTCTAACTTGATCCATGTCTCGGAAGAAAGTCACTTCAGAGCTCCTAGGACAAAAGGTGTGACAAATCCAAGCAAGAGCCTGTTCGTGAACGAATTCAGTGAGTCGATCGCTTTGCGGCAGGTCTTAAAAGTGTCGTGTCCTGGCAAATCATAAAAACTCTTATCTGCCGATCATTGAGCATCACCAATCGGCTTATTTTCTCCATCCCTTTGGGCGTGACATGCAGCCGAAGCCTTTCTCTCACCACTCGCGCTGCGGATCGGGGACTCGAGAGGTCGCGACAGCTTAGACGCTGGTGTCAGTTGGAGGGCTAGAGGACTGCGTCATTCGACAATGCCGCGAGACTGCTTGCTCAGGAACCAGATGAGCATCATCGATCAAGAGCATGATGGATCTGTGATCATCATTATACCAGCTTGGAATACGTCGATATCAAACCCAATCCAGCGCGGGGTGCCTAATGTCGCGAGATCTCCCATTTATTTTCAACAACTAGGCACCCTCGTGTCCATGGCACAAAAAGATTGAGTCGCGAAATGAGCGAAATGGTCTCATCCATCGAACAGCGGTGTGAATTCAAGGGATTGCGACAATCGAGTCACCCAGAACGTCAACAGTATCTTCCCTCATCTCAGAAGGTCTAGCTCGATGCAGGGCCAAGGTTCTCGTTAGTCAACTCCTCATCACATTCCTCTGAGCCGCCATACCATCCCCCAAAGCATGGAGAGATGAGCTGGCTCTTTCAGGCCCGGCAGGCAATGATTGGGCACGAACTGATCCCCACGACCCGTCCGAGATCAGACGAGGCCACTCCCATCGACACACCCACCAGGACAGCTCTGCAGACGTCCACGCGGAAAAGATCTAAGAGGGGGGGGAACCATCAGCACTCACCCTCTCAGGCTAGGCCCAACTCGTCCTGCCTTGCATCCCAAGGGCTTCAGCTCGCCTCCAATACCTATGTGCCAGGGCCAATGCCCGATAGCCGTTTGAAGCGATGAGCCCTCAGTGGACGGGCAGGCCGATCTCCGTTGGTGCCCTCGTAAATTGAGCTTTTGATTGCTTGCGTCTTTCCAAAACATCCGATTAGCAGACTGAAACCCGCTGCCCCATCATTGATCGAGGATGGCCTGATTCGCTGCCGAGACCCAGCTGTGCTGTTTTGAAAAGGCTGGGTGCCATCACCGAAGTGAGCACATAGTAGATCCTACGAGTGATTCTACGCGTCTTGATCCGTCAGGAGTTGTCATCATCTCGAATCTAGGTCGTGCCTACCTACTTACACACTTCGATCATAAGCTCGAACAGGCAAAGCAGTATGGAAAATGGAGGATAGGAACAAAAATATAGAAAGACGCTCGTCATGCAATGCAGATGGGAGGAGGTCATTGTGGCCTCGTTTGCTTGTGACTTGTCACCGGCCGGTGCCTGGTGGTGTTGTCATCACATGAAGAAGCTGCCAGTTGGCATCCACGACCCGAATTTTCTTACTCAAAGCGTGAGCCTTCCCACAAGACAGCCCTCCTCTGTAATGCCATGCCATGCTCACCAATGCCCCTGCCTTGGTCTGCTGGCCAACGTCCAGCAGGCGATATGCCAGGTCTCGCTACCGCTTCTGGCGAAATAGTGCCGAGGACAGCGAACTCGGCTTGCTTCACTGGGCCCCTGAGGCATACATGTGGGTGAGATCGTAATGAACCTGCAAAGCAAAAGTGTCGAGATGTGGTGCCTGTACATCGACGGTGCCTGGGAAGGGACGTCAAGACGCGCCAGTCCCGATCAGACCATGCATGAGACCTTGTCGACGCGACTGTGCTTGCGGCAATCCACATTGTATGTACGTATGCCGCCCTATGTATGCCCTATGCCGAACAGCTTCACAGCCGGCCAAGGAGATTCCACCTGCGCTGATCCTGCTTCTGCCTCGTGCGTTTCGGCTGGCCGGCCCATGCCAGTCTACGTGCCCGGGGGCGGTTCGTCCTCTGCACATGCTTTCCGGCTTGTCCAGCCGCGCCAAGGAAGGGGGGAGGAGGATAGAGGTCGGTTGGGGGAAGAAATTGGTCCACGGCTGCCCCTTCGTGGTTCATGCGAGCGAAAGCACCGAGCCGCATCCGCTCTGGGTGCTGCCATTGGCAGGCGCTCGTCAGCGATCGTCACGAATGCACGACTGAGGTGGCACGACATGGTTGAGACTTGTGATTCGATAGGAAGCCGTTGGTATCACATCAGTATCATCGGGGGCATCTTCTTCCCCTCGAACCTCCCTTCGCGTTCGCGTCGTCGTCCATCCAACCGACCATACCAATCTCATCATTGCTGCACCACCTGAACATTGTTCTTTTTCTGTTCCTCTCGATTAGCCAGCCGTCCGATAACACAGAGCCTGAGTCGGGGCGCTCCCAACGCGACGCCACGGTCAGCGAAGATGGGGAAAAAAAATGACGGACCTTCCACTTGTCGAGCTCGTCCTGCTTGGTCTTGTACGACTTGAGCAGGTCCTCGAGGATTTTTCTTAGGCCCTCCTGGTTTGTCTTGAGTGCGGGGACGACATCCTGGACCGTCTTCTCAACCAGGACGCCGTTGATGAGACGAAAACATTTGCGGTCCCCGGAAAGAGGCTCCAAGGTCTCCAACACAAGCCTGGCGAAACACCGAGTTAGCAAGAGGTCGATGCCACGACGATGCCGCATCTCATCATGTCATGCCCGCTTAGGACGTGAGAAGAGGGGCACTGAGGGGAAGAGGGTGTTTTGGGGGGGTTGAGGGGCGAAGGCAACACAGGGACACCGACTTGTGCTCCTCAGCCTCTTGCTCTATGTCTCCGATCTTGGAAGCAATCTGTTGAAGCGTATTCTTGTATGTGGTGTAAGCAGCTTGAAGGTCTATATGGATGTCGCTTTAGCACTGGTCTTCAAAGGCCGACTGATCCATATGTTGGGATGGGGGCTTCGTTGCATGAGTCCTGAGGGCCCAGCTGGGAAAGGGGAGAGTACCGACCCTGCTGCTTCTTGGCAGGCAGCTGAGACGCCGAGGACGAAGAAGAAGCCATGACTCCAGAAATGACCGCGATGTGATGATGCCCCAGACTCCGTACGATGAAATGATGTCCCGGATCGTGGATCAAGAGCTGGGACGTTTGGGTCGGATTGAGGTCGACGAGCCACAGTGCGAAACACTTCGATTTCTCTATGAAGAATGGATCATTCACACCGTGGTAACTCACGTCGCCCTACCCGGTAGGGTCAGAGCTCTTGGCGGGGTCTATTTTCCATTCAAGCGGGCGGCGCATGGAAAATTCAATGTATGGACGCAAGATCATCAAAGACGCAACCACCACAATCATCCGGCAAGATGCATCCCCATTTGCACACCAAGAACGCTCTCGGTATGTCCACTGCCGAAGAATCCGATTGCCAAGTCTGTCATTTGACTGACAACGCTCCAGCCTGCCAGGACGTCATCGCCGCGCTCGAGGAGTGCCACGCCAAGGGCTTCATGCACAAGGCCTCCGGCGCCTGCAACGAGGCCAAGGAGAAAGTCGATGCCTGCCTCCGGGCCGAGCGGTCCAAGATGCAGGCCGAGAACCGGGAGGCTGCGCGGGCGAAGCGGAACAAGATCAAGGAGCAGCAGCGCGAACTGGGGCTGTAGCCGCCCCCTGGATCTCCTTTGCCGCCTACCATTGACCACCACGAGCCATTGAACATGTCGCGACAGCACGAATGCGAACGACGCGAGCGACGAGATGCGAATTTCTACTTTTGAAACAGAAGCAGAAACAGAAACGACGTCCTGATATCGATATCTTGCTTTATACACGACAAGACGTCGAGGATCCACGACGACTCTCTGGGACTGTACACGGGCGCAATCAATCTTCGCAGACCGCGGATTACGCATTCTTTCTCAAAGCGCTGCCGAAAGTCAAGATGCCATACGCCGACAACAGGCTGAGGAAGATGGGCACAGGCTTCCTCAGGCGAATCGCTCGCGGGAAGGCCGACGCCCCGAGAACAAGCGACGCGAGCAGGCTCAGCTCAACGCCGTAGGGCTGGCGGTTCTGGATGCGGTATCCGCCAAGACCATCTACCAGAAAAGGTCAGAAGGGCTGCGCTCGTTTGGCCGTTTGCCACACATGGAATCTGCAGGCATGGAGGAGGAGAAGAATTTCGACGGAGACGTACAGAGGGCGCCGACTGCAGTGCCGGCAATGACCGAGGGGAGGGACCCGGTGCGCGCGTAGCCGGCAAAGCCGCCGCCGGCCGTGAGAGCCGCAAGGACAAAGGACACTTTGGAGAGCTTGCCCGAGTCAGACTTGGAGAGGTTGTAAGCTATGGCTGTGCTGGCGCAAGTGCTAGCCCTGCGGGAGAAGCCATCAATCATTGATCAACTCACCATCTTGTAGAGAGAATCCGCACGGATGATTCAGATATTCTGTTATAGAGGCAACTGAGAGGAGTACAACGGCAGCCGAGAACACAATACTCCGTACAGATGGATATATCTCTTGAACTTCCGAGCTTCGTCGACAAAGATCGGGGCGAATTTCCAATTCTTTGACGTGATGGAGACGACGAGAGGGATGCTTAGTCATCACGATGCAGCTTCCATGGTTAAAAAAGCGGGTCTCAAACCCCCAGACACCAGGTCAGCCAGCGGGCCAATCAGAGGCTGCGCCCTTCAAGCTGTCGTGGCCGCATCGCACCTGCGCATCAACAGGCTTGAGGCTTGACGCTTGACGCTTGACGCTTGACGCTGGAAGCTCGAGCCGTGACGACGACTTCACGCCCGCATGCGATTGCGCAACACCTCCGACTTGACACGACACGACACTGCTTTGCGACTTTCGGAGCCATCCTTCTTTTTATTCTTCCTCTCTGACCAGGTGTCCACTCGCCAACCGCCCGAGAAGAGAAAGCCGCACGCAATGGCTCCCAAGAAGAACGCCGCCACCGCCCCCACAGCTTCCGCTGTCGCATCATCGACGACAACGAGCGCCCCGTCCGCGGCACCGGCCCCCTCGAGATCCGCCAGGACCGGTGGCCAGGCCGACAAGCAGTGGCACGAGGTCCCCAAGGACGTCTACAACTACTACCTCAGCAACACGCCCCAGCGGACCAAGCTCATCGACGTCTTCCTCGTCTTCCTCGCCGTCGTGGGCGCTCTCCAGTTTGCGTACTGCATCCTGGCCGGCAATTATGTGCGTCGAATAGCAGTCACCGTCTTGACTTGACCTTGAGCGTTCCTTTGGTTCGGAATTTTGAGTATTTGGGAGGGATCGCGCAATGCTGATGCTCGCTCTGTAGCCCTTCAACGCCTTCATCTCCGGCTTCTCCGCGACCGTCGGCCAGTTCGTACTGACGAGTACGTTTCCCCCTCAACACGCTTCCCACGGACCTAAGACCACGCGCAGGACAGAATGGAGGAACAAAACACACTCTGACAAATCATGATAGTCTCCCTGCGCATCCAGACCACTGCCGAGAACAAGGCCGACTTCCCTTCAGTATCTCCCGAGCGGTACGAGTCCCAGAAGATCCAGTTCGGCGAAGGGTTGCTCTGTGGTATGCTGACATGCTGGTTAGAGCGTTCGCCGACTTCGTCGTCTGCAGCTTGATCCTGCAGTTCTTCTGCATCAATTTCATCAATTAAAAGCCTTGCGCGGAAGTGGAATCTTACGAGAGAAAGACAATACTGAAGGGGCTGTAAAAAGACCGGCACCAGCACTCCCGTGAAAGAAGTTTGATCACAACTCAATACTTAGTAGGTAGTATGTAGACCGCAAAGTCGAGGTCCCGGTTATGTCGAAAGCAATCGCTCAATTCAAGTACTAGAAGGAAATCAATGCTCTTTTCCAAGCTCATGCCTGCCCACCCTCGTGCTCTGAGGTAGTATGCGTCCCGGCTCGGGGTGGACCACCGCCAACAGCAGCTCTCGGCGGCGGTGGTACACCCGTCCCCTTGCCCGCCGGCGCGTTATCTAGCGCCCTGCTCTTCTGCTCCTCCTCCTTGAAGTAGTCATCCATGAAGTTGTTCGGAGCCATCGTGTGCCGCTCCTTCTTCTTCCCCGCCCTCGGGGTTGCCGGCGCATGGACCGTCGGCGGCGGCGGCGCCGTCGCGTTCACCCCCACCATCTGCGCCGGCACCAGGAAGTCGCCCGCGTCGGCACCCGCGCCCGCGCCCGCGCCGGCGAGTGGCCCGGGTTCCGTCGCCTTCGCGGCCGCGGGGAACGACACGGCCTTCTTCTCGTTGTACTCCCCGTCGAACATGGTCTCCCCCGGGGCGCTGACAGGCTCGCTCAGCGGCGCGGGCAGCCTGTGCAGGGCGCCGAAGCCGAGCGTGCAGCCGATGGCCCCACTGCCGCCCCAACCCCTGCTCGGGCGTATCGTCACCTCCCTCGAGACGTCGTACTCGTTGTTGTAGACGTACAGCCGCAGCGGGCGCCCGATGTGGTCCTCGACCAGCTCGCTCAGGGCGCCCTCGCCGTGCAGTGCGCCCTCTGCGGACCCCACGATGTAGTCGCTGTACGGTATCAGGCCGGCGTGGTCCGCGGGCGAGCCGGCGGGGACGTCGAGGACGTGCCAGATGTTGGTGGCGACGGCGAGGGGCGTGTACTGGACGGTGAGGCCGAGCGAGGCCGTGTCGTAGGGGACGTGGACGTGGAGCTCCCGTGTGCGTTGGCCCTGTATAGATGACTTGCGTTAGGACGACTGGCCGACCGGACGAGCGAATCGAGCGAGCGATGGATGAGGCCGGGGCCGGGGAGAGAGGGTGGGGGGGCGCACCTTTGCACTCCAGAGCCAGAATGTCACTGTTCCTCCGGCGCAGTTGCGGATCTCCTGCGCAAACAAGCCGGCGTCGGGGTTGTCCTGGAAGAGGTCGCGCGAACTGACTGTCAGCATCGTCCATGGATCAATTGCAGCTTCTTGTGAAGCGAAGCCGGGAAAGGGAGGCGGAGGCGGAGGATGGGGAGGGACGCCTTACAATTGGGCGCCCGTTGATGCCGACTATGAAATCGAACCAGGGCTCGATGAGCAGCTCGAGACTGCTGTTCCTGAGCGCCTGGAAGCCGAAGGAGCCGTCTCGGTCGTGCTGGCGCTGCTGCGGGGCGTCGCCGTCCAGGCGGGACATGAAGCGATTGAGCGCGTTGAACATGGCTGTCCGCTTCGATTGCTGGATGCAGTCCTTGAAGACGATCGATTGCGGAGGAGATGGGCAAAGGGTGATGGACAAGGGATGGATGGAAGGATCTCTGGATTGATAGGGACGAGTGCATGGGGATGTATTCAAGGGACGAGCCTCTGACGCAAGCTTGTCTCGAGCCAGCATCAGCCTTGCAGGCGCCAAGATTTCTAGCGTCATGCATCGACCTAGGCCAACGACGATCTTCTCCTCAGCCTTGCCGCAGGCACTGCTCGACCTTTTTGCTTTCACGTCAACTTCAACTTCATCACCACCTCGACTATTTGAATTCCCCATGACATAGCGCGACATTGTGAGCGAGCAGCTTCACAAGGATCCCACAATGGGAAGCCTCAATGCCAGGATCGGAGCTCAACCCTCCCCGTATCTTATGTCCCCCGCCGAAGAGCTCCCACTCACGGACGACTGTCACCACTACGAGGGCAAGCACGAAGTCCCATGGGATATCCAGAAGTCGGTCCTCTCGCTATCACAATCATGTTTTTGCTCGAACCTCAGCTGACACGCCTTCAGGTACTTCAGCCAGCGATACTCCATCTTCTCGCTCTACGATGAAGGCGTCCACATGACCGACGACGCCTGGTTCGGCGTCACCCCCGAGCCCATCGCAAAGTCAGTCTCCCTCAGTCTCCCCCCCCCCCCCCCCCCTTTTTTTTTTCTCCTCTCCATGCCCAGGTTGTCTCTGACACAGTCGCCCATCTCCCCTCCAGCCAAATCGCCTACGAGTTCGAGGTCCAAGACGAGGAGCGCCGTCGGCCCGAACGCGTCCTCATCGACTGCTTCTCCGGCGCCGGCGGAAACACCATCGCCTTCAGCCTCACGAACCGCTGGGACCGCATCATCGCCGTCGAGAAGGACGCCGCAACGCTCGCCTGCGCGCAGCACAACGCCCGCATCTACCACGACGCCCGCTGCGAAGACGAGGGAAACGACGGCGACGGCGACGGCGGGCTGGGCCGCATCAAATGGGTCCACGGCGACAGCTTCCGGTACCTCGACCTGCTACTCAACGACCCCGGGAAGCTCCACCCGGACCTGCGCGTCGAAGCAACCAGGGCCGTCATCTTCGCGAGCCCCCCCTGGGGCGGGCCCGGGTACAGGACCGACGAGATCTTCGACCTCGACACCATGCAGCCCTACAGCCTGCGCGACCTGCACCAGGCGTACAGGAGGATGGACCATTTTCTCTTCCTGCCGAGGACTAGCGACATTCGGCAGATTGCGAAGCTGGCCCCCGAGGGGCGCAAGATCGAGATCGCACAGTATTGCATGGAGGGAGCCAGCAAGGCCATGGGCGCGTACATTCTCCGCGACAAGTGATTGGCGCAATTCTCCGTTGCGCGAGGTTGTAGGGTGTTGGGTTTCTCCTAGGAACCGCGACATATGGTTCGAGGAGCCTGCATTTGCTTGAACTTCAAGTGATATCTTCAACAAACACATGCATCGAGCGTAAGGGCCATGGAGACTTCTCATCAATACTAGTAAATGGCATGTGGCATTTGAACTGAGACTCCTACTGCTACACTACGCCAGATTTTTGACAATACAAGGGTAGGCATGATAGGAGGTACATCTGGTGAGTGGTGAGAGGATTCTTGGATCTGTGACGATTAATGCAACCGCAGCTCGAGATGAGACTCTTCATCATCTTCGTCTTTGTCTCCATCTTCATCATCATAAACATCATCATCATCATCATAATGACGGTGTCATCATTCTTCGATCTCGCCTTCCTCACTGCCGCTTCGCACATCCTTGGAGGGCGGTGCAGGAGGGGTTGCTTTGCGATGGCGTCCATCACGAGGGGGGGTGCGCTCACGTGAACGTTCTCGTCTGAGTCTCTGTGCATCTTGTTAGCAGGTGGACTTTTTAGATATGACATGGGGTTAAATTGGGCTCGCCCGGGGCGTACCTTTGAATCTCTCGAGTCCCTGCGATTGTAGTCATCTTCCTCGTCCTGGCGGCGGCGCCGAGAAGCCGATGGCCGCTCGTCTCCATAGGGGAGCTCGTCGTACGAGCTTCTGTCGGCGCGGCGGCGATACTGCCGCTCTCTCTCATCCTCTCTGTCTCTGCGCTCGCGGTCATAGTAGCTGTCCTCGTCGCGCCGCGAGCGGGTCGGACGGTCGAGGTCCCTCTCCCTCTCCCTCTCCCTCTCCCTCTCCCTCTCCCTCTCTCTCTCCTTGTCCCTCTCGCGCTCCCTCTCCCTCTCCCTGTCGCGTTCGCGCTCGCGCTCGCGTTCTCGATCTCGGTCGCGGCGATGCGAAGATGAGGACGGCGGGGGCGAGAGTCGTCCACGCTCGCTAGCTAGAAGATTCTCGGCCATGGTGGACTTACGGTGGTTCCGCTCCCGCTCCGCGATGGCCTTGCGCCTGTCCGCCTCGTACGGGTCCGCCTCCGGGCTCCGGCTGCGCCTGGCAGCACGTCCACTACTGCGATGCGAGCGCTCACCTCTGGATCGATCCCTCTCGCGGCGGGACAAGTCTCTCTCGCTCGAGCCGCGCTCATGACGCCGATGGCTGCGTTCGGCCTCTTCTTTCTCACGAAGCCTGCGCAAATGCTTATCAAACGCATTTCGACGGTTCTCTTCTGAAGCGACAGCTTGGAACTCTTCTGCTTTCAGTAGGCGAGGCCGTACCTTTTCAAATGTATCGGCCAGCGTCACTGGCGGATCAAGTCGCTTGATGTACGCACGAAGATCATCCATCGCCCGGCGCTGTTGTCGATCGGACTGCCTATCGTCTTCGCGCTTGGAGGCGCGCTTCTCGCGGAGCTGGTCGCTTCCGTCAGCAGGCTTCCCGGCAAATGTCAAGTATCATGATTTGGATCACATACGCGATGGAAAATCAATTTGAGCGTGTCAAGATCAATGTTAGCAGTACGTGGGTCATCCTTCATAAGAGACAGGAACTCTTCAAGGTCGCTCGTTGGCGTCAGATCAAACCGTTTATCCTACCATCGTACCAAGTCAGCACTCAGTCCAAGTGAAGGAAGAGGGAAGCAGAAGAAGGCGCGGGGATGAAAGGGGGAAAGGGGAACCAGAGTGGATTGAATGGTTGCGGACTCACTTCAAGAACATCGAGCACGTCGTTTCGCGGGCCTCGCAGGGCCCTCTCCTCCTCCTCCACCACGTCCCAGAAGAGCTCTTGCGGCGTCGAACCATTCTGACCAGCCATGTTCGTGTAGCGCTCATCGTCGGCGATGAGGGGGACAATCTGACTCCACTTGGTCCCCGCATTGATTTTGCCATCTTTCCGCAGAGAATCTAGAAGAGACTTGAAGGCGTCTCTGGCCAGGCGCTCCTTGCGGAACTTTCGATGCTTCTCCTCCTGCTTCGAGTCGATGAACGCACGCTCCAAGCCCTTCATGTGATTCTGAAAAGCGGTCAGAATGTCAAACTGGCTGAGAGTCTCGTACTTCTCGTTCTCTTGGAAAGACGGAGTAGAAGAAATGATGCTCCGCGCGTCCGACCAGCGAGTGTATGCCTCGAGGTTGAGCTTGGGCAGAAGCTCGATCAAGCCGCTCATGGCACTCTTCCTCAGGCTGGCCTGCTGCTCCTTGTGGGCCTTCTTGAGCCCGATGATGTACTCTTCAAAAAGCTGCCGGCGCTCCTCCTCGTCGTTTGTGGATCGGAAGATGGTCTCGCCCTCGATCATGGGGCGCGCCGTCTTCCAGCGAGTGTAGTGCGTGATTTCAGGGTGTCGTTTGAGCATTGTCTCAAAGTCAGCACGAAGCTTCGTCAGCCTTTCCTTGGCACGCTCTTTGTCTAGGAGGATCATCTCTTGACAGTACTTCTCGAACGCATCTCTTCTGTCTTTGGGATTTTTGATCGCTCGAAAATGCGGGTCCTTGGCGGTCGCCCTGATGGTCTGCTCCCAAGTCCAGTCAGGCTGGACGCCGCTGCGCTTCAGGAGCTTGGTGAAGGCGGCCTCGGCTTCTTCGGGACTCGCATACTCGGGTTCGTCCGCGGCGGCGACGAAGGCCTGGCTCCTGTTGTCGCCGCCAAAGGCCAGCTGACGGGACTCGGGCAGCGCGTCGCGCGAATCGCGGTGCTGATTGTGTCCTGCAGCCGAGTAGCCGCCGCTCTGCGCAAACGAGGAGGGGGTCGAATCAGCTGGCCCGGTTGGGACGCCACGCGCCTTCTGGAAGGCCTCGGGCATCTCCCAGGAGCTTTGCTTTGTCTCAGTGTTATACCAGTACTTCCGTCCTCCCTCTGCAGTATACTCCTTCCACGGCTGCGACGCCAAGGCGCGCTGTAGCGGCGAACGTGGGTCAGCATCTACTGGACCTTTTCTATCAAATCAAGGGACGGGCATCGCCGCAAGCTCACCTCGCTCGGGGTCATCATCTCCTCGGGCTTCGTCCATTGCGTCACTTTGGTGACCGAATCGTAGTAGTAAGACCGTCCATCTGGCGTCTTGTGCTCCTGCCAGGCCGACGCCGGCTGGCCGTACGGGGCTGCGAAACCGCTCATCGCGCGTGCGCTGCCGAAGCAGGTGTTCTGGCGAGAGAGATGTATGTACGGAGTACGGAGTAGGGGTGTGTGGAGATGGAGAGTGGCGCTCTGCTGCCGATGTCGATGTCGCTGCTGCGCTCTGGTCTCTGATCGTGCGCGCGAGAAGTCAGACGTCGGCGGGTCCTGGGCTCTTGGATCTGGCCTTTTCTCGCGGGCGGTCCAAGGACGAAGTTTGCCAGAGTCGATGATTCCTGGGCGCGACAGATATTTCGGCGCTCGGGCCACGTGAGACGCCGCTTTATGCATATATCACGTGTATGTATTTATTGAAGCATTGAGGCCTCCACCAGAGCAATATGCCACTAGTCCATTTCAAGCTAGACCAAAACTCACCCAGAGCCCCCCAAGTTTCCCGGAAGGCGCATTCGAGGGCCACTGCCACCACCTGCTGCCGGGGTCACCTGGTACCTTTTCTTTGTACCTCGACCCTGCTGGAGGAGGCTATTCCGAGCTCAACCTTATACTACCAATCGAGATGGAGATGCACGACGAGTGGTGTTCCTTGACGACTACAGGCACGCGCGCACGTCGACGAAATCTCCTGCAGACTCACAGTCGAGAGCGTCTGCCATTCCGTGATTGGACTGTGAATTCTCATCACCTGGGAACCAACCTGTCGTCACCCAGAAGGGAGGGGAAAGGGGCGAAATGTCGGAACACGATGCCGGCCTGGCCGAGAGCGTGTCCGAGTTCCCGGCCATCGTCGAGCTGGCAGACAGCTTCGTCGATGAGTCCTACCTCACGTACTTCATTCCCTCCATGACCGACTTCGATCTTGAGGCCGCCTTCAGCGATTACGACAGGACAAGGCCCATCCTGGACTCGATACCCCAACGGAGCACCCTGTTCTTTGGTGAGCCGGCCCGCGCTTCATAGGAGCCTCTCATACCCATTCGTACTCACTTTTTCTTGTTGCCAGATGAGACGGTTGATGTGCTGCTCGTTCTCAAGACGCCATGGCTTCCCCGGCAGGAGCTTGACTCTCACATCAACAGACTGGTGCTCTCCCTGGAGGCGCACGTCGTCAACAGCAACGTGCCCAGCCGCGACTCAAACACCATCACCTCCGAGTCCATCTTTTCCGGGAGGCTGAAAGACGTCGCGGACCCATTCATCATCGTCGAGGATGAGGGCGGCACCGACGCAGTGGGTGAAGACGGGGAGGAGGAGGAGCAGCAGCAGCAGGAGGAGGAGGAGGAGCCCGAGCGGGAGGAGGAATACGATGAGGGAGCGGGGACCCGGCGCTTCATCTACGCCATGTGGAAGTTCCCCATCCTCCTCGCCCGGCCGCGCATGCGCCTCAGCAGCCCGTCGGTCGTTTTCTCCGCGTCCGCCGGCCTCAGTCCCGAGACCGGCGGCGACATCTTCACCCCCCCGGGCTCGGGATACCTCCCCAGCGGCCTCCCCTCCGGCCTCAACCTCCTCGAGTCGTTCGGCGGCGACCCGACCCTCAACGGCATCCGGCCGCGCCTGTCCGCGCTGCGCGTGTCGCGGGTCAGCCCCGTCACGCGGCAGCAGGACCTCATGACGCGCCTCCGCGCGCTGCCCCAGCTCAGCCTCCGCGTGTTCCCCGTCCTGCACACGCGCATCCGCTTCTCGCGCTCCACCAACATCCCGCCCAGCTCCGCCGTCATCGCCCTCCTCGAGATCGACTTCACCCCGCACCTCAGGGACTGCGATGCCTTCCTCGAGGACATCACGCTCTCCACCGCCGAGGGCACCGTCGACGACCTCAGCGGCGAGGCCGGCCTCCGGCTGCCCCTCCGCTGCGTCTCGCACGACCACGTCACCTTCCTCTATCACATCAGGCCCCACGGCCCCGACAGCCCCAACAGCGGCCCCCGCGACTCCCCCGGCACCCTCGACATCGCCATCTCCGCCTCCGTCAACGCCGTCCCGGGCCTCTGCCGCCCCCGCCTCGCCATGTCCTGGAACACGGCCCTCGAGTTCTCCCACCCGGACGTCGCCGCCGCCGCCGCCGCCAGTGCCAGTGCCAGTGCCACCACCGCTCCGGCCCCCACGGCCAGCAACCGCTCCAGCCAGGTCATCAAGCCCCTGCAGCCCCTGTCGGCCATCCGGCCCGACGCGCTGCCCGCCCTCGAGGCGCGCGCCAGCCCCGCCGCCGCCGCCGCCGCCGCCCCGCTCTCCGACCTCGGCATCACTATGTCCTTCACCGCGCCCAGCCGGCCCATCCACCCGGGCGACATCTTCTCCTGGACCGTATACGTCGTCAACCGCTCCACCGACAAGAGCTCCTCCCGCCCGCCCCGCAAGCTCGCCTTCGTCGCCGTCCCGAAGCGCCGCCGCCCCGACCCCCACGCACGCTCCGCCCGCGCCCTGTCCACCGGTGTCCCGCCCTCCTCCCGCCCCGCGCGCGACGGTGACGAGGACATCGCCGACGCCGTCATGGACGAGAACGTCCTGCACGCCCTACAGAAGAGCGCGGCGATCGAGGCCATGGACCTGATATGCCTCAGCACCGACACGCGCGTCGGGCCCGTCGCCCCGGGCGCCTGTCACGTCGTCGAGCTGCAGTTCCTGGCTCTAAGGGAAGGCATCCTCGGCCTCGAGGCCATCCGCGTCGTAGATCTCAATTCCCAGGAGCATGTTGACATACGCGACCTGCCCACTACGATAGTCACGCCAGTGGCTGCCTGAATTCAAAATTCGATTTTATTTTCCCAGGCTTTCTTCAGCATTCTCTGTTCATATGGAGTTGATTGCAATTCTTTTTTTGACCGTGCCGCCGTTGACCCTTTGCCTCCATAATGCACTTGCACCCTATGCCATGCGGAAGAGAACGCCTGTCTTTGAGTATCAAAAATCCCAACAACCAAAACGCCGATTGCATGCCCCCCTCATACCACTGAATCCGCTTCCGTAGTAACAACGCCTCTTCGCCTCTGCACTGCCGCCAGCCCCACGGGACGTCCATCAGGGGAATCTCAAAAGAATGCAGAATAGCAGCCCTGTCTCAAAGAAACCCAGAAAAAGGGCTCGGGGAGCAAGAATGTGAAAAGCAGGATGGAGGAAAAAAAAAGAAGAGAAAAAAATACAAGGAAAGCATCATGCTAAATCGTCAAAGTCATCATTCCAGCCCAATCTGTCATACAAATCCATCCTCTTCTCCGGTATGGTGTCGGGTGTCTGAGACGCAGATCGATCGTCAAAGATGAGCCTCTGTATCGGTTTCCTCACCGGCGTCGCGCCAATGGTCCGATCTGTGAACGCGTCCCGCGCCGGGCGAGACGTCTTGACGGCGCTGCCCGGGGTCGCATCCAGCTCCAGATGCGCACCCCGCCCCTGAGCGGCATCGATGTCGCGAGTGCTCCGACTCGAGGGTCGTTTGATGAAGCTGGGTTGCCTGATGGGTGTGTCTCCCACGACCTCCTCTGAGTGGGTGTATTTTTGAGGCGTCTCATCCACCAACCTTGTTGGTCTGATTGTCCGCTCAGCGGGGCCGATGCTCGATGGCGGCACGCAATCAATGCCGATGTCGTTGCTTGTCCTGTTCTGGCTCGGTTCCGTCGGGGGTCTCGGAGCCATCATGTCCTTGAAACGGTTGTTCACAGGAGTGGCCTTTACCTGGACATTCGAGGTCCTTGAGGAAGCTGCAGCCGATTTCCTCATTTCTGGATTGCACGTCAGCTTTTTGAAATCTCCCAAGTGCGGCCACAGGCACCGAGCACAATCAGGGGCAGGGGCAGGGGCACAAGGAGTCTTACTTTTCATGGCCAGACTAGAGGAGCGCCGCTCGTCTGCCTCGACGAGAGCCTTGCCAACCACATCGCGATTGGGCTTCCTAATGGCCGAGATGGCCTCCTGCAGCTCAGCTTGCACCTCGGCGTCCCTACTTGCCTTGGGATCGCGCAGGCTGCTCAGGCTCTTACTTCGAGACAGTTGACCGCTCCTTCTGGGATCCTCGATCGCTTGCAGTTTTCTCAAAGACTTCAGGTCGACATTTATTTCCCGCTTGACGTTGGATATGAGCGATGGGGTCGCGGATCGCAGCAAGGCGATGGCGTTGCTTGGCCCCCGAGATACGCTTCTGCGACTCTGCTGGTCCGTCGAGAGCGCTCGCTGGAGGGTCCTGCGAGGGTTGCCTGAGGATGCCGATGCCGAGCGCTTCGTGACCGAGCCGGGCTTCTGGTCCTTGGCCTGGTGCTGTTTGGACGCTTTGGACTGGGCCGGGGCTATGATGGCAGGGCCCCCGAGTTTTCGGGTGATGGAGTCGCAGAGCTCCGGTAGGCGAGCAGAGAAGCTGAAGCATCAATGTTAGCAGGCGGAAAATGCGAATGGCAAGGCAGGTCAAATCTTGGTGCGGGCTCACAATGGCACAATGACATCGATGCAAAAATCCTTCAGGGGTTCTGAGGATGCCTTCTTTCCCTGGCTTCCGTCTGCCGAGACTCGAGCCGACTGAGAGTCCTCGAGCAGGATCTGCTCATCGGTGGCCGTGGACTGCCAGATAGTGAGGCGATCCGCATGAACATCCAGTAGGAGTGGAAGATTGTGTTTATTTCGCTTCTTAGCCTGGCTGGTGGCTCCGATATCCTGGGCATCCGTATCGCCGGGCAGGATACCCTCGCCCTGGTCCGCAGACCCTCTCAGGGGCTCTAGAGCTAAGATCTCCATGATGAGGATCATCTGGAGCTGCGTCTCCCGCGTCCGGAGCACGGAGATGTGAGACTTGATCTGAGAAGAGGATATCTCGGCCTCGTTTTCCATGAGCTGCGCTTTGCTCGCAGTCCACCACTTGCGGATGCTCTCGTCCTCCGCCGGGTAGAGGGCATCCTTCCCGATCTTCATCTTCTTTGATTTGCGCTTCTTCTTCCGCCCGTCGTCGGAACTCTCGAAGCCGGCCTTCATTTTCGAAATCAGATCCGGCACAGTCTGACGGTACTTTGTGTCGATCTGGACCGTTGTGAGAACGAGTCCTTTCAGGAAGTCGATCAAGTCGCTCATATCCAGGTTGGAGTCCAGGTCGAGGTGAAAAGCCGACCGAGCTCGAGAGAGTGGCCCCTTGGCGAAATAGGCGAGCGAACCCTTGAGGAGGCATTGGCGTGAGCAAGCTGCCTATACATCAAGCAAAAGAATTGGTTCACAACCCTATCACCTACCATTGACTTATACAGAGCATCAATATAGTGGCTCCTTATGTTCCCAAAGACATCGTCGGCCGTATGCTGCGGAAGAGCCTCCGCCTCCTGTTCTGCAACTTTCGGCAGAGCACAACCGGCAGGAGGGATGTTCTCCTTGGCGTCGGTCTCGAGCACGAAGGAGTCCTCGAGCTTGACCTGCGGAGATTGTCCCTGCGGCGCGGACCCGTCCGGTTCGACAGTGCCCTCCCTCCTGGCGAGATCGTTGGCCGTCGTCGTCGTCGTCGTCGTCGTCGACGACGCAGCCCTGGCCCGCTTCTTCACGAGGGACTGGAACTCCTCGATGGCCGCCCTCTTCCTCTTCTGCTCCGAGTGCAGCTGCGGCGTGATGAAGGCGTCGCTGACGGTACTCTCGGGCCGCTCGGGTCTCGCGGGGCGGAATTGCTCCTCGGCGATGGCCGTGGCGTGACCCGCCAGCTCGTCGAGATCGACCCAGGCACCCAGCTTGCACATGACGTAGAGCGCGTTGGCCTGCCTCTCGAGGGCGTAGACGGAGCCCCGGGGCTCGTAGCGCGCGATCAGCAGGTTCGTGACGGAGCCGAGACGGCTCTCGAGCTCGAGGATGCGGATCTGCGCCTCAAAGAAGCGGGAGTGGCCGAGCTCGTTGCTCGAGCCGACGGCGTCGATGCATGACAGGGGGAGGTGTTGTCGAGGCAGGAGCATCAGCGGATGCAGCGTGCGGGGCGCGACATGCAGGTTCGGCGGATGGGGCTGCCAGGAGTCCTTGTTGTGAGCAATGCACAGCCGTCTCGACGACGAGCGCAAGACCTCGGCGAGGATCGAGGGCGTCTAACCTTGACAATGTATGTCGACCTCAGCAGATGCGCCATCGCATCCCGCATCGTTACCTTGCTCGCCGCAGGAGCGTGCGCAGTTGTCCTGTTCAGGACGCCCTCCTTGCTCGGGGTCAATACGCCCTCGGGAGACCGCGCAGGCGATGCGGCCCCGGCCGCGCCGCGCGGAGCGGAGGGGGACATGAAGGAATCCAGCTGTGATCACTCGACCCTCGACATTGCAGGAAAATTCGCCCTTGGTGGAAGCTCCGCCCGTAAAGGAGACCTGGCCGAATACTAGTAGTACTCGAGGGATCTGTCGGAAATGAAGGCTCGTCGCAGGGCGCAGAGAGGAGGAGGAGGAGGAGGAGGAGGAGGAGGGATGGCGAGGAATGCCAAAGGAAGGGATACGGAGTCGATGAAGAAGATTGGCTTTGCCAGGATCTGGATGGCTCAATTCTTCATCATCCGGGAAGCCCTCGTCCTCTGGCCACTGCAAGCCTCAGCTGGGTTTCCCTTGCAAAAGTCGCGAAACGCCAAAACGCGTCTCCGAATCTCGAGCAAATGAAAAACGCGCGGGGTTGCTCTCTGTCTCAATTAAGCGAGTATCCTCATGGCGGATCCAAGTCCTTTGACCTTCTCTCACGGGCTTGTCTTGCTCGAAAAATGGGGTACAGGAGACCTCCAAAACCAGAGCAGGTACGGAGTACGGAGTACTCCGCACCTCAAGCCTTCAACAGCCTGGCTGCCAGCTTCGGGACGATCATCGGGCTGAGCCTCGGATGGGGCTGGCTTAGTCATCACCCACCGGCATCGCGACTCGAGTCGTGAATGCATCACGATTCGATCAACCATGCGCTGCCGCCCGGGAAACGCTTCATCCTCCTCAATATTACGAAGTGCGAGGAGCCAGAACTTCGAGTCATAGACAGTATTCATCGTTGCACAGTGCTGGGGCACATCCACTGTGTCATGCCCACATCACCACGAAATGCGGCGCCGGACCATGCACATCATCATCATCATCATCATCATCATCATCATCGTCCGTCCGTCGATCCAGTGCGGGTGGAGAGGGCTTGAAGGTACGAGTGTACGAGTACATGCTCCGTACCGGGAATACGAGTCTGTACAAGACTCCATTCCACAGTTTCATCTGATCGTGGCTTAGAGCTGAGCTAAAACCGCATCGTCAATCGTGGCAGCGCAGGATGAGCATTGATTGATTCAAGGCATTGGTTTGGAGAACAGATGACACCTCACCGGGACGCAAAGAGTTCTGGGGTCATGAGCAAGGTGGTCAGTACTAAGCATCAATTTGATAAGAAGTTGTTCATGTTCGCCGGCATTGGGTATCTCGTGCTATGTGTACAGGGTCCGGCATGCTCTGATATACAGAATGATGAATGTATACATAAGAAAGAATGAGAAAATGATGTAAAGACAAAGGAAAATGATGAATGAACAAAAGAAAGGAGAAGAAAAAAAAAGAAGAAAAATGATTATATCCCGGCCCATTACATCTGCCCATAGCTGTCGGCTCCCATCCACGGGCTGTCCAGCTTGAAGCCTTCGGGGGTGTGCATCTCCATCTTTCCGTATCCCGGGACCGTCATCCGTCGATCCATGGGGACGCTCATCGACTCCTCGAGCATGCCCATTGACGAGATGCCCTCGAAACTGTGAGACGCGACGAGCGGGACACCTCGGGGCACTGCGGCCAAGGGGTTGAAGCGGTAGCTGCGGCGCGATTGAACCCGGAGCTGCGGCCTGATGGGACTGTCGTCGTCATCGCAGGTGCGCACAGACGGCGATGACTCGAAGCCGATGTAGTCGAGGCTGGACGAGGCCGGCAGGCCGTGAGGAGATCCCAGGGGGGAGCTCGAAGCTTGGCTGACGTCGGCGCAGCTCTCGGGAGTGAGCTCCTCGGCGGAGTAGTCCAGGGGAGAGCCGTGGCGGGTGCTCGAGGAGCTGGTCATGGACTGGTCGGGGAAAGGGGCGCTCGAGGCCAGCAGAGCGCGATCGCGCTCGGCCTCCTCGCTCTCTCTCTGGAGCTTCGCCTGGTAGTTCTGAACAATGGCGTCCTTCTTCTCGCGAGCACGTCGGTTCTGGAACCAGTTCTATGAGAGGGGGAAAACCCATGTTAGTCGGATGTGTCGTCTCTCGAGGGGCAAGTTTTTAAGATTTCAAGTGGCAGCAGGAGTCCACATACGTTGATGCGAGGGGTCTCGACCCCGAGCCTCAGAGCAAGGCTCCGCTTGACGGCCGTGGTGGGCTTGTGGTCCTTCTGGTACTCGGCTTCGAGAAACTCCTGCTCCTCCCGGGAGAACCGGGATCTCGGTGCTTGTCGCTGGGAGTAGGGCGGTTGGGTGGTGTAGACCGGGAGCTGGTTGAACTGCTGTGGGGAGGGCTGCTGCTGCAGGGCCAGGCCGCCCAGTTCCTCGTTGAGGGCAAAGTCCGGGAGCTGATCGATCGCTTGGTGGTGATTCAGCATCTGCCGCCTGCAATCCTGCCGGGAAAAGTCTGCCGTTGGCTGGGCATTGAAGGCCAATTGCGCATAGAATTCCTGCGGGGCATGGAATGGCGCGGGGGAGGAGAATGCCCGTTGGGGCATGGGTTGTCGGAAGGTTGCCCCGAGGAACTGCTGCGAAACGGCCGTTGGTTGCTGAGCGTTGTGTCCCTGCGGGTGATTGGCGATCTGCTGCCAACCGTACGGCTGTTGGCCAACACCGTTCAAGAATGAGTCCATGGCAACTGAAGATGAGACGCTGAGAAGAACCGATGAAAGCGTTGTTGTCGTTGCTGTTGTCGTTGTCGTTGTCGTCGTTGTCGTCGTCGAATTAGTAGTAATAGTAGGTAGTAGCAGTCGAGGGTCAAACTCTTGATCGGAATCTGGTGACGATGGGAGTCTGCGGAAGAGGAATGAAGGAGGAAGAGCAGTGCGATGGGAAAAGACAAGAGTTGCACAAATCGCAAGACAAAAACGATTGGGACTCTCTTATAACTCAAGCCAAGGCTGCCTTTCTCGGTGATCCTTTGGTTCTTATGGAGTGTATCTGACCAGGGAAGGGCGAGGGGGGGAAGGGTGAAGGGGCGAGGTGGGCTATATATCTCTTTGGTACAAGATCGAGGAGACGAGCAGGATGTCCATCTTGATCCGGTAGTGGTGTTAGTGGGAGGTGCAGTTCTAGCAGCCGCGTATCGTGGCGGATTGCTCCAGTCGAGAGAAAAAAAAATGGGTGCATGTATCGACCTACTCCATGCATCCAAGCCATGATCCGCACTTTTCTCACCCTCCATTCCTTCATACTACTTACGGTAGCTACCGTGTGGGCCCTCTTGTGGCGTCGAGGGTCGAGGGTCGAGGGTCGAGGGTCGAGGGTCGAGAAGAAGGGGGGGGGGGAGGGGGGAGGGGTGTGTGAGATGGAGACGGAAACCCCTGGCCTTCGAACCCTGCAAATAAGACAGAGAGAGAGCGAACGAGCTAGACGGAGAGGGGGGTCACGGCGCAAGAGAGCGAAGGAGAGAGCGAAGAAGCACAGCGCCAACGGAGGACGTCGCAAGGATGCCGAGGACGGGAGCCATCAGCTGCAAGGTTCTGGGGTGGACCAGCACCTTGAGGCAGCGAGTCGCAGATTTGGTAGGGTCGAGAGTGTCCAGAATGCGCAGGGAAGCCTTTCTGGAGCAGAGGGCGCCAAGGGCCCAGCTTTTCGAGGAGGAGGGGGGGGGAATTGTCCCAGGGTTGCGAGTCCAGGGTCGCTATTTCAAGCATGTCAGTTTTCCGAGACGCGTCGTCGTCCACCTCGCCGGGGCCGATACAACTCCTCCTGCTACTAACCTCGCCAGTCCGAGTCCCTTGGTACTCCGTACTTCCTCCTCGTATGTACCGAGGTGGGAGCATCGCAAGCGTCCCTGTCCCAGGTGGAGGTTGTCCTCCAGGTGGTATAGTACGAGTAGTAGGTAGCGATCCCCACCGGCCGTCCCAAGCAAAGCATGCTGCTACTGCGTACTCGTATCGAGCCCGTACTTCGTACTCCGTACTCGTACAGACACTGCACTGGCACATGTAAGTACGGGTACTCGTACAGGCAGGCATCGCATCGCATTGCATCTCTCGGGGGCCCGCCCGGACGCGTAGAAACGATACAGCTGCCGCGGTAGCGCACGGTGCGAGTCTCGCTGCATGGGCTCGAGTCTCTCCCTGTCTTTTCCCAGGGCTGGCCTCATCTCTGTTCGGCCTAGGAGGGCTGGGCCGGTCCAGCCATCCACGCGTTTGCCGTTGCCGTCGGTGCTGGTCTGCCCGCTTCTTCGCTCCAGTCGTCGCCTGGTCGCTCTTCGCCGCCGCCGCCGCCGCCGCTCGGCTCCTCTGCCTGAAGTCCTTGCTGCTGCTGCTGCTGCTACTGCTGCTACTGCTGCTAATGCTGCTTCGTCGTCGGGAATGGGGGGAGGGGAGGAGGAGGGAGGGAGGGAGTGTTGAGGGCGGCGGGGATGGAGGGTGGGTGGCATCAATCCCATCGACCTGGCCTTACTCGGTCGAGTCAAGGCTCTTTGCTCTGCTCAAGCTCGAGATTAATGGAATTGCTGGATGATTTTTTTTTAAAAAAAAAATCCTCTCTTTCCCAAGGTCGGGGCGGGGACGGGCTGGGGAAGCGGCCACCAGTGGCAGCACCAGTGGCAGCAGGCAGTGGTGGTGGAAGGTGCGGGTCACGGTAACGGTACCCCGAATGTACTCCGTACTCCATTTAGTACCTGTGGTGTGCATGTACGGAGAGGCAGGTACCGGTACTCCTCTTGCGCCGCTCTTGCCCGTCTGGAGGGGAAGGAGGGGGGGGGGCACTGGTGGAGAGCGGTGGACCTCGACTTCGGCAGGTCCATCTCGAGTCCTCTTGCTGCTGGTGCTGCCGTCGCTGCCTCCGCCGCCTCACAAGTCAGAATTTCAATGCTGGGCAGGCTGATCCCGCGATGGAGGAGGTACCTGCAGCTACGGAGTACCTGTACTCGGGCGGCACCGGGCCACCACCTGCGGCTGCGCGGCAGATGCGTGCACATCTCGCGTACATTGCAGGTAGACGGGGCGTCGCGAGGGCCACATCTGGCGTACCTACCTCGTCGTCGTCGAGTCCGACTGCCCCCCCAATCAGCTCGACTGGCAAAGTCTCGTGGAGACTCATACTCCCTCTCTCCGAGTCTGTACATGCTCGCGGCCGGAGTACGAGTAGGTACCAGGAGTACAGACAGGCAGGTGCTAACTTCAAGGTAGTAGGCCCGTCGTTCTTGCCCGCGCTGCGCGCAGCAGGACCCTGTGGGTGACGCCTGCTCGCCTCTCGGTGCCAGCGACTTGGGCAGCGCAAGAGCGACTCGAGTGCCTAATCTCGTCGGGGAAATTCTCGGGTATGACGAGACGGTCTCGGCGGGCTTCGCTACCTCCTCCTCCTCCTCTAGAGGTGAATCCTCCCTCCAGCCCAAGGCACCCCTACGAGCACGGAGTACAGCTTGCAGCCTCCCTCTTCCACCACCCCCTCCACAGGGAGCAGCTCGAGACCGCGGAAGCAGTCCCGCATCGACATCGATTCAAGACGATCCCAACGCAGGCCGAGGAAATTGCGAGGGCTTCGCGAAGAATGATGGAATCGGTATTGGTTGAATTCTCTACGAGTCAGGGCCGCAGGGAACGCAGGAGATTCGCTGTCCAGCTAATACCCACCAGGCAGCTCTCAAGGAAAGGCGAGGAACCGACTTCTAGGGAGACGAAAGTACTCCGTACTATGATGATCGTCGACTGCGGCACCAGCACCAGCACCAGCACCGGCGCGGGAATGCACGAGTACCGTGGAATCAACAAGGTGTGCGCCGTACGGAGTACTCTGTACCGCAAATCTCCATCCCAACCAGGAGAGCCATCTGAGACCTTTGGAGTGGCACGAAGCGCTAGGAAGGCCTGCATATGATTCACATCTGAAGCCCATTGTTCGGATAGCAGGACTTCCCAAAAGCCGCTGCGTGCTCGTATGTACGAGTACGAGTACCGATTCCTTGCCTGTCCTCCGTACTCGATACTTATTGGAGGACCCGATTCCCAAACGGCTCGCCTGTACCCGTACTCTCCGTCCTTGCGGTGCGGAGTCTGTACAGGCACAGGCATTGAGCAACATGCATCCAACCCGCTCACGCTGCTGGCTGCTCTCAGCTTGGCATGGCATCGTCATCGGGCATCGGGTTCGCCTTGTCGGCCTGTACATAGTCGACAACGACGCTGGGCATGTCTTGGAGCAGTGCCAAAAATAAAGCATTCGCGAGCGGCCTACCTATCTCGATCGACCTTGGGTTTGGCAAGACGCAATGCGATCCTCAAGCCGTCTTCTCTTCCAGGAAATGAGGAAAGAGGCGACGGGCCCTCGTCAAGAGGTTGTTGGTTCTCCTCTCAGAGTCCGGAGTGCAGCCCGTTGCATGCAGTCCGGACTAGCCTATGCTTGTTGGGTCTGGTCGAAGAACTGGCAGGGTGAAACGCCCAATCGAATAACACCACTCGAGATAGATTGTAGCCTCCTTCCTTGCTTCTTGGAGCTTAGGAAGCGACGGAGTCGGCACGAAACACCCCATGCATCTAGGCCATCCGGTCTTTCTCCTCGGACTCGAGCAACTTCACACTCAGAAATGACTCTGGCAGCGCCACGCACAAAGCCATACAGACATGCATACGTGCTCGTACTGACGTCCTGTCGTCTCCCCAAAGCCACCGACCACGCGGAAACCAGCACCAACGGACTCGGGGCTGCTCCTCAAGCTGATTGCTCGGGGAAGAGCGAGCCAGCAGGGCAATGATCGCTCGCGGGCAGAAAGTCCACCAATATCATTGCCCATCACCTGCTACAGAGTGCTCGTTTGCTGCACCTGTATGAATCGTGAATTCCGGCGGGCTCCCCTTGGGACGACATTATCCCTCCCGCCCCCCTTCGTGTCATATGTACCATGCATGCAATGGCGCTCCGAATTCGATTCTTCTGCTGGTTGATTCATGGAAAGCCAGGTTCCGCAAAGCGTCCAGGCCCGCTCCGCCCGCCTCGAAGACCTTGGACGGGGCTCAGCACAGAGGGTTGCCTCCATTACGGAGTACGAGTTACTACCGGTACTCCTCGGACATGTATGTATAGATTCTCTTACTAATTTCAGGGATCGGAAAAGCCAAGCCCGTCGTTGCGGTTCGGAATGTGTTCCATCGTCATTTCAAGGTCGATGCATCGCTCGCCTTGCATTCTCGATAGCTGGGCGACAAACCACCAGCAGAATGGAAACCGATCTGATTGGATCGCTAGCAAAGGTGGCCGCTTCGTGTTAGTTCCCCTTCTCTTCTCCTCCCTCCTCCTCCCCTCCCCCCTACTAACCCTTCCCCACCCTTTCCAACAGCACCACCTAGGAGGTATCCCGTGGACCTTCTCGGGACCTCTCTCCCCTTCTCATCGAGCTCGCGAGTCGATCGCTCGATCTCCGACTGTGTTGGTGTTGTGTCGCGGCCTCATTCTCTGCTGGGGGCACTCGAGTCGTCTCGTCTCGACCAGCCCACTTCTCCTCGGCTCCCGTCTCCCTCCGTCCCCTTATCCAGGATTCGAGTCGCAGCATTCATCCCTACTCTACGAGTATGTACGAGTACAGTAACCCGCCCCCCTCTAGCCCAGTGCATGGCTAGGTAGGTCGAAATTTTTAGAGCATGCGCCTCCGCCGGGCCAGCCTGCCGCAATAGGGGGTCCACTTCGTTTACGTCGCTTTTTATGTATTTCGGCATGTCAAGCCTTGCACGTTCTCGGTAAGTTTGCGAAGGCGCAAGAAATCTAGGGAACGCCATCAACGCTTTCGGTGTCAGCTACTGGCCATTCCGCCGGTTTTCCTGGTCAAGAGCTCCCGTCACTCTGAATATACCGGTACGAGTACGCTTTTACCAGTGGTTGGGGAAGTTTCTGTCTCGGCGGCGCAGCGCAGCAAGCAAGCAAACGAAAAATCTCGGTTCACCTCCAGACCTTGAGTGCTTCGATGGGAGGGGGGTGTTTTTTTTTTTTTTTTTTTTTTTT
>NQYS01000004.1:2360389-2378246 GCA_003055955.1 Escovopsis sp. AC
GGGAGTCTCTACATTGTAGCCGCTCCACTCCGCATCAGCACCGCGTGTTCAGAGACCAGCAGGGAAGCACTCCGACTTTTGGGACAGCCGAAGTCCTTGCGTTCCGACAGCCGAGTGGAAGACAGGTAACAACATTGAATCCATCTCCGCATGTAGAATCTGCGTGTCCGAGTGTACCCATACTCGCGAGAGGACGGGCACAGGTACGTACGAGGACTGGCACAGAAAATCGTCGCGACTCAACGAGCCCATCCGTTCGCGCAGAGAATGTTCCCTGCATCATCCAGATGCTGGCACTAGCACCAAAGAAGAAGGTGAGGACACCGTGCTCAGCATGTGCCCAAGGTCGACACTGAACCGAGTCCAGACACCCGGGCCGTACGAGTACCAGCATGATGATGATGATGATGATGATTCAAGAACGCCGCCTCACCTCTACTCGTACGAGGTATGTACGAGTATGCATGTACTCGTACGAGGGCAAGAATCTCTAGACGCCGCTGTCATCCGCGAGGGTCCCCAATCCCCTTCCCCCGGCCAAGCCTCTGGTGACGATGCTCATTTCGGGGTTTTCCACCCTCTTCCTCGGTGGAACCTCACAAACAAGATGTCAGCCTCGCTCATGCAGCGAGGCGCATTCTCGGAAGCCATGATGCGAAGACTGCCCACAGGGGCCCTGGAGAGGGCGGGGGACAAGAGTCGAAAGTGAATGGATCAATGAGAGAGGGAGGTATGTCACCCCGGGGCCCTGCGCCGTACGAGTATGTACGATACTGACGACTCGCACCCGCCTGGGGGGGCCTTTGTTTCATACAGGTAAGCCTGGCCTGACCTTGCGTCCGCGCCGGGCATCCTCTTTCAAGCAAAAGTGGATAGGATGGAGTCGTTTGGAGTCATGGAGACCCGTCGCGGTGATGTTTCTGGGTCGACCTGCTGTCACGTGCATACGCGTATCGTTCCGGCAAATGGCCCGCTCTTAATCGAAAAAGGGGGGGGTGGAGGGGAGGGGGCCCAGTGATTTGCATCGTGCCTCCATGCCTCAACCCCCTGCGCTGGAGATGACTTCCATCCTGGTTCTCCAGAGGAAGAAAAATAAGAAGAAAAAAAACAAGCAAACAAACAAACAGGGGTCCCCGAGGGCTTGTCACGCTTGGGAAAAGAGTGAATCAGGTCATCCGCGGTCCGCACGATTCATGCGCTGCGTTCCTGGAGCATCCAGAACAACCTTGATCCATACCGGATAACCCATAACTCGTACTCGCACGAGTGCATGATCAGGGCCCGAGAAATGAAGGCAAGAGTCTTGGCTCCCCGGGGAGAATGAAAGACGCTTTGTCGGCGAGAAGGACGATGCACATAGGCAGAGGCACAGTCCCAGTCCCAGTCCCAGTCCCCCCCCCCCCTTTTTTTTTTTTGGAGCATTGGGCACCGGGAGCATGTCGGGGCAAGCTACCGGGACGGGGACTCCATGACCGCTCGCTGTGGAACGTGTCGCAGCAAGGTCGTTGTGTAAAGAAATCCCAAAGGTCATGACAGGGGTGCTTTGTGGAGTGGGATTGGGAATGATGGGGGGATTGTTGATTCCTTCGAAGAATACGGAACACGCCTGCCTGCCTCACCGACCTCTACTACGAGTACTTGTACTCGCAAGGCGAGCATCCTCTGGCGAATGATGGCCCCCCCGTTCAGCCTTTTTTTCGCTAACGCCTCGCGGTGATTCGTCGCCTGGACACAGGGCGTTGTTGACCACCTCTGCATACATAAGGTACGAGTGCTCGTATGTAGGTATGTATGGACGAGCATCATTTCAATGTCTGCTACGGAGGCCGGTTGAGAAGATCCCCTACCCCCGTGCGATTGCTGCTGCTGCTGCTGCCGTGTTGTACATACGAGCACTCGTACGAGCACTCCGTAGAACAGGGACGGACACGGGATGACAGGCCGCTAGCCAGAAATAGAACAACGAGTTGTGCCTTGGAGGATCGCCGGCCATTATTTTTTTGGACCAAAAAAAAAAAAAAAGAGAACAGAATGCAGTATCTGTGTGGAAAAGGGGGCAAAAGCAACGAGAGGGAAATGGAAGGTCGATCTATGAGCGCTGTGTTTGACTTAGATTGCGGGAGGATGGCCAGGAACAATGGATTCCTCCCCGTGCTGCAGATGAAAGGAGATGGGATCGCAGGCCGGACGGAGCACGGCAAGCAATTGGAGTGATGGCGCCAGCCCGATTCATGCTGACGATGCCTCCGCCCGCCCGCTCGTGCAAAGGTCATGTTGCGTCGTCGTCGAGCCAACGACTCCTTCGACTCATTCCTGCATGAATGACTCTCCTGATGGCTCGTGAACCGTCTTCTAGAAGAGACTAGGGGGGGTGGGAAGGGGCATGAGGTGATGATTCACATCCATGAGACGTCCGGGCCCTGCGCGGGATCGTGGTGCGCAGAGGAGGTCACTCCGTGGCGGCTGGTTGAGAGAGACATGACGGTCCACTGCCGCACATCAGTGCCGGCCGCTCGGGGCCTGGGAGCTGCATCTCAGCCCATGTACGAAATCATGCCGTTGCGGCGGATTGAGCAACCGGGGGGGAGAGGCATGTCATCAAGCCTCGCCAAGAGAGAGGGAGAGAGGGAGAGAGAAGGGGGGGGGAGGGCACGCCTTTTCAGCCCTGCTCTTTCAGGTGGTCGAAGCAAACTTCCAATCGCGACACCCACGACCCGGGAAAAAAAATGGAGGGAGCTGTGCCGTGAGAAGATGAAAGAAAAGCTCCATGCTGCTCTGGTGTGAAGCCAGCCCAGCCCGCCCCTTTCAAGCTCGCTCCAGCAGCATGATGACGTTTGCCCCAGCGGTTCTGATCGCCCAATGACGGGGTCGAGTCAACTGGAAGACGGGGGGGAAACGGTCTGTGGCGGTGCGTCCTGGTTGTGGTGGCGAAGGGCTGCGGTCAGCACCGTGACAAGCAGGCTCCATCCAGTTTCATCGAGATCGTGGGTGCGCGAATCCCCGCGGGCCGTACATACGAGTACTACTACTCGTAGATAGTTCGGAGGAAAAAGGCGAGCTTCATCCATGTGCGTTCACGCCAGACCTGTATTTTCGGCATGTCGGATCCATCTTTGAGCGAAATTGAAATTTGCGACGCACCTGCGAGGAGTTTTTCTCATATCGACAAATGCTTGGCGGCTCGACTTGGTGCATCAATGTCTCTCGTGGCTCCAGCCAAGCATCATACCGGTAGCCAGCCAGCTTGATCGTCCTCCCAGAGGTCTGCTATTTTTGGCGCTCGCCTTTCCCGGTCCTGGGAAAACAAGAGCCTGCTCGGAGTCCGGACATCGCTGGGGAAGATAAGGAGTAAGTCCATCTCCATATGCGGAGCACGGAGTTGCCCGCGGGAGGACTCAGCTCACATGCATCTCCCAGGCGCACGTGCGGCGTCCAGCCCGACCGAATTTCAGCTGGGGATGGAGCCCGGCCTGGACGATTCAACGGGGGTCCGGCAGAGGCTGTTGGCGGCGGCTCGCCTCTGTGATGAGAGAGGTCCGGCCTGGCGAGCTTGCCCATGCCAGAAACCAGAGCCAGCGCGACCAACGCTTGCCACTGCGATCTCGATACGCCGGGCATGATCCATCTCGATACGAACTGGAGCCACGTTAGTTAGTCCCGGTGCTCGTACTCGTACATACCTTTGATCCATCGCTGCGACTTGCGGGTTACGTGAGCATCAACAGACAAGGCTCGGCACAGAGCAAAATTCTGAGTCAACAAAACCTCTGGGGGCGTCTTCCACCTGTGCATACTCGTAAGCGAGCGCGATCCGACCCCTCCTCGATGTTTCTCCAAGCCCTCCGCACCAATCGGCGCCCCGCTCCCGTGAAACGGAGACCCGATTTGGCAGATGCAATTTTATCGGACGAGGCAAAGTGGATTCCTGGTGGAGACACGAGACAGAAACGGCAATAGAATGCGAGCGAGCAGCGTCGAGGGCGATCAAAGCGTCTGTGGGTATTGAGAGGCCCATTCTACCCTCTCGCAAGCTCTCAAGGTGCCCCCGAATCCTTCTAATTATGTGAACAAGACCCTGGAGGGACCGGGGAGGCAACCGTTGAAGTTGAAGATGGCCCCCACCTTCCTCCCTCCCTCCCCTGATCTTAAGTTGACCCTGGCCCTCCAACTTGTCGAGGGTTGCTTCTACCGGCACCGATCTCGAGATTTGTACTCCGTAGCGGAGGTGTGGATAGTACTCGTTCTATAGGTCGAGCAGCGTGCTGGAAATTTCAGTACCGGAGAGCTTACGAAATCGGCCGGGTCCGCAGATTAAAGACGATCACCTGTACGCGAATGGCCTCGTCATTAGCTCCCCTTTCGGGGGAAGCTCAAATTTTGACGCAGCCATAATTTGGTGGACAACAAGCTTCCATCAGCCTTAAATGCACATCGTCCCGGCTTCCTGGATTCTCGACGGGCACTAGTCTTCCTGGAGGTGGGGGAGAAGAGAAGAGGGGGGGGGGCAGAAGGAGGGTGATCGTGCCGTAAGAGTAAACTTTGCAACCGTCCTTGAGCTGTTTTCATGCTCTTCCCGCTCCCACGCGATGAGCCCGATCTGCTCTGATTGGGTCGTGGGATAGTGTCAAGCCACCTGCGGATGCCCTCGACTTTTTCGAGCAGAGCCTCGGCTGCCCTACAGGAGAGTGACATGTGCGCGATGATCGACAACGGTGCGTGGCAGAATATCGGGCTGCCTTTGAAGCCAGGCATTGGGTGCGAGATGGATGGATGGATTGATTGATGGATTGGAGGGATGGATCAATTGTATGGCTTGTCCTGCGAATGGGTCAGCACAGCTAGTGTCGTAGAGTGTGCCTGAATTGAAAATGCCTGCCAGTCGTGATATTCAACCTGCAATACATACGCGTACTCGTACGCCAGCGTTGCCGCCACAAACCCCACCAGATGGTGGATTGATGGATTGATTCCAATTTCGCAAGGTGGTGAGTGACGATGCCAGACTTGACGCGAGCCGCCGACCTCAGGTTGATGTGAGACGGCGGAGGCGATGGCGATCGACGATTCTGGCGAACCAAGCTCGAGGCGGAAAGTGAGGAATGCGAGGGATGCGCCTCCCCGTGGTTTTTTTTTTTCGTTCGTTCTTTCCCTTTTTTCTCTGGCTGCCGCGTGTCAGTCGCGGAAGGCGCACTAGAGCTACGAGGTGGCACCGGCAAGAGCTGCTGGAGGTGATCACGATTCTCCGCGGAAGGCAGGAGGATCCTCGGCAACTGATCCGAGGGCTCGAGGCGCGCACTACTAGCGCTCACAGCAGAAAAACGGAAGGAACCACACGACAAGTTGATTCAATGCACTGGAGCCTCAGGTTGGAAATTCACTTGTACCGGTAGAGGTTCAACTTAGGCTCTGATTCTTAATCGTTGCTAATGGATTCAGTACAACCAGTGCGTTGTAAATCAATACCTGCGGGGCGCCCTTTTGGCTGCAGCTTTAGCTTTGTACTGGTCGTGATATACCTCCTCGTGGTAGAGGCTTGTCTACTACTATACTATAAAGCTCGCGGCGAGGTATTGTAAAGCCCGCAATATATATGAATTTCCTGATTTTTAATGTTTTAGCTATAGCTGCTATAGGGGCTACTATAGGTACTAGTATATATAAAATACTAAAAATAACTACGTTTAAAGGTATTATAGGCCGTATATATAATTAGTAATAGTATTTATAACGCTAGCTATTAGTAATATACCTAATTAGTAATAATATTTTAGTTAAATAAAATTAATAATATAAAAGTAGTAGAATCTATTATTAGTATTACTAATTCCTTAGTGTTAGGGGATAGAATAAGGTACTAGTATATTTACAGCGAAGACCCTTTATAGATCTAGGTACTAGTATAAGAAGGAGGTAAGGCCCTAAGAATTTAAGAGAAGGCTAGAGATTAATATATTATTATCCTATACCTTAAACTTCTTACTCTCCTAGAACTTAACACTATAGTAATCTACTTTTATCTACCCTGCGTACACTCTAGCACTTACCTTTATTACCTATCTTTAATAGTTTAATCTCTTTTTAATACTTTTAATTAAAGTAAGGTTAACTACTAGGAGGTAATATACTAGACCTAAAGTAAATCCTGTTTTAATAATAACTTAGATATAATACCTTTACTTAAAATATATAGTAATAATATAAGAGTAGCTTAATCTTAGATATTAAGAGCCTTAATATAAGATTCCTTAGTAATACTAAACCTAACTATTAATACTCTACCTCTAACCTAGCTAGCCTTAATATCTCTTAATAACCTTACTAAGTAAAAGCTAAATCTTTATATTTTATATATAAAGGAGTTACTTTAAATTTAAGTAAAAAGGAACTATTTTATAGCCCTTAAGAGAGATAAAGACTTACTAATAGGATTAATACTAGTATAGTTATTAGAAGTTAAGTTATTTACCTTAGAACTAAAGTGCTTTTATAATAAGGGACTTTTAAGGCTAATACTATTATTTATTATAAAATATAAAAGGAAGTCTTAGACTAAACTCTAGACCTTTTTTATAGCGCTAGAGTTATACTTTTATATCTAGCTAAAGAGCTTTAAAGATAATATAACTTAAGTTATCTTTATAGTAGCCTTCTTTTTATAGAATATATATAGTAAATAAAATATATACTTTAAATTAAAATATAAAGAATAGATTTAAAATATTACTTAAGTAGTTTTTTAAATATAACTTAAGAATAGTATTAGTAATAGGCCTACTTATTACCTTAATATATATATATAGCTAATAAGCCTTTTTTAACTTATAGGTATAAAATTCTAAGTATTCCTAGACTAATATAAAGCTATTAAAAGTAAACTTTTAAAGCTATTATTACCTATTTATAAGATTTATAGCTTTATTTAATACCTTTAAGAGGATATTTATATATAAATCTTTAGTAGTAAGGTCCTTTTAACCTAGTAATAAATAAAGTAATAAGGAATTATTATAAAGACTCTTTTAAAAATATTAAAAGTTTTACTAACTTTACTAATACTAGGTTCTCTTATAGCTTTATATACTTTACTTACCTAGCCTTATATAAAGAACTTATAGTTCTTATATTATAGTAACTCTTTATTCTAACTTAGATACTATAAGTATAAAAAGCTATATTATAAGACCTAATACTTAGCCTTAAATTATACCTTTTATAGTAGTAATTAGTATATTACCTTACTTTATAACTAATTAGTAAACTAATAATAACCTCTTACTAAAGGCCTTTTAATACTTATAAAGCTAAATAATAAGCCTATTAGTAAATTATATTATACCTAAAGATATATAGGCCCTAACACTATTATAATTAAACTAGCTTATATTTAGATAAGTAGCTAATAAGTTATTATAAATATACTCTTTAACTTAAAGAGTAAAGTAATATTAGTAAGTAAGAAAGTTACTAAGAATATACTATTACTTTCTAGGCCTTATATTAATATAGTAGTAAAAGACTCTTTACTCTATATATATAAAAGGACCTTTAAATTATTTAAGCTTAAAGATAATTAAAGTATAGTAAAAAAACTACTCTTTAACTATATAATAATAGATATTATAAATAATATAATTTTAAGCTTTCTTTAGTTTAAGAGAATAAACCTAAGAATTAGGTAAAAAGATAATAAATAGAACTACTCTTTTTTAAAAGAAACTCTTTACTCCTTTATATTACCTTTATAAGTATAGAACTTTATAAAGAACTATAAAACTATAAAGATTATTACTATTCTAAATAAAAAAATAAGCCTAAAAGATTAAAGTACTTATAAAGATATTATAAGCCTTTTATTAAAATATATAAAGTATATAAAAGTCTTTAATAAAAAAGAAGTTACTAAACTAGAATATCTTATAGATAGAATATATATAACTAATCTAACTAAAGGCTTAAAAATACTATAAAAACCTATTTACTCTCTTACTATAAAAGAACTAGAAGCTCTTTATAAATACTTTAATAATACTATAAAGAAAGGGTAGATTAAAAGATTAATAAGTCTTTATAAGGCTCTAATACTATTTATACTTAAGAAAGAGAGAAAGCTATATTTTTATATTAACTCTAAAGTATTAAACTAAATAATATATAAAAACAAAGCCTTACTACCTCTAATCTTAGAAATCCTTAATTACCTTAAAAAAGTAAAAGTATTTATAAAGCTAAACTTAAAAGATATATATTACTAGATATATATTTATAAAGGAGATAAGTAAAAGATAGTATTTTACTACTAATATAGTTATTTTAAATACTATATTATACCTTTTAGCCTTACTAATATACTAATAACTTTTTAAAAATATATTAATAATATTCTATATAGCCTAATTAATTTTACTTATATTATTTACCTTAATAATATCTTAATATATAGTAATAACCTTAAAGTATATATATAGTATATTTATAAAATCTTAAATAAACTTCTAAAAAGAGGTTTATATATAAACCTTATAAAATATAAATTTAATATTAATATAATATTATACCTTAGTTTTATTATATCTTTAGAAAAAATCTATATAAAAAAGAAATATATTAAGGCTATATTAAAGTAGCTATTACCTTATAGTGCTTATAATATTATATTATTCCTTAGATCTATAGGATTTTACTAATAATTTATTAAGAACTATAGTAAAATTATAGTACTATTAATAAACCTTTTAAAAGGTAAACTTAAAGAGAACTTTTAGCTAAGTATTTATAAAGTTAAGGTATTTAATAAGCTTAAAAGGTAATTTAAAAAAGAACTTATTTTAGCCTATTTTAAACTAATAGCGCTAATAAAAGTCTAGATAAATATATTAAGATTTATAATTAGTATAATCCTTTTATAGTACTAAGAAGGCTACTAGTACCTTATTATATATATATTAAAGAAGCTTATTAAAGTAAAATTAAAATATTTTATTCCTAATATTAAGATACTTACTATTATAAAGGTATTTATAATATAGTAGTATTATTTAGTATATACTAATTAAGAAATCTAGGTTATTATAGATTACCTAAACTATAGTTATCTTATAAAGAAGATAAAGCTTTTAATAAGGTAGGTTATAGCCTTAGATTAATTAGCTTTATTTAATTTTAAGATTAAATACTAGCTAAAAAGAGTTAACCTAGTAAATAGATTATTAAAATAGCCTAACTTAAAGAATAAAAAAGAAATTTTTAAGGAAAGGTAAAGTAGCTTACTAAGGTTTCTTTAGTATTTTAAAGGTAAATTTACTAAAGAAGTAAAGTATAGGAATTCTCTTTTAAACTAAGTAAAAGAGTAACCTATAGGTTAAGAAAGGAACTCTAACCTTATTACTTTATAAAATATCTACTATAAGGACACTTAGGTTATACTTAGTGTTTTCTCTCTTACTAAGCTAGTGTTATTTATAAGATAAGTAAACTACCTTTAGTAAAGATCTAGTATTATAAAGTAAAGTAAAAGGCTAAATAAAAAATAGTAGGTTTTATAGAATATATACTATAAAGATACTATAATAATATAAGTTAGTCCTACCTCTTTAGTAAAGGCTTTATACTAAGTATAAAAATAAAATACTATTTTTATAAATAGTAAAGTTAAAAGTAATACTATAAATAGTAAGGAAAGATATAAGTAAGTAGTTAAAAAGAACTAACTAGTTTACTTTAAAAAAAGAATCTTTATATTAGTAAGTATAAGAATAGAAATCCTAATACTACTTTATAATAACCTTTTAGTAAAGTACTAAGAAATTAGTTATATCTTATAAGTAATTATATATTAGTATTACTAAAAAGGTATAAAGTAAAATATTAAGTAGTATATATTTATATATATTAACTATTAGCTAATAAAGCTAAAGTACTATTAACCTTATAGTAAGTTAATACTATTACTAATACTAATATAACTATTTAAGGAAATCTTAATAGACTTTATTATAAACTTATTAAAAAGTAAAGGCTATAACTATATATTTAATATAATCTTAGTTATTATAAATAGATTTATAAAGTATATTATTTATATTATTACTTATAAGTAAATTACTAGTAATAGACTTATAACCTTTTTCTATAATTATATCTATATATACTATAGTCTTTTTAAGGGAATTATTATAGACTAAGGATTAGTCTTTATAAGTTAATTTTAATAAAGTTTTTACTTCTCTTTTATAATTAAGTAGTAACTTAGTATAGCCTTCTATCTATAAACTAATAGCTAGATAAAGCGCTAAAATTAGCTAATTAAATATTACCTTAGAACCTTTTATAATAAAGACTAGCTAAATTAAGTAAATAACCTCCCTATAGCCTAGTTTACCTATAATAATATTATATACTTAGAAAGTAGTAAGATACTTATATACCTTTTATATAAATACTATCTATAAGTACTAAAAAAAGATATTAATATTATAAAGCTATTATCTATAAATATAAAGAAGTAAGTAAAGGATTTACTTACTACTTATAAAGTAATAATAAACTCCTTAGTAGTTATTTAAAAAGACTATAAGTAATAGTATAATAAAAAAAGAAAAAAGCTAAAATTTTATATTAGTAACTAGGTTTTAATTTCTATAAAGTATCTAAACTTTTAATAACTTAGTAAGAAGCTAGTAAAGAAGTATATAGGACTATATTAAATTAAAAAAGCTATTAGAATAAGTAGCCTTACCTTTTAGCTTTAACTTCTAATATTTATAAAAATCTATAATATTTTCTATATATTAAACCTTAAGCTATATAGCTACTATAAAGGTACTCCTTTAAAGCTAATAAATTACCTCTTTTATACTAATAAGACTTTTAAGGTAAAGTAAATTATAGGCTATTATTATAAAGGCTAACACTACTAGTACCTAATTAAGTAAAAGAGGTTCCCTAATAAAGAGAATATATAGTAAATATATAGTAACTTTATTATAAAAGAGGTGCTAAATAAATATAAAGTAACCCTTAAGAAAGAAAACTAGGTTAAATATAGGAAAAAATAAAAAAGGTTATAAAATATAATTTATTATAGTAATAAATAAATTAAACTACCTATATAGATATAGTAAGATACTTAGTACTCTCTTTAGTATAATAGTATTATAAAAAAAAAAACTTAAAAAATTAAAAAAAAAAAAAAAAAAGAAGGTTAATATTAGTAGTAATAATATATTACCTTAAGTATACTATAAGAATATAATATTACTCTAAGGACCTAATAAGGACTTAATAAAGAGAGTTAATCCTTATTACTAAAGTAAGTAGTAACTAAGTAATCCTCTTTAGTATTAGCGCCTTTATAGGCCTTATAAATTAACTATAAAACTAAAGTTATATACTAGTAAGGTATTAGTAATACTCTTTTTTTAAGGAAATTTTCTTAAAATACTATAAGTTAGTAGTAAAGATATAGAGTAAAAGAAAAAACTTATATTATACTTAGTCTAATAAATCTCTATTAGTATATAAGTAGAGTTAGTAAGGTTTATAAGGACTACTAACTTAGCCTCTTTAATAGTAAGAATATAGTATTTATACTACTTCTTTACCTTCTTCTTACTCTTCTTTATAACCTTACTATACTTCTTCTTAAAGATATTTAAGGCTTTTTAGCTAAAATACTAAAGATATATAATATAGTTTTATAATAAAATAGATTAGTAGTAAAGTAGTAAAAAAGATAAAGAATATATATAGTAAGGTATTAACTAATAAGCCTCTTAGTTAAGATACCTTACTAAGGTATAGAACTTATAGGGTATTTTACTATAGAATTTCTTTCCTTTCTTATAATAGGTATACTTAAAGCTTCTAGCTACTATATAGGTTAGTTATAGTATATAAAAGTAAAATAGAAAATATATTATAATTATTAGAGTAATAGCTTAGTATAGTAAAAAGCTTATTAAATACTAAGGCTTAAGGATATTATTTTATTAAAGTATTAAAGTAATAGTAATAAGGAATCTCCTAACTAGCCTTAAGTTAGCTATAAACTTATAGTAATACTAGGAATAACCTATAGTATATTAGTATTATTACTATTATTAGAATTATTATTACTTAACTTAGTAATAGGATTAAGAGTAGGACTTAATAAATCGTTAGAGTAATAGGTATTCTATATAGCTATAGGCGCGGCTATAGCTACCTTTACTACTTTAGTATTAGATTAGGTCTCTGTTATAATAGAATTTAAAAGCTATTAATAGGAATTTGTAAAGCCTATAATAAAGAATAGATTAGTAAGCTAGGAATTAATTAAAGAAAAGTAAAGGAAGTATATAGGAATAGGGAACTAATAGGAAGGGAGGTAGTAATAAAGTAAGGTAGCTATTCTTAATAATATTAATAATAATAATAATAAAGGAAGAAAGAAGAAAGGAAAATAAGGGCCTTAGGAAGGAATAAAATAAGGGTGCTAAGAGGCCTAATAGTATAAGGTAATAAGGCCCTAAGGTAAAGAGGTACTAATACTTATATTATAAGGCTAAAGTAAATAAATAAAGAAAAAGGGTATAAGTATTAATAAAAAGGCTTATAACCTAGAGGTATAAGGACTAATATAGTAATTATAAAGGAAACCTATAGGAAGGATAAAGGATAAGTATATTAGAGTAAGAGAAAGGGGGAACTAGGTAGATATATAGACCTTAGGGATAAGGTTATAAGAAGGGGAGGGTAGACTATTAGAGAATAGAATAAAGTACTAGTATATTTATAATAAAGACCCTTTATAGATCTAAGTACTAGTATAAAAAGGAGATAAGGCCCTAAGAATTTAAGAGAAGGCTAGAGATTAATATATTATTATCCTATACCTTAAACTTCCTACTCTCCTAGAACTTAATACTACAGCGATCTGCCTTTATCTACCCTGCGCACACCCTAGCACTTACCTTCATCACCTGTCTCTAACACTTAGTATCTATACTTTATATACAGAGTAGTATTTTATAAGTTATTCTATAGGCTATAGGAGCCTGCAAATACCCTTAGTTAAAATAGTATATTTAATAATACTTAGTTATAATTTTTATACTATACTTTTACTATTTAGCTAAACGCTATACTAATATAGGCCTAGGTAATTTTTTATATAAGACTAATAATAGCCGCTAGATTTGCTCTATATACTAAATCT
This sequence comes from Escovopsis sp. AC, assembly GCA_003055955.1. Classification (NCBI taxonomy): domain Eukaryota; kingdom Fungi; phylum Ascomycota; class Sordariomycetes; order Hypocreales; family Hypocreaceae; genus Escovopsis; species Escovopsis sp. AC. The sequence continues at coordinate 2,373,585 of NQYS01000004.1, forward strand.
AGTAGCAATAATTAAGAATCAGAGCCTAAGTACGATAGGGCCGCTCTAAAAGAACAGACAGCCTTCTCTTAGGATCCGACATCGCTCGTGCTCGTTTCAAAGAGTCGGGTTGTTGCAAGAGTCCGCATTTTGCGGGGGCGGCTCATCTGCACATCTGTGCCAGGCACGGAGCACATGCCCGCTTGGAGCAACAACTGGGCCCAGGTCCAGGCACACCACTACCACTTATGTATGTACATTAGTACGGAGTACTCGCACCAGCCTGGGCCTGCCCAGCTTGAAATTCTCACGCCCTCATTTCGAGCAGGTACTTACCTGTACATACTCGTACTCGGCGAAGGCGCATTGGCGTCATGATCCTCGCGAGTCGCACCGCAATTGCGGGAGGCAAAGCGCAGGATCAAGACTCGGAGCAACCTGGAATACCTCAGTGTAAGACGCTCAGGGAAGTCGGAGGGCCAGACATCCAATCGAGACTGTGGGAAACACCGGACCGTCAGGTAGTACCTGCCAAAGCCGTCTGGGGGGTGGTTGGGAAGGAAGAGCCCGCTGACTTCGGCGGTGGAAGGAAAGACGGAGAAAACACTTGTTTTGCGGAAGTCGCTCCCAGCAGCGCCTGTAAGAACTTGAACCTGAATGGAAGTTGACACTCACAGGTGGTCACTGCCCCGAGTGCAGCCTGTATGTACTCCGTACAAGATACGGAGTCCATGTACTCTGTACTCCCTCCTGCTGTGTATTTTTTTTTCTGTTTCTCGCCAATCGATTCTGCGAAGAATTGCTTCTTTCCCTCCTTCTCCTTCTCCTCCTCTCCCCTCCAAAGATCATTCAAATCATTGTTCCATCCTCACGCCTGTGCCGAAGACTCGATCGAGGTCAAAACCGAGACCAGCAAGAAATTGATTGAAGCCAAGCATTTCCAGTCCCAAACGCCAGAGGGCCCCACTTCCGCTTCCCCACCACATCGCAGGCCCTCCCACTTTTACATACGAGTGCCTTACAGGCACAACCCCGACGCTGGGGTTCTTCCCCCCCCCCCCCCTTCTCCCAAATTACCCTCTCGCTCCGACTCTCCGACCCTCCAACCTTCTGTTCCGCGCGGCGCGATGAGTTGAGACAATGTCTCATGTCGACCCCGGCGAGTTGACGCCAGTCTTGCTCACCTTGAAGATACTCCGTACTCGTACCTGTGCCAGAGATTTGAGCCTGCTGAGTGCAATCCCCTTGTCTCTTCGATGATTGTCCGTAAGGACCTCGTTGTCGTCGTCCCTCAGGGCTGCCAGTCCTCCAGACGCTGCATTCGACCTTTGCTCTCGCTAGGTAGTACACAGGCCCCCTCCCCAATTTAGCATCTACCTTACGGAGTACACTCGTACGAGTACTCGTTGCCGGGTGGCTGACGGGTCATTGTTCAGGTGTCAAAACTCTATCGACCGCATACCAAGGCTCACAGATCGTGCCTCCCCCTGACCGCTGGCTTGGATGAGCAGTTCCAGAGCTCTTCATCTCGATAAATTCTCATCCTGACCGGGTGGATAAGTTGGGGGAGCATGCCTACGAGTACTCCAACTCTCCCTGTCCGAGGGGTTCGAGTGGCTCCTCAAGGATCGTTCTCGAGACTCTCCCATCCCCTTAGGATTACTCCAACTTTGGTCATGAACGAATGTCCCTCGCACGCTGCTGAGTCCACCAACAGATAGCTACAAGGGCACTCCATTTGTCGGCAAAACAACGCTCTCCTTGACTTTTACTGCAGTCTCCGGAAGATGCACCACAGATGCTCCGTCCAGGCCTCCGTATCTCGGAGGGAACGCCAAGATGCTAAGGAGAACATGAATCATGAGATCTTCTGGCGGCTTCCAAGCCTCTGATGCCCCCTGACCATACTCTCTACAGGTACAGGGACAGAGTCCTAGTGTCTTCCTCCGTGCGACGTTCACCTCTGAATGCTATCACTTCTCACAGTCAGGAGTCCCGGTCAAGAGTGTGGAAACACCTCACCTTGGTTCATTCCCCAGGATATTTGACTTCTTGGCAAGGAGCAGCATGTTTCACGCCCCTGCAACTTTTGACCCGAGAGGACAGTTGGTCGGCGTGATATGCCGGCTCTACCGGCATGCCTAACCTTTCTGCCTGACAGATTTCCTTCCCAGGTTGGCTGCTAGCCAATGTTCGCAAGCGTTGCCATTGATGATGTGACAAGCAGCTTGTGGGTTGGTGAATGTCTCGTCCAAGAGTGTGGAGATCGAGGCAGGGCTGATACCGCTACACCTGGTCTATACTCGTACATACTCATACCTGGATTCCAGGGTGAACATGCAGAACACAAGAAAGCAAAGAGACGGGTCATTATACAGATCGTCGCGGCAACTACCGGTCAGCGTGAGAGGATCATGAATATAACCGGTACGTATCGGATACGCCAGCCAGGTCTTGCAGACCTCCTACTACCGGTAGGTAGTACGGGAGCAATTTGGCCGTTCTGATGGGATTCGAAGGCTTCACGAACCGTACCTCTGCTAACACACGTCACCAATCTTCTTCACCCCTTCCATTTGAGACGTTCCCTACTGAATACGAGTACACGGACAGGGCACTGTCCGAAACGACTCGGTGAAAGAAAAAACTGGACGGGATCCACCACTTGAAAAAAAAGCAAAAAGACTCAGCATCGAGAAAAGCTACCCCATTGGCTGTCAGGGGAATGGGCACATTGCCCCATCTTTTCTCCTCTCCAAAAGCAAACAGTTCGACATTTCAAGTCATCTGGCAGGGGCATGATTCAAGCATGCTGGACCCGTTGAAAATCGGGGTCAACGCTCAGGCAAAGCTGCATACCGGTGTCGTACATACACTACGTGCCCTGAATGTTTGGGAACAGCGGAGTGCAGAAGGACTTTAACAAATAGAAGGGCATTGGATCGCGGAAACGGCTTGCTCCAAAATCCGACTCCATTCTAAACATGCAAAGAGACCCATTTCTTCCAAACATTCAGGGCACGTAGTGTACTACGAGTATAGAGTACTGGTGAGTCCGCTCACTGGCATCCGGTTGAAACCCCTCCATCCCGGCGGTGTATTTGTTCTGACCAACCGGCTAACAGGGAACTTTTTGGGCCACCAAGAGAGAACCCACAGGTACGGCCTACTCCGACCACGACGGACCACGGATGCTGCAAGAAAGCAGCCCGTGCGCTGCAATTTCAAGAGCACTGGGCGGGGGGGTCAGCATGCACAGAATGGGGCAGGGAGAAGGGAGAGAGGCCGGTGCCGTGCCCGGTGCCGGGGCCGGCGCCAATGGCTTCGACACAGAGCAAGCCGTTCAGGTTCCCCGAGCCTCACCTGCCTAATTTTCTTCGGTGAGTTGCGATCAATTTGCGGCGTCATGACAAAAGAGCCGCTTGAGATGACGAGGATTGCTTAAAGACGTTGAACTTGAGAGGCCAGCCGACCCGAGGGCGCTTTTTTGTGGGTATTCTTACGTGGCTCAGTCATGGCAACGGCACGGGATGTGACAGCGGGGATGGATGTCATCTAGTCCGACCTGAAGCTCACCTGGCTAAATTAGTGCTTGGAGACTCAATGTGTGCGACACTGTGATGCTCCCGTACGGAGTACAGCGGGAGCCAGTACAGGTACGGGGTGTACGAGAGTTCATCCAGTTTCGAAACGCCAGATACTGTACTCCGTACTCCCTCCGTACTCCGTACAGAGCACCATTGATGAGATGGATGGCTCCGTGAGGTCTCCCAGATCCATGCCAGTCTGCTACCAGTAGGTCGCCAGTGCAGGGAGGGATAGGATCGCCCTGATGGAAATTGGTGATGAGGCGCGAGGCGTAAGTCGATCGCAAGTAAGCTTAAAATCATGGCTGAAGCTGTTGACTCTCTCCAGGCCTTCTAGATTCAAGATCTTCGTCTGGACGCGAATCGAAGCAAATTCTTGACTCGGTCTCCGAGGCGGATGGGCACACATCCACTCGAGACACCTGAGGTCACCGAACGGAGTGACGGACCGTGGGGCAAGTCAGCGTGGCAGACCATCGCATACCTCGGGCGGTCAGGTCTCTCCTCGGCGATTTGCGGTGCCGGCACCTCTGGAGATCACATGGATGGGTTCAGGATCTTTCGCCTCGAGACACCAGCCCCAATTCGCAGGCGCCCCGTATCGGTACTCCGTACCCGTGCATGAGGTCCTAGGGGGAGGTCCGGAGGGCCGAATCGGGAAGAGAATGAGGAGCGGAGGCGAGCCTGTGAGGTTCAAGCATTGACGGGCTCCAATTGGACGGTAGCCGGGAGGGTCCACCCACCGGCGGCCCCTACGAGGACGAGTACCGGTGTGTACGAGTATGTACATACTCCGTACGAGGACTCGTACTAAGAGAGAGGGAGTCTAGACCGAGGTGTGGGTCGGGCCATGGTACTCGTCCAGGTAACTCGTGAGAATGCGGAGGAGGGACTCGAGAGGCGACGCCGATGAGAGTCTAGACGAGGACGAGTACCTATACATTGCCATTGGCGGCTGCAGAGACCAACAGGTACGATCTCTGGTGCCTCTCGTAAAAAGATCCTGCTGGGTATAGGGCCATAGGAGCAACACTTATCGAGGTACTCCGTAGAACAGGTAGTGCTCGTACCAGGAGTACATTTCCCCCCCCCCCCC